>OZ023337.1:8820860-8825860 GCA_964007535.1 Brachyptera risi | reverse complement strand
TTAAATACTGATTACGTCTTCACTTTCAAAATGCAAAGTAGGACTACCTGAATTCGTTTGAAAGTTATTGACGTAAACTTTGATACAGAAAAAAATAAAATACGACGAAGAAAGGAATATTGTAGAAATAGAAGATATTTTAAGAAAGAAGACTGAAAACTTTTTTCCAACATGAATTTTAAATTAATCTTCATTTTTAAAGGACATTACAATCCTGATACTAGATTTCACTGAATTACGAGTTCATTTATTTCCCTAATCCTAGAGTAAACTAGAAATCATCTTCTCAATTGAGGACTCGCAGTCTCCGCCCCCTTGACGTCACAAATCATACCGTCCAATCAACAGGGCTGTTAGAACTGTAGTCAAATTCAAATATTCAATCGGGGTATCTTCAAATGACCACAAATGATATAGATACAACTGGCGGACTGGTGAAGCGACGCCTATTTCGAGTAGTCAATTCCAGAAATAGAAATTAATATTTTGTTCTCCAGAGATATGCATGAATCATGATGTAGGCATGACCGATTCTGTATTTTAGAATATTTTAAATTTAGATTTATGTTTCTAGTTTTTCCTCAAATTAAGGAAATTAATTTTGTCATAATTCGTTGGAATGTTTTTTTTTCATATCGGGTTTAAACGACGCACTGTAATGATGACGAAGATCTATTGGCGTTGGATGAATGATTAATGAGATGATGGGATGATGAGATGAAGGTTTTATGGGTGATGGGAAGGATAGTAGGAAGGAAGCGGTCGTGGCCTATATTATGGGAACCATCCCGGCATTAGCCTAGACTACAGAGAAAAACCACGAAACACCCCTGTAAAGATGGACGGTAGCGGGGATCGAACCGGCTCCGATATGCCCACTACCGCCCGGGTCACATGGAGCAAGTGCGTTAACCACTCATATACATGTGCCGGTATCGTTAAAATGTAGTTTGAAGGTAGTGATGTCCTTTAATTTGATTTTTTTTTGTGACAGAGTACGACCTTATTTTTTCGTTGATACAGGTGTTCCTCTGGAATGTTGTCGTCAATCATTTACCATAACGTCTGGTAATTAGGGCGTAACCTTCACACCGACAACAAAGCAATGTTCAATGGAGTGGGTAGGGTCGGGGAGGGGAGGGAGGGTGGATAATATTGACTCAAACCCACACAGACGTATACAGTGACGTCAGAGAGACAAGCCCCCAAAAAACGACGTCTAGCGTTGCTTGGCGTCGATATCTGGCAGTGACGTCATTGGTACAGACCTACGCAGCGCGCATGAGCAGTAGTTCAGCACGTTAGATGAAAGTGTTCTGAAGTAATTTTTATTTTCATTTATATTGGATTTAACGACGCATTGTACTGATGACTACGATCTATTGGCGTCGGTGAATGATATATGAGATGATGAGAGGGTGAGATGATTTTTTACTATGTGTTTTTGGATAGTGGGAAGGAGTCGGTCGTGGCCTGTTGTTTAAGGAACCATCCCAGTAATGACCTGAACGACAGAGGGAAACCACGAAAAAACTCTCAGGGTGATCGACCATGAGGGGAATTGAACCCCAGTCTTCTGAATGACGGTTCAAAGTGCTAGTCACTCGACCACTCGTCTCAATTGAAGTAATTTGATTTTTGGGAAAATAATCAACCTGAAATGTATACAAATATCAAGAAGGCCCGCAATAAAGAGCCTAGAATTTCATTATGTTCGTGGATGGCTGTACTACATGATAAACAATCATCATTATGTTAGAATGTAAAAATCGAAAGTCTATGTTTTATGTACAACAACGCCAGTACAATCAAGAAACGCGAGTTCATATTCTGTGAATGTTTTTTTTACTTGGGAGTAATTTTTAATTTCATTTTACAACATTTTTAAGTACTGTCTTGAACATAACATACTTATTATTGAAACCATATAAATATTGTCGAGAATTAAAAAGATATAAGATTAATAAAGATGTGGTGAAAATTCCAGGAAAATCACTCCAATAGGTTCTGAGATATATGTGTGTACTACATAGCTACCAAAAAAATATATTTGGCGAAATATCAGTTTTTTGGTGATTACTTTAGATCGATATGAGATATATCGAAATGCTGATACGCGAGAAACATAGATAATAATTATAATAGCTCCAAGATGATATACGTTATAACTATATTAAAATCATTACGCATAACTGTCAAGTGTATAGCCTACAGCTGAAAAATGTTTTTTTTTTTAGCTTATACGCTTGACAGTTATGTGACATGACTTTAATAGTTATTAGTTATACCATCTTATCATAATTATCTGTGTTTCTCGCGTATTAAAATTTTGATATCTCATACCGTTCAAAAGTTATCACAAAAAAACTGATATTTCGCTAGAACAACTTCCATGGATTCGATTGTTTCACCGGTAATGTTTGAACTGGGATATTCTAATGGATATCGAAGTTTTCAATCGTGCCGAAAAAACTGAAATATATTTTCTGAGAACTGAACAAAGTGACAGTATCATCAGGAGTGTGAATTAAATTATATTCTTAACACATTTGAAAAAATAATCTAATTTTTTTCTTCCTTTTTTGTTTATTGTTTGTGTTTGTTGGCTTGTCTGCAATTCAATTCAAGGAACGTTTTATTCCATTATTATTATTATTATTATTATTATTATTATTATTATTATTTTTTGAAATAACATCGAAACTTGATACAAAATCATTGTTCCCCAATTAAGGCTATGAATGAAAGATGGGATCGTTTGGACGGGGCACCACAAGGGCAATCTCACCTCCCCATTTCAATTATTTAAAACCAATGAACTTCTCCACTGGGACTGCGCTGTCTGTGACCATAGTTTTATTAGTGATTGAAAATACATACATTTACAATTACCCACTTACGTATATGGTTATAAGAAGGTCATACAAGTTTTGAAATACGTAATAACTAAAACTAGAAGTACACAAAATAACTAAAATGAGAGTTACAGCTACAAAAGATACAATACAGAATAGAACAATATAGAAGTACAATTTCACAGTAACTTATAACAATTTGTGATAAGGGGACGTCCATAAATTATGTCACAGCTTAGGGGGGGGGGGGGGGGGTTGTCAAGATAAGTGACAAGTTGTTACAACGGGGGGAGGCTACTGCATGACGTACCATTTTCTTGTTCTATGTATTTGGCGCCATTCTTATATATTCTTATATTCATACCCACCCTAGAACAGCAGATGCATATCAAATAATTATTAAGTTTGACCACTCAAAAAGCAAACATAAAGAAATGAATATTTTGATTTTATTGTACCTTTGCCATTTGGTGATTTCAATTTTTTGTTAGAGGGAGGTATGAGAATTTTTGACGTATTTTGTGACTTAATAGGTTTTGTGACCAACTGTGACATGGGAGGGAGGGGGGTTCAAAGTGGCCTAAAAAAGTGTGACATAATTTATGGACGTCCCCTAATAGGGGTGAATATAATATAATAGTGAATTTAATGGAATAGTGAATATAATAGAATACATAGTTATAATAAATCGAATTGTATTATGGTAAAGACATTCTTTACTATCAATAGTAATAACTAATATAGTAGGAACAGTGATAGTATTAACTGATTATTAACTGATTATGGTTTGATTATTTTAATAATACCTATAGATAGAAGGCTATTTGCTGGTTTAAATTATATGTACATCTTATGTTCATAATATGTTATCTAATCGATAACATTCTATCTATAGTGGCTTAACAGAGATGTGCATGCCGACGCATATATCACTCGAGTTTTCCTTTTGTGATTTCAATACTTTATTCAAACATTTAGAGTGCAAGTGAAAACGAGTGGGCGAAGAGTTTTACTGATCGCCACTCTAATCGATATCAAAAGCTCTATTGTTTACGTCACTTAGTATGGGTGATATACTGGTGGTCAAGAATGTTGTTTCAAAAACGCTTTCTGAATTAAAAGAGGATTTTTTCTAAATTGAAGGGAACCCACCCAAAGAAAAGAAACGCATTTTCAGTTATTTATTAATTTAGCAATGTTGAAATTGAAATTGAAGACCAGTATGCTAATCACTCAACCAACGAGACGGGCCATGTACATGTAGCGCAGTGGTTAATGCTCTTGCTCCATGTGCCCCGGGAGGTGAAGGGACATATCGGACCTGGTTCGATCCCCGCTACCGTCCATCTTTACAGGGGTTTTTCGTGGTTTCCCTCTGTAGTCTAGGCTAATGCCGAGATGGTTCCCACAGTGTAGGCCACGACCGCTTCCTTCCCACTATCCTTCCCATTACCCATAAAACCTTCATCTCATCATTCCATCATCTCATTGATCATTCATCCGACGCCAATAGATCTCAGTCATCATTACAGTGCGTCGTTAAAACCCAATAATGAAAAAAAAAGAAATTGAAGAACTGCAATTTCTCTGAAAATATTCAAAACACGGAGCATTACTTGAAATGCCGGTAGAGTGGAGTGACTTTAGCCCACGTGTGACTTTGCCCTTTTGTTGGCAAAAGTTTCAAACCGCTACAAATCAGAAAGTTACAATTTTATCGTATCCATTTTTTTTGTATCTCAATAGATACGTATCAAAATCAAATCACGTATCAAAATGGATACGTAAAATTGAAACTATCTCATTTGTAGCGGTTTGAACCTTTTTCCAACAAAAGGGCAGTCACACCAGTGGGTTAAAGTCACCCCACTTCACGGTACCCATTTTTACATGATCGTTAATTTATTTTTGGATGAGCGATAGCGAAGACTACCATCCCTCTCTTATGGAGCCAATTGTCTTTCTGTTTGTGTCAGTTTTCGGTTTGTTTGTAAACACTGCACAAGTCGCACGGTTTGACTGATCGACATGGAACTTGTTCTGAATTAAACTGTATAGTTTTTGGGTCAAATCGGTTGAACTATTTTTGAGAAACACCATCTTAAAGTTATTAAAAACTCCATATGATTAGTCTGGACGGGAATA
>OZ023337.1:8798360-8818360 GCA_964007535.1 Brachyptera risi | reverse complement strand
TTTGAGGGATTACAATATTATGTACACTTGCGTTCACTAGAGAGGTCGATTAAGCTACGTGAATAATACAAAAAAATGCATGCAGAAAAAATATACCGACATTATACGCTCTAAAACTAGAAGAAAATGTACATACCCACTCCACGCATAGTCTATTGAAAATTAGTTTAGTGTCGTCAAAGTGCGTAATTTTTATTCGAATTAAAATTTCGGATCGAACCATTTTGTTTGGACGCAAGTGTAGATAAGCATTTCAAGTACAGTCCATGGCGGTGAAAAAAAAAAATGGATTTTTTGAAATGTAAATTTAGTTTTTGATAAAAACCATTTTATGTGGCCGCAACTGTACATTGATAATTACAATACTCCTACACAGATCACGTTGGATTCAATTCTAAAACAATATTCCGTGGCTCAGCAATGTACTTTCGCAGAAATTCATTGTTGTTTTACTTTTTTTCCCTCGGGGTGTATATATTTATTCGCCACCCGTGCCCTTTCCACCCCAGTCCGCCCCCGGAAATATGGTTTTGTTTTTTGTTTACCAAAGGATTGTTACCATGATGATGTGCCGCGTGTACATATAGAAATGTCAAAGTTCACGATGTAGACTTGTCGTCACATAAAGTGGTATATCCTGAAGAAAATTGACTGACGTAATAAAACTGAAACCAAAAGTAGAAGCAATGTATAGTAGTACCCGAAGCATGAGTAAAAGTCTTTTTATGTCTTTTGATACCTGTTGAATCCCTACACACGCTCTCCATTTCCCAGACTGTGTAAAAATAATGTTTAAAATATCTTTATATTTTCCTCAACTTTTAAGTTAAATTTCGGAAAAATCCATTCTAAGTGACCGCAGATGTAGGCCACTCAAATCGGATTATTATTAAAAAGCTATATAATTGTTTCCACGGAAGAAGAAGGTCGTCTACCAACATAAAAAACACAAATAACACCATTATATTTGTGTAACTTTGATATATTTGTATATTTGTATTATTATATATTGGTATATTTTTTTAATTTGTATTTTTTTAAATTAGTATTTATAGTGTATTATGATTTTCCAAGACAAGATTCACGATTTGAAATGCAACTGCATCTTCAATTGAATGGCCTTGAATCTTCAAACTTGCAGCGACATTTCGTAAATGCCATAATTTTTCATACAGGTTGAACCTCTTCTTTCTCTGTATTGTTAAACCTGTAGCCAAGAGAGACGAGCTGTCATTTACCAACTGAATAAACGAAAAAAAACTTCAATAATTGAAGAGAAACCGACCGAAACTTCCAAAAGTAGAACGTTTTTTGAAAATGTAGTTGTGAATATCATCTTGAAAACTCAATGGATTTGAAATGTTTTTGACACCATTCATTTCATTTTATTCAATGGTAATCCTTGATACATAATTGAATAAATTTAATATATGCCTATATAAGTTACATGCAGATTTTTTATTTTTTTAAAATTATTATTCGAATATGTTTCGTACGCTGTTATACAGTGTTATACGCTCATAAAGTAACCACAAAGCCTGAAATAGGCTTGTCTGTAAGTGATAATATGATTTTATTATTATTATATTGGCTTTTAACGACGCACTATACTGATGGCTACGATCTATTGGCGTCGGTGGATGATGAATGAGATGATGGGATGATGAGATGAAAGGTTATTTTATTAGGTGTTTTTGGATGGTGGGAAGGAGTCGGTCGTGGCCTGTTGTTAAGGAACCATCCCAGTATTGACCAGAACGACAGAGGGAAACTACGAAATACCCATGTCAGGATGGTCGACCATGGCGGGAATCGAACCCCGGTCTCTCGAATGACGGTTCAGTGTGTTACCACTCGGCCACGCATCTCGGTGATAATATGATAATAATGGTAATGATAATAATATGAATGGAATTGAATTATCTTAGATAGGCCCTATTATCAATAATATAAGAATAATTTCTTTGCTAGAAGAATGAGGAAAATGAAATATGTACCCATTGGTCTGAAACTTGTTGATGTATGTACTCAAATAAATTGAAGCAAGACCAACATAAGCCAAAAGGAAAACACTTCTAAGAAACTCACATCCAAGATGCATTGAGGGTTGCGTTGGTTTGACGATCTCTTATGGTGTCTCAACTTCACTCTAAATCTTGTTCTATTTTATGAGTACTGTCCTTGAACCTATTTAACGATCTCTACGATCCTAGTGAGCACTTTGGTACTATGCGTCGTGCCTTCTGCTACCCTGAAATTTTGGCATTTCAGGTAACTGTTGCTACAACTGAGCCGAAGAGAACGTAATTTTGTTAACAAAGTTAGTTCCTTGAACCACTACTAGATTACTCACGATCGGTATTTCCATTGAATTGGCCGGTAAATTGGGACAGATTTTTAACTTTGGTGAGATTCATCCATCTGGAAATGAGAAAAACTACTGACAAATATAACTAGATTTCGAATTAACAAATGCAGAACCGTTGGAATGAATTGATATTAAACTGACGAACAAATAATTAAATGATGAACAGAATGGTAAACAAACGCAACCCTTAAATCCTTAATGAACCCTTAATAAACAGTAATTTTTTATCAAGTTTCGATGTTCAAGAAAAAAAAAATTGGTTATATCAATAAAAATGTTTTTTTTTTTTTTTTTAATAACATCGAAACTTGATACAAAATTACTGTTACCCAATTAAGGCTATGGATGAAAGGTAGGATCGTTCGGACGGGGCATCACAAGGGCGATCTTATCAACTCATTTTAATTATTTAATGAATGAATGAATGTTGGGTTTAGAGGCGCGTCGACATCGAGGTCATTTTGCGCCTATAAAATTTTGTGCATTATGTGTTTTAACTATTTAAAACCAATTAACTTCAACACCAGGACTGCGCTGTCTGTGATCATTATTTTCCACTCGCAGATTAGAAGTCTTTCAATTTCCGAAAGTCCGGGTAAAAACCGTTTCTGTGATATATATCCGGAAATTACCAGTATTGGTATTAAACAAAACACACGCATGTTGATATCTTCAATCGTAAGGATCACATGATTAAGATTATAACTCCTTGCATTTTTTAACAATAATGCTGATTCTGTGGATTGCTCATATACCGCTTGTGTAACCTTCTGCCATTAGAAGAGGCCGCAGGCGCTCGTATTTCACGCCGCAAACTCTCACGGCCGTAATTTTTGAGATATCAATATGATTGTTTTTGCATTCTGTTGATAATTGAAAGAGGGAGGTTATCGCATTTACAGAATTTTGAACAACAAATTTGTAATTTTTCAAATTCTTCAAATGGAAAATGAAAAAATTTCTAGTTTACGGAAACCTAGATATATATTTTTGAATACCGAATAATGTGGACTGTGAAATATATCAAAAGTGTGAGTAAGGAAATTAACGGCGTTTACGAGAATATAAGTTCGGTGGGCTAGTCTATGGGCTGCGCCTAGCACACGATGCATGTTAAACTCGAGTCTGAAGCGAGCGAACAACGAGCGCGTGTAGCGCGCCTGCGGCCTCTTATTCAAATATGGATTTATTTTGAAATATTTCAATCAAAATTTCAAAATATTACCACCACATAATGTAAACACTCGCCTTCAGCTCCTTGATGTATAATTATGTAGTTTCCCAATTCATTAATGGATATGGCAGTTGGCAGTCAAGTGTCGCAGTTCCCACTATATTTAATTATATTCCTCCACGTATAAAAAAGCTTGACAAATACTCTATTTTGAAACCCTTGATAAAAATCTGTTACTTGATTCCTAATTTTCTTGTTTACATCAATGTATTATAACAAGGAATAATTGTTATACCAAATATTTTTTGTATTACAAATTTGTTCATGTAAATTATCGTTTTATTTCCTTTTTTTTCTCTTGGACTCACCCTTAAAATTAGAAACAGTGAAGTACTACTTTCAAGCTATTCGGCCAAGTTATATTTTTGTGTGTTTTAAATACTTATTAATCTTTGATTTTGATTCCAGAAGAAATGTAACACGATATGTTCAAACACATATGTTATCTTACCCCATACAGTCAAGCCAGCATTGTTGACTTTGTACGATTTTAAAATGAATGTTTCATGTAATAATGCATTCAATGTGTGACTAATAAAAAAATAAATACAAAAATTGTTTTTGTTATATTGGTAGATGACCTTCTTTTTCAGTGAATACAAGTATATTAAACTAACTTGTACAATCTCTAGAGAGTAAACTGTATTATTCACATTTCAGTCTTTTTTTTCGATTTGTTTGTCGTACCTTGTTCGACGGGCCTCGGCGGATGTAGATTGTGGGGGAGGTGGGGATGGGGGGAGGGGGGGGGAGGGGGGGGGGGATGTAAACTCGTACTCTCTGGAGAGTGTCTAACTCTTTTTGAATTATATATGTTATTTCTTAGCATCAATTTATATTCTATAACTGTGAAAATCTATGAAATCATTGATCATCCCTTCAACTTTGGTTCAACTTTATGGCTTTGGTGACAATCGGTCAGTGAATATATGGGCCTATATAGGAATCAATATATATATATATATATATATATATATATATATATATATATATATATATATATATATATATATATATATATATATATATATATATATATATATATATATATATATATATATATATATATATATATATATATATATATATATATATATATATATATATATATATATATATATATATATATATATATATATATATATATATATATATATATATATATATATATATATATATATATATATATATATATATATATATATATATATATATATATATATATATATATATATATATATATATATATATATATATATACATATACATATATATTTTAACTTTGGTCTGTATGGTTTTGATAGCAATCGGTCAGTAAATAGATAGGAATTGATGATAGGTAATTTGAAAAGAGCTGGTCATTAAAATGACACGAACGCTAAAAAATGAGATATTTGAATATTGAGATTTTGTATAAATATTAAATACAAACAATGATGGACTTAATTTTGAGTTTTCATTAAAGACAAACTATGATAGACATGATTTGGACTAGTCTTATAAAAATCGAGTATCGCATGCGATTACCAATGTGTTGTGTGTAGATCTCTATTACATTCATACGAATATCTTGACCATCTTACAACGCATACTTATTATCATGTTGCTTTTGCCCAGTAGGCCTATAATTGATGAGCGTAGCGAAGTCTCCATCCCACTCTTATAGGGCTTTGTCTGTGTGTTTTTTTTTGTTTGTAAGCACTCCACAGGTCGCAAGGGTTGACTGATCAACATGAAACTTTTTTTGTACACGCAAACTCATCCAACTTAGAACTGTATAGTTTTTGGGATGAATCGGTAGGACCGATTTTGAGAATCATCATCTCAAAGTTTCTAAAAACCCCATAAGATTTGGCTGGGCGGAAAATGTTGAAAAATAAAATCTCTCCAAATGGGATGAAATTTTCTCTAAATGTGTATACAAGGATTTTACACATTATTACGATTTTTTAAGAAATTCTGATCAGTCGTTTTGGAGAAAAAAAATAAAATGACTGATAATATTCATAAAATATATCATAAAAATTATGACAGAATTAAGTTGTCGAGATTCACTGCTTTCTAGATTCAAGAGTTGACCAACAATGAAGTATTTTTTTATATGCGTCAAGGTGTGTAGAATACCAGAGTCAATGAAGTGGCAAGAGTAGAACTTCTTTAACGACTTTTAAAGCTTATTCAGATATCAAGGTGTGTAGAATACCAAAGTCGATAAAGTAGCAAGGGTAAAACTATTTCAAGGACTTTCATACCTTATTGAGATATCTCGCTCATCTTACAACGCATATTTCGCGTTTGACTAGTAATGAGAATAATAAGTGATAATAATAAGTAATAATAAGTAGTTCAAAGTGGAAGATATCAACATTCGTGTGTTCATACTGAAAGACTTTTATCTACGGCGAAAAATTATGGTCACAGACAGCGCAGTCCTGGTGTTGAAGTTCATTAGTTTTGAATAATCAAAATGGGGTGGTAAGATCGCCCTTGGGATGCCCCGTCCAAACGATCCTATCTTTCATCCTTAGCCTTAATTGGGGATCAATGATTTTGTATCAAGTTTCGATGTTATTAAAAAAAAAAAAAAAAATTTAATAAGAAAACACCATATGCGTTGTAAGCTGAGCAATATAGGTATATTCATGTACAATGAAATGGGAAGCTACATGCATACAACTTGATTCGGAAACTATCAAGTCACGCCCTCCTTACGGCCACTACGGCCTTCCTGTTGTACGTGTTGGGCCTCTTTATTTTTTCAATCGTCTAACGATCTAATTGGTTTTACCTTCTGACCTTCCTGTAGTAAGTTTTCAATATTTCCCTCTGTCGTTCAGGTGGATATCGGGATGGTTCTTTAGAACAGGCCACGATCGACTCATTCCCACTATCCGAAAACACTTGATGAAATGACCTTTCATCTCATCATCCCATCATCTCATATATCATTCATCGATACCAATAGATCGTAGTCATCAGCAGTAGGCCTACAGTGCGTCGTTAAACCTAATACGAAAACAAATTGATATATTCCATCTTATATATCATTCACCGACGCCAATAGATCGTAGTCATCAGTATAGTGCGTCGTTATAACCAATATGAAAACAAAATTATATATTTCATCAGATATATCATTCACCGACGCCAATAGATCGTAGTCATCAGTATAGTGCGTCGTTATACCCAATATGAAAACAAAATTATATATTCCATCAGATATATCATTCACCGACGCCAATAGATCGTAGTCATCAGCACAGTGCGTCGCTGTAAAACCCAATAAGAAAACAAAATGATTTATTCTATCTGATATATCATTCACCAATGCCAATAGATCGTAGTAGGTGCGTCGTTAAATCCAATATGAGAACAAAATTATATATTCCATCTCATATATCATTCACCAATGCCAATAGATCGTAATCGGTGCGTCGTTAAATCCAATATGAGAACAAAATTATATATTCCATATCATATATCATTCACCGACGCCAATAGATCGTAGTCAGTGCGTCGTTAAACCCAATATGAAAACAAAATGCTATATCCCATCTGATATATTATATATATGAGGTCATCAGACTGTTATTCAATCAATTATTTAGGTTATCGCTATTTGAATTGTATAAGTTACTTCGGATTATACTTTGAAAATTACAATATTGTCATATTTTAACACCGAATACTTATGTACCGTTGTTAAATATATATATATATATATATATATATATATATATATATATATATATATATATATATATATTTATATATATGTATATATATATATATATATATATATATATATATATATATATATATATATATATATATATGTATATGTATATATATATATATATATATATATATATATATATATATATATATATATATATATATATATATATATATATATATATATATATATATATTTATATATATATATATATATATATATATATATATATATATATATATATATATATATATATATATATATTTATATATATATATATATATATATATATATATATATATATATATATATATATATATATATATATATATATATATATATATATATATATATGAAGAAATATAAATAAAGATAGAATAAAGGTAAATAAAGATTTATTAATTGATTCATATTATGTCCTAGTTCCAAGCAAACAATTCAAACGATTCATAAATCGGTAGATTTTTCCGTCCATCTCCAACTTGCGGAAATGTATTCATCTATTGTTGTGTAATAATGGCTCATCAAGCTCAATCAATGGCGACGAGTTATAGAGAACACATAGCGTAACCATCCTTCCAATCAGTTCAGCAGATTCAATTGCTTCAATTCGAATTGACGACCGGTTTTAATCAAACTCCACTGCAACATTAATTACGATTAAAAAAGAATATCGATGTCGATTGAATGATGTTGTTGACGAAACTGAAGTATTGTGTGTAAACAACAGTGTTAAGAGGCCGCAGGCGTGCTACACGGGCTCGTCGTTCGCTCGCTGCAGACTCGAGTTTAACATGCATCGTTTGTGCTAGGCGTAGCCCGTAGACTAGCCCGCCGAACTCAGATTCACGTAAACGCCGTTAATTCCCTAGCTCACACTTCTGATATATTTTACTTTCTATGTTTTTTTTTTTGTATTAAAAAATATGTATCTAGGTTTTCGTAAATTAGAAATTTTTCCATTTTCCATTTGAAGAATTTGAAGAATCACAAATTTTTGGTTCAAAATTCTGTATTCACGGTAACCTTTGTTTTTCAATAACAGAAACAAACAGAACAGAAACTAACAGAATGCAAAAACACTCATATTGATATCACAAAAATTACGGCCGTGAGAGTTTGCGGCGTGAAATACGGGCTACTTTTCATCTCACAACCCATGAGTAAAACCTGCAGGGAACGGTTAAAACAGGACAAAAAGCGTCAATACAGGCCTTTAGCTCCCAACACATGGTGGGTAAACGGTAGGACCAATCAGTCTAATTATTTTCGCAATGAAACAACAATGAGTATATCTGTGCCTCTACGTTCTCTAAAAATCATATTTTCACACTAATATACTCTGAAGAAAACGTAAAAACTATGAAAAACAGGTAGAAACATGTTGATTTTTGACAATTATTTTGATAGGGTTGAAAACATACCACGAACCAAATCTCTTCGTACGAGCACGTATTGAATACTGCTGATCATCTAACCGAAAACTGTAAGTCAATACAATGATTGGTTTTCCGTTGCCAACTTGGGCCCCGAACGTCTGCAATCAAGTCGGTAGGCAAGATGTAAAGAGGCCTCTTAAGAGTCCACGGGAGTCGATTTAGCGAAAAATCAGTTTCTTGCTGATAACTTTTGAACGATATGAGATATCAAACTTTTAATACGCGAGAAACACAGATAATTATAATAGCTTCAAAATAATATAAGTTATAACTATTAAGTAGTTATATACTATTAAGTACTGAATTAAGTATTATGTATAAGTTATAACTATTTAAGTCATGTCGCATAACTGTCAAGTGTCGACAGCTGAAAAATATGTTTTTTCATCATTACATCACATCATTACACATGAGTACTCAGTACTTAGTTATAACTCACACCATCTTGAAAATTGTTCGAACGGTTTATCCGAAATAAATCAGAAAGTTTGGAAAATCCCTCATAAGAATAACCCGGATGGAAAATACTTGGAATATGCACATTTTTCTGAAGCTTTTAAATTTTCACTGAATGTGGAAAACACCATTAGAGAGAATGACAATTTAATTGACGGCTGTCCGCATAGCGGGATACCAAGATGGTACAGCGTAATATAGTCAATACATAGTACAATGGTTATTTACAAAAGTGATAAAAATTGATTACAGAAAAATCCTGAAATATTATAAAACTAATTTAATTGAGGGTAGATAACAAAAGTATGAAAAAAATATGAAAATGGAAGAAGGTAATAGAAAAAGAAGGTATTATTAATATTATCAAAAAGATTGAAATTTTTGAAAGAATATAAATGGCCGGTGCTGTAAAAGACCTACCGAAAAAAAAGAGTACTTTCAGCGACTTTCACAACAATCGGATGAGAAATAACAAAAAAAGGAATAAAAGTATACATTTTATTGAATATTTGAATCAATTGGTTTGGCAAAGTCTATATGCGACAGGTTGCAGCACTATAAATATCAACAAATTGCAGGTAAGGTTTTTGAACGTTTGAAGTGATCCAAGGTCCGTAGATGTGGATTGAGCTCACGGAATATTTTTCATTCTAGATTTCCATACTGGTAAGCTCTTCTCACATCGCATACTCCGAGTTTTACTAGTGATAACCCATATCATCTTGTTGGTATACAAATATCTATGTTTTCTTTGAATTGGAATTTTCATACCTCATACCATTCAAAAGTCGACACCAAAAAAAAGAAGATATTTCACTAAATCGATTCCCTCTCACTTTTAATTTATACATATTTGGGTCAATGTGTGAGCTTATGTTTCCAATAACCCTAAGAACCGATTCACTGTGAATATTACGCACTATGAATTACTGAAGATTGCAAAAGAAAAACAGTGCTATGACTAAATAATTTTCCCTCCACGTAAGATTTTTCAAAATCATCTGGATGAAAAATAAAGATGAAAAATAAATATCCATCAAAATATAGAATTGAATAAAAAAAATAAAACTTGGTTCGGTTGATACTCAGATCTAGCTATTTTGTTTTCTGAAGGTCACCATGGTCACCGAGCTCGTGATCACCCAAACTTCATGATGCATAGTCATCTGGATATTGATTGCGTTTCTTGACATCATTTGAAATTCTCTGTAAATCATGTAAGCTTAAAAAACAATTTTTGAGAAATTAGTTGAATATCACACTAATCTATAATAATATATAGTACATACAAATGCAGTGTTTTCCTTGTAATAAACTAGAGCACTAATTTAACATTTAATTAGGTTTAGAACCAGCTCTTATAGTCAAGTACCAATCCGCAAACTACTAGTTAAGGTACGGAGATAACTTACGGACTTACGTAATCATTTGTGATAACAAGTTAATCTTGTAACTATTGCCTAATCCACTATCAATTGATAAAACTGAGCTTTATAGATAACCTGTTGATCATTATGATGACAACTGATATGTATTATCACTAATAAATATCGATCATGTACATAAGGTGGCGTGGCCGAGCGGTCTAAGGCGCTGGTTTTAGGCACCAGTCCGAAAGGGCGTGGGTTCGAATCCCACCGCCATCATATTTGTTTTAATCTTCTATATATAATATGAAAAATCTCAATTGTCCATTCTGATATTGTAAATAAATTGTGAGGGCTCTGTTCTTGTCATTTTTGTGAATTTTTATTTCGGTTTAGTATTATTATTATTATTTTATTTTATTCCAAAGGACATACACATTGATGACATAATGTAACATATATGGAACGTCAATCAGTCAATAAAATACAGTTAACAGCTAAAAATCAAATTCAATTCTACAATTTCACATATACAATCATTCATACAGTTTCATATACACACAGTCATACACAGTCATTAGTTTGGTTGGTTGATATACTTTATGATTTGGTGTTAAAGTAATTCATGGTAATAAGTGATAAATAAAGATAAACACGTCGCACAATATGTGGTTAACTGGTTATAACTTGACGTTAGTTTTCAAAGTCATTGGAGACAGCACGAAATTGTATTGAGCAGTCTTCTTGATTATTCTATATAATATACTATATATTCTTCTATATAATTTTATTTGAAATATTTTAAAAAATTGCAAAATTTATTTAAGTCATGAATATATGAAAATACCATTACTATTTTCATATACTTAATACCATTTCTTACGTATTTTTTTAAAGATGTTTATTCGTCCATTCAAGATTATACATTCAAGTTCACAATGATCCACAGATAAGCCTGTAAACAGGCTTATCTGTGGTTTGCAACACAATAATTAGATGAGCGTAGCGAAGATTCCATTTCACATGCAGAAAAAAATAGGCTTGGTTTTTTTTTTTTGTCATTTTGTAATCGCCATACAGGTCAGGAAAAAATATCAATCGAATTGAAACTTTTTCTACATATTTCTGTTATACCAAAATAAGCTGGGATTGTTATTTAAAGAAATCGTTCGGAAGGTTTTTCCGAAAAAAAATCGTAAAGTTTGAAAAATCCTCGTGAGAATAACCCGGAGGGAAAATACTTGAAAAACAAGAATTTTTCAAAAGCTCTCAAATTTTCACGGAATATGAAAAATACTATCATACACATTTTCAGATATTTTTGCAACAATCGAATGGGAAATAACAAAGAAAACGCAATAAAAGTGTACATTTTATTGAATATTTGGATCAATTAATTCTGCAAAGTGTATATGCGACAGGTTGCAGCACTATAAATATCAACAAGTTGTAGGTAAGGTATTTGAAAGTTTGAAGTAATTCAAGGTCCGTAGATGTAAATTGAGCTGACAAGTTATTTTTCATTCTACATTTCCATACTTCTAAGCTCATCTCACAACCCGCATCCCGCGTTTTCCTATTAATTACAATAATAATAATAATTACAATAATAATTTGCGTAATTACAACACATGAAAAGCATAACTGATACAAAATAATTACAGGCATAGTGATGGCGTATTTACTTTTGTGAATCATACGAGTCCCAATGATAGTATAATGTGTCAATAATACAATACATATATGAGTTTATCATTTTCCTCATTTTATAATTTTAAATATGCATTTCCATTTGACAAAAATTGAGAGAATATATTATATATATGATGATTTATAAATCATATTATTTCTTCATTACTATATCCTATTATTGTTATTTCGTTTATTTAATTGTGTTGTATGTATGTGTTAGAACTTAGAAGCAAGAATAAAATGATTTGAAAATTGAATTGAAATTGATTGAAAGTATGAAATATGAGTTGGATTCCTTATTTGAAATAAAAAAATGTATTAATTGATGACACTTTGGTTGCGAGGTGTGAACATTTAATATATATATATATATATATATATATATATATATATATATATATATATATATATATATAGCCAGTGTTACAACTTAGCTTTTATGGGGATGTTCACCAAGTTGTGGGATGGGGTTCGGGACCAGACTGGGTCTTCCTCCTCAAAAAATTAAATGACATAGACAATAAGAGAAAACTATTTAATGTATGTAATGATTTATATACTCCGGAACCTTAGTATTATAGCCCCCCCCCCCATTGGGTGAAGCCCTCAATAAAAATGAACCCACCCAATTATAGGTCCTACCGGGCAACAGTTGAGGTCGCCAGAGTGGGGTCGCGATGAAGATGCTCGGAAGTCCGAAGTCTATATATATATATATATATATATATATATATATATATATATATATATATATATATATATATATATATATATATATATATATATATATATATATATATATATATATGTATATAATTAGAGGTTGATAATTCTTATGGATACATCTAGTCGTTTTATATAAAGAAACAATTCAACAAAATACATATACTATGTACATAAATTATATTGAATAACTGACGTTTCAACCAGTCTATCTATGCTGGCCTTCTTCAGAGCAATGATTTCGAAGTAAAGGAAAAGAAAAAGAATACAAACACAACAATACTTTTACATCTAGAAACCTTGATTTATCCATAAGAATATCAACCTACATTATGAGTCGTTCAAGCATGCGAGATAACACACATATATATATATATATATATATATATATATATATATATATATATATATATATATATTATATGTATGTATATTTATTGGGTTTTAAGGACGGAATATACTGATGGCTACGTTCTATTGGCGTCGGTGGATGATGAATGAGATGATGGGAGGATGAGATGAGAGATTATTTTATTAGGTGTTTTGGATGGCGGGGAGGAGTCGGTCGTGACCTGTTGTTAAGGAACCATCCCAGTATCAACCTGAACGACAGAGGAAAATCACGAAAAACCTCTGTCAGGATGGTCGACCATGGCGGGAATCGAACCCCGGTCCCCCGAATGACGGTTCGGTGTGTTAACCACTCGGCCACGCGTCTCAGTGTGAACATTCACTTTCATGTCGAACTATAGAATTGAATAATTCCATTGTTATAGCATAAAGAACTCATAGCCTACAATTCCAAATTATCAAATGAAAAGTGACATTATTCCCTTACAATAATGAGAGAAATATGCAAATTAACGATAAAAGATCCAATTCGAAATTTGAAATTGAAGTGTGTGTGGTCAATATTTGTGCGAAATTTCTAATAATTGACGATTTTGAGAAATATCTTCGATGAAACATCAAAATATTCTGTAAAATGAAGTAATAAATACTGGGAATATAGGCCTACAAACATATGTTCGATATCATCCTTAGAACGTAGTTGATCAAGACCTATATATTTAATGAAACTGTTTTTTCGAACTCAGAGAAAAATAAAGTAATCCAATAATAAACCCATTAAATTACAAATGATCCCATTCAATGATTATGATTGATGATAAATGATATCAGATTGAGCCACTGACATTTCAATTTCTATTCAGCTCAACAAACGCAGCACGCGCTGTGAAATGAGCCAAATATCTATATGAAACATACTCGAAATTACACAATGACTTTTGAAAACTATCAAGCCTGGAAAGCTGTCAATTACCGTGCTGTCACTCCCGTGGCTCAGACAACTATCGCACTGCTTAGGAACTGATGTGTTCAAAGGGTTCAAAGGATTGCGGTAAGAAGGGTTACAGGTAGGGTTAGGAGGTGAAAATGAAGTGAGAATGAAAGGGGGGAGAGGGTGAGAATGTTGGAGAGTCCAACTGAGATGATGCGAGACCTGGGATGGCAGGAATTGGAAATACGGAGGAAAGAGGATCGTTTATGTAATTTCTTCAGGGTAATGGAGGGAGAGGGGGATGGGGGGAAGCTGCACGAGTTGATAGAAAGGGATGAGTCAGGGTAGGAAGGTAGGCGGGGTTACGATATGGCGGTAGTCATAAAGGGGGCTAGATTAGATGTCGGTAAATTCTCTTTCTTGAACAGGACAAGTAGGGACTGGAATGGGCTTAGTAGAAGTGTTTTTCAAGGGGATGTGTTTTGGTTAAAGTTATTCCGTCAGAGGGTTAGGGAGGTGGTGGGATAGGGGTAGTTGAGGAAGTTGCCACCGCGCATTTATGTGCAAAATTGCAAGAGTTCAAATAATAATAATCGGGCGTGGGTTCGAGTCGTAACGCTTAAAGGCATGAGTTTTTGTAAATGTCCTTACACTTATCATCACTTTATCGTTTTACAATCACCTGCTCATTCGTAACCCCGTATAAACTAGCTGTTGGTGAGGATGTTAAGCAGCAAAAACATGTGAAGTGGTTCTAAATATACTGCCATTCACAGCCTCTTATGTATTCATATTTTCCAGCTATTTGATCAAGAAAAAATTACTGAATGAACTATTTTTTTAAAAAACGGATCGTCTGATTTGGGAAAGATTCATACTATTGTGTATCATTATTTTCTTCACATTAAGTGAAATTTCGAATATCTTGGAAGAGTTTTTTTCTCGAAATTTCGCACCCGGGTTAATCTTATGGAGTTTCTCAAAATGTCATGACTGTTCTTCTCAAAAGTGGTTCAACCGATAGACACCAAGTTAGACATTTCGGCGTGTCGACAAAAAAATTCCACGTCGTTCGAATTAGTTCGAAAACGTTTTTTTGAATTAGTGAAGTCACCATCTCCAACCGGCAGATCAACGCAACCCTCAATGTATCTTGGCTTAGCCCATAGATGTATATTATACCTTTTACCTATTACCTTTTATGTGTATTACCTTATACCGAGATATACGTTACTCCTGCAGCCGATAGCGACATATGCTCGCTCCAATCTCGGCGGCCATATTGGAAATTTACAAATATAATATAGAAGGAATAGCTTTGAAAATGTCCAACATGGTGGAAATTTCCTGGTTTACAAAGCGGTGTGAAGCTACTGCTGCGACTCAAATCAACGCAACCCTCAATGTATCTTGGCTTAGCCCATAGATGTATATTATACCTTCTACCTATTACCTTTTATGTGTATTACCTTATACCGAGATATACGTTACTCCTGCAGCCGATAGCGATATATGCTCGTTCCAATCTCGGCGGCCATATTGGAAATTTACAAATATAATATAGAAGGAATTGACCACTATAGTGATAGGCGTGGCTAATCGCCAAAGCCACCTGGATCTATACTTCATGTGGGAATTTAGAGATACTCTGATAGGTCAATGTGTAATTTCCCACATAACAAAGCCCATTTGATTGGATGTTTTGTTTTGTGACGTTTGTGGGCGGCTCAATCACTAGTCGTCAATTGCTTCGAAAATGTCCAACATGGTGGAAATTTCCTGGTTTGCAAAGCGGTGTGAAGCTGCTGCTGCGACACAAATATGTACGCCTTCTTAACGTTGAGTCACGTGTCTCGGTGATATATATCTATATGATTAGCCGTGTCCAAGATCAAGATGCATTGCGGGTTGCGTTGGTTTGCCGCCGGGAGATGCAGGTGAATACGTTCCATTTCCTCAGTACTTTCCAGAGAATATTGATCGCTGCTCTATCTGGTGTTGTTTTGTAGAAACGGCTGATGGGCTGGAAAACTTGATGTCAGCTGTTATTAGCTTAACCCACGTGCACGTAAAATTATTTCCTTTTATAACCACTTATCTACGCATGGTTGATAGTTCTTGGAATGTGGCCCGTGAATTGGAACATATTCTCAACATGGGAGGGATAGGAAGTAAGGAGACCATCTCCAACCGGCAAACCAACGCAACCCTCAATGCATCTTGGGCTGAGCATATGGAACAGCTGTGCAGGCAAGTGGGCTCCGACCCGAACATCAGTTCCTACAAACGAAGTGGGTATTCACAAACATTCCTTGTGGTCTCTGTTATTTATTATAACTTTTCATTTGGAATAAATTGTGTAAGTTTTAGGTTATAAATAATCAGTTTAGGTCAAGGTGGTTAGGTGTGTTTGGTGAGGTAGATTAGGTTAGTTTGATTATGTATGCAGGGTCTATGAGCAATCAGACTTGGGTGTGTCGTAACTCGTGAAGTGCGTTGCTGTTGTTGTTGTTGTTGCTGTTGTTGTTGTTGTTGTTGTTGCGAGTAATGTAGATTGACGAAAGATTACCAGGTGCTAGGTGATATTTCGTCAATTTAGATTACTTGCAACAACAACAACAACAATAACAAAAAAAAACAAAAAAAAAACAATAACAAAAACAACAACAAAGACAACAACAACAACAACAACAACAACAACACGCCCTTCACGGGTTCCGCCACACTCAATTCCAGCTGCACTTAGGCCTTGCCTATACATCTTGAAAACGGATTGCAAAGACGGAGTTCAAACCGTCCAAGTGAGAAATTGCATCGCAGCCACAATACAATTATACTTACTCAGACGGCGACTAAGGTATAGGCCGGGGTTTAAACTCCATCTCTTCAATCCACCCCAAGTATACGCAACAGCCATGCAGGCAAGAAGGCCCGACCCACACGTATATATCAGTCCTTTTAAAAACCCAAACTAAACTATTTAATCTGTCTTTACAATCCGCTATAAAAGATGGCCGTCTTCCAGTTAACTATACGTAAACACATTATCTAATATCTAACCGCTATAATTACATCATTCCAAGCCTAGTCTGCATCCTGACCAGATCTATGAATGAACTTCACATTGACATCAGCGACATCTGTTTTAACCGTGACGTCATTGCTGAACCGACGCCATCTTGTTCTGTGTTTCTCTTACTTTACATCTTGGACAGAGATCTGAAGGTTAAAATGCTGCCAAAGCGTCGCTGCCAACTGTATAAAGTAATTATCTAATCAAACTGCTATATAGACTGTGACGAGTGGTCGAGTGGTTAGTACACAGAATCGTCATTCAGGAGACTATGATTCGATTTCCGTCATGATCGACCATTCTGATAGGGATTTTTCGTGGTTTCTGAACATCAGGCCACGGCCGACTCCTTCCCACTATCCAAAAACACCTAATAAAATAATCTTTCATTCCATCATCTCATGTCATTCACCGCCGCCATAGATCTTAGTCATCAGTAGAGTGCGTTGTTGAACCTGATGAATGATGAATTGAGACTGCGACTTGGTGTAAGGTTGCTAAATCTACGAATATGGACACAATTAGAGTATTGCTTGCATCCACGAAATGATGAAAGTCGGTCGTGGCCTGTTATTAATGAACCATCCCAGTATTGACCTGAACGACAGAGGGGAACCACGAAAAACCCCTGTCAGGATGGTCGACCATGTCGGGAATCGAACCATAGTGTCCTGAATGACGGTTCAGTGTATTAACCACTCGGCCACACGTCTCAGTTCCGGAAAATAGACTGTACCGCAACACAGTATAGCTTCAACAGTTGGTATCACTGTATTTTGCATTTTTTTTGGAGAAAACATCGAAATTTTGATAAATAATCATCGTTTTCGAATTGTGCTCGAGGATGAGTTGGTAAGACCGTTTCGAGGCGGCATCTCTTAGTTGTTTCAAGACTTCGAGGCGGTCTTGTCAACAATATAAATGATTATCTCTGGATTATTATGACTATTTTTCCATTCTAAAAATTGTATAATATAAAATGTCTCTGATTATGGTGGAATTTATAGACTTGTTGATTAAACTTATCACCCTCTCTCTCTCTCTCTCTCTCTCTCTCTCTCTCTCTCCCTCTTCCTTCCTTTCTTGATGTTTGCAGCATAATCTTATCAATTTCTAAAAAGTGAAGATCTGAAGTTGTTCTCTTTCTGATTCAAATGGATTGTTTTCGAAAATGAAGTAAGTTTTACAATGAGAAAAAAATGAAACATTCACATGATATATATATATATATATATATATATATATATATATATATATATATATATATATATATATATATATATATATATATATATACATATATATATATATATATATATATATATATATATATATATATATATATGGTAAAAATGTCTTAACGGTAAATTTGCCACGATTAAAATGCAATTTGGGTTCTAAAAAGAACCTGTTTTTGCGACGTTTCGCCGGAATTTCACCCGGCATCTTCAGACGATGGTGGTAAGCAGTCGAATGGCTTGAAACGCTCTCCGGTGCCTCGTTTTATGCTAAAACGGTAAAATGATTCGGCCAATCAGGAGCGTCCTTCCTTCAAACGATGCGCTGGTCGATTCGTGCGGTGTTTGCAGGCGCTGGATGGCAAAGAGAAGACGGCGAGCCTGACCATGCTGGCAGTCATGTCCAGTAGGATGACTTGTATGGCTCTGCTCATGGTATTTGGACCGTGAGATGGTAGAACAGATCGGTGGATCACGATCCGGCCAATCAGGGGCGTCCTTCCCTCAAACGATGCGCTGATTGGTTCACGGGATGTTATAGCAGGTGCTGGATGACGAAGAGATGACAGCAAGTCTGATGAGGCTGGCAGTCATGTCATGTCGTGTCGGGCTTCTTAGTCAGTATGCAGTGTCGTGACAGGCGCAGGGTGAGCTCGTGTTACTCTGGGCGCCGGTCCCACGACGCTGGTATTGACGGCTTTTCGGCGCTTGTCGATTCTCGCTGGTTGTACGCTCGCTTTTAGACGGGTCTCATCCGTGGGCTCAGTGGCAGCGACCAAGATGGTGTCGATGACGGGCTTCCAAGCTGCTGGTAGGCGTAGGCCGTCGTCACGCTTATTCATGCAGTGTTGTCGTCTCTCAATCTCGATAGCCTCACGGATGAAACGCGGCGTGAAATGCTCGACAGATGCTAGTTGCCGTGTGCCCTCGAAGTAGATGTTATGGCCCGTTTCCATTGTATGCTGTGCGAGAGAGTTGGTCTTGTTGTTGGTTCTCACAGCATGCAGGTGTTCTTGTAGTCTCGAGTGAGTGTTCCGGCCCGTCTGACCGACGTAAGTCTTGGCGCAGTCGCCACAAGGAACCTCGTAAACGCCCTTGCCTTCGAGATCAATCCTGTCCTTGCTGGTACGTAGGCACTCCTCGATCTTCCGATCGGTGGTGAAAATGGTTTTCACGTTCTCTCGAGCCAACATCTTGCCGATGCGGTCGGTGACGCCGATCACGTAGGGCAGGGACGCGTAGGCGAGTGGTTTGTCGCGTTCTCCTTCATCTCGGTCGGCTTCGCTTCTCAGCTGACGGTTCCAGGCCTTAAGAATGGTGTGGTTCTGAAAGCCGTTCTTGAGTAGGCCTTCCCGGAGCAGAAGAAACTCGTCGTTGATGTTGTCTGCGTCT
>OZ023337.1:8777954-8798160 GCA_964007535.1 Brachyptera risi | reverse complement strand
AATTCGAATTTTGTTTCACTTTCTTCTTTCGTGAATGGAAGTCGAATTCTACCCACGTCACTGTATAGTAACGTGCAGCTTTTGTCACGGCACCTCCACCGCCTTCTAGACACGCTCGGCCAGATCTCACTGATTGGTTCCGAGTAGAGAAGGCACAACACAAGTCACTCACTGGATGACAATTATTGCTGACGTCATACGTGTGATGACGTCACCCAGTTGCATGGGGGGAATAAATACATTGAATTCTCGTAACATGCAGAACATTAATAATATATTTTGTGATGTTTATCTGGACTTTTGTGTTACGTATTCATGATTATATATATTCAAGATGTCATAGATTTAATTCTGAAATTGGTAATTATTTCTTTGGAGTTGTTTATATTTCCTGAAATCTTTATTGAGTAAATCAGTAACCATCAGGATCTTGAGAAAATGTGATGGCTTCTTTCAACATGAATATCAACTATATAATTACCATATGATTATTGATTTAATTAGGTTTATTTATTGGTATTTTATTGATATCTTATTTGGCCCCTCTATCGCCAATCGTGTGCTCTTTCACAAGTTCAACCAAAATGTATACAATTGATACAGTATACTATCTGTGCAACGATTGAAATCGATCATATATTCAGTTTTATAAAAATAATATGATAAAAATGAAAAGAATAGTTTTGTTGAAGTTTTAAAAAAAATAAGGTCTCCATTGGCTATTCCTCAGTTAAGTCTACATAAAAGCTTGAATCGAGCCTGCAAGCTTCTATCTTCGAGTTTATCTCAGGTTATGGTTAGTAGTGGTTGTGAATAGACCAAGGAAATCCTTTGAAGGACTTACTAACCCTGAAACTAGTTTTTAACGAATAAGGAATATATTCAGTTCTCTAATTTTTCTGAAAACTAGAAATCATCATCCCAATTAAAAAAATTATGAACAATCCACTTGACCTCCAAGACCTGGCCTTCTTTCTGAATCGTGACGTAGACATTACCGATTCTGTAGGTCTATAGAAACATGAACAGAATCGAGTAATGTCTACGTCATGACTGATGATCCTTGGAGGACAAAAACAAAATATCGGGAATGTATATAATGATTTTCAGTTTCCTCTGAAATTCGGAAAATAAATATCGGCATAATTCATTCAAGTGTAGTTTCTGTCTTGTGATGTTCTTTGAGATTAACTATTCAACGCTTTAGTGCTTTTGTTTCCCGTTACTGCTAGCGTTACATTGTGAATGAGCCTTAAGAGTCCACGGGAGTCGATTTAGCGTAATGTCAGTTTTTTGATCATAACTTTGGAACGGTATGAGATATCAAAATTATAACACCCGAGAAACACATATAATTATGATAGCTTCAAGATTATATAAGTCATAACTATTCAAGTCATGTCACATAACTGTCAAGCGTATACAGCTGAAAAATGTTTTTTTTTTTCAGCTTATACGCTTGACAATTATGCCACTTAGGCCCGGTATTACCAAGTCGAGTTAGCCTTTATCTGACAGTTCAAACTTGTTATCACCATGGTTACCTGTGCTATTTGTTTTCACCAACTCTCAGATAAATACTAACTGACCGTGGTAATACCGGGCCTTATTTGAATAGTTATAACTTATATCATCTTGAAGCTATCATAATTATATGTGTTTCTCGCGTGTTAGAATTTTGATATCTCATACCGTTCAAAAGTTATCACTAGAAAACTGATATTTTGCTGAATCGACTCCCGTGGACTCTTAAACCCTTTCAACGCATTTACATATCGTTTCTCCATCACAACCTTTTTTTTTAACAACATCGAAACTTGATGAAAAATCATTGTTACCCAATTAAGGCTGTGGATGAAAGATAGGATCGTTTCTAACCCACTACTTGTTCCCATTGTTCCAGGAGCGTTTCTCATCCCGTTCGGCATCATGTTGATCCTGGAGGGGATCCCACTGTTCCTGATCGAGCTGGGGATCGGTCAGCGCATGCGCCTAGGCTCGCTAGGCGTCTGGAACACGATCCATCCTTGGTTAGGAGGGATCGGCATCGCCAGCTGTATCGTCACGTTCTTCGTCGCGCTCTACTACAACGTCATCATCACGTGGTGCTTCTACTACCTGTTCAACTCGTTACAAGTAAGCAGGGCGCAGGCGCGGTCCGAACAGCGAATACTAGAATAGAAATACTTTATATATATATATATATATATATATATATATATATATATATATATATATATATATATATGTATATTTTTAATTGTGATAATATTTATCCATCACTAATAAATATTTATTATGAATATTTTTAATATATATTTATTCAATATATATTATAAATATATATATATATATATATATATATATATATATATATATATATATATATATATATATATATATATGTATATATATATATATATATATATATATATATATATATATATATATATATATATATATATATATATATATGTATGTATATGTATATATATATATATTTATATATATATATATATATATATATATATATATATATATATATATATATATATGTATGTATATATATATATATATATATATATATATATATATATATATATATATTTATATATATTGGGTTCAACAACGCAATACAATGATAAGTAAGATCGATTGGCGTTGGATGGATGATTAATGAGATAATGCGATGATAAGATGGGGGTTTCGTAGGTAATGGGAAGAATAGTGGGAAGGAAGTGGTCGTGGCCTTTATTGTAGGAACCATGTCAGCATTAGCCTAAACTACAGAGGGAAACCACGAAAAAACTCTGTAACATCTGTAAAGATGGATGGTGGCGGGAATCGAACCAGATCTGATATGCCCCTTCACCTCCCGGATCACATGAAGAGAGTGCGTTAACCACTGCGCTGCATGTGCCGCTAATAGAGATACTACCAAGAGTGAACGTGGACTTACCGTGTTTACTTATAAAGAGGATGTGCCGCAATTCGAGAAAACGATCGAAACATGACCCAAATAACCCTAACCACAGCTCTTCTCTGCTCTAACTAACTTTTCGAAATAGTAGCTCCCACGGTATTATCACACGCCAAGCCCACCTTCACTCTTGGTAGTTTCTCTATTCGCTCTTCAGGGTCATGGAAACATGACCCAAATAACCCTAACCAAAGCTCTTCTGTGCTCTAACCAATGCACCGAAATAGTAGCTTCTACGGTATGATCACTCCAAGCCCACCTTCACTCTTGGTAATATCTCTATTCGCTCTTAAGCACCCCCCCCCCCCTCCTCTTTCACATGCAAGTCAGCGGTAAAATGGAACTGAAAGTGACTTGAAGCTGAACTTCTATGAAAAAGGAATTTTCAAAGCAGACATTTTAGCTACCATGTTGAAAATACTACCAATCAGTGATGAGAGCTATCTGGTTTCTGAATGTTGAACTCGGCCCAACTTTATCGCTGCTGAGCTAAAGCGAAGCGCTAACCGCGTTCATGGAAGCACAGCTTAAGAGAACGTGGAAGTCGAATTAGCGAAAAATCAATTTTGAACGGTATGAGATATTAAACTTATAATACGAGAAAGACAAATATTGTCAATACCGTCATAATGGTATGAGTAATAATTGTTCAACTTATTTCTCATGATTTTCACAAGTAATACAAATAATAATAAATTATAATAATTATAAGTAATAAAAAAACGCATTTTTCAGCTGTTTACTGATAATTATGCGATGTAGCCTAAGTGAGATAGTTTTCTCGTCTACTGTCTCGAAGGTGATGAAAATATCTGTGTTTATAGGCTTCTGTCAAGTGAAGTCACTCATTGTTGAAATTGACAGACAACAATGTCCATCAGTTGGAATTGACCAATGAGAATGTTTGGTAGTCCACCAGTTCGCTGTATTGCTATGGTAACGATTATTTGTCATTTGTTACTTCACAGAAGCCTCTACATTATTAGAATGTTGATATCATACCGTTTGAAAGTTATCATCAAAAAATTGATTTCTCGCTATAAATCGATACCCATACAAGCAAGCACTCTTAAGAAGCCGTAGGCGTCTTCTAGGTATATGTTTCCACGAAATGGACTCTCACGACCGTACATTTAAAATTCTCAACTTTTGTACTTTTTATTTTCATTTTATTATTCTACTTATAAGAGATGATGGCTTCTAGTTTTCTCTAACACTAAGGAAAATGTCGCTTCCTTATTCATTAAAATCTATAATATCAGTGTTGGGACGTTACCGTTAGCGAACCGTTAGCGAACCGTTAGTGAACCGTTAGAGATACAAATAGAGTGGTGGAGAAAGATCTAGAACGACAAAGCAAAATGTTAGAAGAACTGGCATGGGAATCTCTGGAGGATGAAAGAAGGAAGAGTTGGCTTTGTAATTTCTTTAAATCAAAGAATGTAACTTCACTGGTTTGGAGGAACTGAGCAATAGAATAGGTAAGGGGTTGCAGGGAGGTATGAGGGGAGGAGATCGACTGGAAGTGGAGAGGATATTCACAAAGGAGGGTCAGAATGGATGCATTCAGACAACCATAAGGGAAGGGAATGGAAAGAGCTCGAAGCAAAGGAAAGAAATGTGAAGAAAATGTAAGAATTGATGACTCGCATGCAGTCTCCGCCCCCTTGACGTCAGAAATCATATCGTCCAATCAACAGAGCTTTTAGAACTGTAGTCAAATTCGAATATCCAATCGGGGTATCTTGAAATGACAACAAATGATATGATCCAACTGGCTGACTGGTGAAGCCACGCCTATTTCGAGTCGTCAATTTAAGAGAGTGTTGTACGAATGAATTTGAGGAAGACAATGAAAGCAGGGTTTCCAGTTTCGATTTGTTCTTGTCGTCCGACACGATTTTCCCAACTGGCCAATCACAAGCCAGTATTCACCTAAACAACATGGCGGTTCACAACACCGTTTCGGTACCGATTCGTATCGTGATTATTGACTCGACTCCAACTTTCGTCGGCCGAAACTACGATTTTACCGGAAGTTACACACACATTCCTCACATTCGAAGAAGCCTGTGAGTTTAAAGGTGATGGAGGCTATGGCTATGACGTCACGAAAACGTTACGGTGCAGCGAAGTGGAAACAGTCATGACAAAAATCGTACCTATATCGTGTCGGACGACAAGACAAAATCGGAACTGGAAACCCTGCTTAAGGCACCTTGTCATCGTACGTCACGCATATCTACAAGAATTATAAATATATAACATACAAAGAAATCAATCATCAATGTAGTGATACCAAAACAGACTCCAACATTATACAAAGAAGATGTTACGACTCGCTTCTTCAAAGAGGATTATTCCCGGGGACAAAATCTTCGTCCAGCATCCACTTGCTGCAATATCATTTGCTGCTTTTATTTCGAACTATATGTACGGCTCGATAGATGATTATATTAGCAGTGCCATTTGCTTTGCACGAAAATTGTAGATATAGGCCCAACAGATATTGCTATTACAGATATTGCTATTACAGATATTGCTATTACAGATATTGCTATTACAGATATTGCTATTATAGATATAGGCCCAACAGATATTGCTATTACAGATATTGCTATTACAGATATTGCTATTACAGATATTGCTATTATAGATATAGGCCCAACAGATATTGCTATTACAGATATTGCTATTACAGATATTGCTATTATAGATATTGCTATTACAGATATTGCTATTATAGATATAGGCCCAACAGATATTGCTATTACAGATATTGCTATTACAGATATTGCTATTACAGATATTGCTATTACAGATATTGCTATTACAGATATTGCTATTACAGATATTGCTATTATAGATATAGGCCCAACAGATATTGCTATTACAGATATTGCTATTACAGATATTGCTATTACAGATATTGCTATTATAGATATAGGCCCAACAGATATTGCTATTACAGATATTGCTATTACAGATATTGCTATTATAGATATAGGCCCAACAGATATTGCTATTATAGATATAGGCCCAACAGATATTGCTATTGTAGATATAGGCCCAACAGATATTGCTATTACAGATATTGCTATTACAGATATTGCTATTACAGATATTGCTATTATAGATATTGCTTACCAAATGGTGATGATGTGTATCATTCATATGTATGTCTACACATTCGAAGAGAATTTATCTTTATTTGGAGAGATTTCATTTTTTAATTTTCTTGCCCAGCCTAATCTTATGAGGTTTTTATAAATTTTAAGATGATATTTCTCAAAATTGGTCGAACCGATTCATTCCGAAAACTACACAGTTCCAAGTTGGATGAGTTTGCGTGTACAAAAAAAAAGTTTCACATCGGTCAGTCAAACCCTGTGGCATGTGGAGTGCTTGCAAAAAAAAAAACACACAGACAAAGCTATATGTGAGTTGGATGGAATCTTCGCTATCGCTAATATAATTATTATAAAATTGGTTACTATCACCACATCGTGGTGAAGAGATCAGTGATCACCAGTACATGTTTTATTTTCCAGAGTCCTCTACCTTACGCGTCATGTCCGCTAACGGCTAACGGTACCGTGGTGCCGGAATGCGACTTGTCGTCGGAGACGGCGTACTTCTGGTACCGGACGACGCTCGACGCGTCGCCCAGCATGGAGGATAACGGCGGACTGAAGTGGTGGATTGTGTGCTTGCTGGCGCTCGCTTGGATCACCGTCTTCTTCATCGTCATGAAGGGCATCCAGTCTTCGGGCAAGGTAGGCGCCACTCTCTCCCCACTACGCAACATCTGCAGGGGATATTTGCACTCTCTCATTCATTTGTCCATTTATTTCATGTATTCATTCATTCACTCATTTATTCATTCATTTATTCATCCATTCATTAATTCATTTATTCATTTATTCATTCATTCATTTATTCATTCATTCACTCGTTTATTCATTTATTTATTCATGCATTCATTAATTCATTAATTCATTCGTTTATTCATTCATTTATTCATCCATTAATTAATTAATTATTTCATTCATTTATTCATTCATTCACTCGTTTATTCATTCATTTATTCATGCATCCATTAATTCATTCATTTATGCATTCATACATTCATTTATTTATTTATTCATTCATTTATTCATGTTTTCATATTTCTCTATCTTCTTTTTTTCATTAATTTATTCAATCATGTTTTTATTTATCCATTCTTTAATTTATTCACACAATTAATCACTCATTTATTTATTTATTGATTCATTAATCTATTCATGCATTCTTTCATACATCTAATAATTGATTTATAAATCAATTCAGTTATTTATTTCTATTGTTCATCCAATTATTTATTTGATAATTTCATATTTATTCATTCATTCATTCATTTGTTCATCTATTCATGCATTCATTTATCATTCCATTAAGTTATTCATTCAATTATTCTCATATTCATTTATTCATTCATTCATTTATCTATCTATTTATTTATTTATTTGATTATTTATTTATTCAATCTCCATTGACTATACAAGTGTAAAGATATCACATATGATGATCAGCAACTGAGAATCAGTAGATCCGTTTTTCAATTAATTTTCAATGAGAACTAAAAAGCCAAGAAATTAAATACAAATAATCTAATCCATTTTAGTACATTTACGAGGCTTTCAAACAACAATTTTCCGAAATACTTGAACTATCAAAAGTCTATCGAATCAAGTAAAATATAGTTATTTCTGCTTTGAAAGATGTAGTTGTGTTTCTAATGACCTTTCTGATACCTAATTTAAATTTAATCCAATTCAAAGTATTAATTCTGTATCGACATGTGTTTGTCTTCAGGTGGTTTACTTCACGTCCATGTTCCCTTACGTGGTACTGACCATCTTCTTCATCGAGGGCATCACGCTGAAGGGGGCTGGGGCCGGCCTCATCCACATGTACACGCCCAAGGTCAGGCAACTCCTGATTCACTATTCATTCTATTTATTCATTCAATGTCAAGAGTCCACGGGAACCGATTTAGAGAAATATCAGTTTTTTGATGATGACTTTTGGACGGTATGAGATATCAAAATTCTGATAAGCGAGAAATACAGATAATTAAAATAGCTTCAAGATACAATAAGTTATAACTATTCAAGTCATGTCACATAACTGTCGAGCGTATATACAGCTAAGAAAGGTGTTTTTTTAGCTGTGGGCTATAGGCCTTACGCTTCAAAGTTATGCAACGTGACTTAAATAGTCATAACTTATATCATCTTGAAGCTATAATAATTATATGTGTTTCTAGCGTATTAGAATTTTGATATCTTATAGCGTTTAAAAGTTATCCCCAAGAAACTGATATTTCGATAAATCGACTCCCATGGACTCTTAAAAGCCCGCATCTTGGACAGATTGACAGGTTGCACTTATGGAAGGAATGTAATAAATATAGAAGGCCTTGAATTATGCCACATATATCTCAAGAACCACAAACACTAAACGAATTTGCGGTAAAATGCAATAAATAAATAATAACCTCACAATCAGATATTATGCTCAATCGAAAATAGAAGAAGAATTTGTTATGAAGCAATAATTGAAACAAAGTGTACCTAATTTGATGGTTTTCATTGCTTGATTCTTGGTTACCAAATAATAGTAGAAATAGTTAACAAACGCACATCTCTAAGTTCAACTTTGTTTATCAATATTTGTAATCCCGATTCGCCTCTATTTGACAGTTTTCCCATTCTCCTCGGCCGAAATGTTTAATGTAACTAGATTTTGTCCAAATTATAAAATGGAAAACTCCTCCATCTAGCGGTGGTTACTGGAACACTTTCAATATTATCCCCTTTCCACTTTTCAACCCACATCAAACTTTTGAACGCACATCAAACTTGGGTCGAACATTTCGAAGAGAAACATTCGCTGCTAAGATACGGGCTTTTAATGTTTAATATAAATCAATTCGTTACAGACATACAGTTTTTTTTTGTTTTTTTTTTATTGTCACAAATTAAATCATACAATAAAGTAATACAGTTTGAACTCTCGTCCACTAAGCCATAAATGGCTTATCTGTGGTTTAAACGATGAAAAACAAAACACTAAAATACACTGTGATTTACTATGCTAATATTTAATAAACTCATATTAAAACATAATTCACTTCGATAGGTTGAATAATAATGAGCATGAAAACGAAAATAAGGCAACCAATTGGAAACTAATTCTAGAATTTCCATATTGTATCAACATATGCTGTGATTGACCCTAACAAAAAATTAAAATTAATGACAAAAAATATACGGTACCATAAGTAATTAACGTAGACACTAAATTATGTGAAATTAACTGAATTTATGATGAAAGCTTTAATTTCTTTCTTAATTTGAGCATATCTATTCATTTTTCTTAACTCCACAGGTATGTCATTGAATATTGAAGGTATTGCATATTCCAATCTTCTTTTACCATTTTTGTTATTGAAAAGAGGTAATCGGAATAATTCAAGTTTTTGGAGCCTGGTATTAAATGGAGTGTCAACTGGTGTTTTATATAAGTCAGAAAAATAATATTTAAGAATGAATCTATACTTGAACAAGTAAATAACTGGTAACACATTTAAACACTGAAAAATTCCAACTGTATCTTGATGGAGAGATCCTAATTTATGAGGAGGTACAATACTTTTAACAATTCTAGTTTGAACGAATTCTATCAATTTCATATGTGAATCTGATGCGTTACCCCAGGCTAAGATTCCATAATTAATTATTGACTCAACTAGAGCAAAATACACAGTTCTGAGCAAAGTGAAAGGAATGATATGTTTAAGCATGTGAATTTTGTATGCACAGGACCTTAACCGGCTACAAATATTATCAATGTGTGGTCGCCATGAAAATGATCTATCAATTTTAAGGCCAAGATAAACATACTCGTGTACAATTTCAATATTAGAATTGCAACCTAAACAAGGATTACCACAACTTGTAATGTGCAAGCAATCATAAGTGTGATATAAAATTTGAAAGGGTGTATTTCTATCTTTATTTAAGGCAGTGCAAAAGTGGATAATTTTTGTTTTTGATGAATTAATAACCAAATCTAAATCGTGTGTTATTTTTAAAATATTTGTGAAATCAATTTGTAGGTTATGCACAGCAGTTGTTATGTCTCTATTTGTACTCATAATAAGGGCGTCGTCCGCATACAAGTACATTTGACAATTTTTTACGTGATCTGATAAATAATTGGTATACAATAAATACAAAATTGGCCCTAAAATTGAGCCTTGGGGTACACCAGAAATAACGTTTTTAGAAGTGCTGAGGTTGTTGCCGACTTTCACCACGATATGACGATTGAATAAATAATTTTGAAACCAACAAAGCAGATTACCACGGATCCCTATGAATTCTAATATAGAAACTAGTTTTTGGTGATTTAGAGTGTCAAATGCTTTAGAGAAGTCTACGGAGAGAGCCAGAACATGTAAATTAAAATTTAGTCTAGAATTAACAAAGTCTGAAAATAAGGATAATAAATCAGAAGTACTTTTTCCCTTTTGAAAGCCAAATTGAAGTGGATTGATGATATTACTATCATTTAAATAATTCGTTAAGTTTATTGCGATCCATCTTTCCATCATCTTTTCAATTGTCGGTAGAAGAGCAATTGGTCTATAGTTTGAATATTGAGAGTGATCTTCTTTCAATTGAAAGTGATCTTCTTTTTTGTAAGACACAGGTCTTACAATAGATATTTTTAACTTATCTGGCACCACTCCTTCTTTACATCCACTCCTTCTTTACACTCCTTCTTTACATACAAAATGATAATTATAATAATGATGATATAAGTGGAATTAGAATCTATGTAGTACATATAATCATTGTGATGATGATAATAATTTATAATCGTAACATTTCCAGTCGCAACATGACATATAAACATTCGCAGATCAACTTCTGTTCTATATTAAACCCACACACAGTGTAACATTAACAGTGTCAATATGACATATAAACATTCGCAGATCAACTTCTGTTCTATATTAAAGACACTCACAGTGTAACATTATCAGTGTCAATATGACATATAAACATTCGCAGATCAACTTCTGTTCTATATTAAAGACACACACAGTGTAACATTATCAGTGTCAATATGACATATAAACATTCGCAGATCAACTTCTGTTATATATTAAAGACACACACAGTGTAACATTATCAGTGTCAATATGACATATGAATGATCGCAGATAAACTTCTGGGGCCGAATTCACAAAATGTCATAGCTTTGATCGGGATCAAACTCTGATCCCGATCAAAGTTGCTTCAAAGGTATTACCGACCAACTTTGATACTGTTTTAAAGATAATAATAATAGATTGAACCGAAAATTAAAATTGAAGAATTTAAAATAATGGAAAAATTATGGTATTATCTCTGGAAATTGTCGTAACTTTGAGCCGGATCAAAGATATGACCTTTTGTGAATTCGCCCCCTTTTATATAACAAACCCGATTTCAGCGTAGCATTTCCAGTGGCAACATAGCATATAAACGATCGCAGATCAACTTCTGTTCCACATCAAACCACCATCAGCGCAGCATTTTCAGTATCAATACAACATATAGACATTCGCAGTGACTTCCAATAGACGGACATATTCATTTTATTTATACTGGGCTTGACGACGCACTGTACCGATAACTAGGATCTATTGGCGTCGGTGAATGGTATATGAGATGATAGGATAATGAGACAAAAGGTTATTTTGATGGGTGTTTTTAGATAGTGAGAAGGAGTCGGTCGTGTCATGTTGTTGAGTATCCCAGTATTGACCTAAACGACATAGAAAAACCCCCCAAAAAACTGTCAAGATGGTCGACCATGGCGGGAATCGAACCCCTCCTTCTGAATGACGGTTCGGCGTGCTAGCCACTCGACCACTCGTCTCAGTGTTCACAGTCATGAATATATGTTGTGAAACCTCGGAACTGTGGAGTGATTTTGTGTTTGATCAATCTACTCTTAGAATAATTTATTCTTGTCTTACGAATTATTCAGTTATTTCTTGAAGTTACACGTACAATTATTCTCAATTTAATCCGTTTCATATATTATTTTTCTTGAATTATTCGAGTACTTTTCAATAAAAGCAATAACATCTTTTTTCGCTCTGAATCCGTTTTGAAGCAGCTGGCAGTAGGCCTACTTTGGCGCTGATATTGAAAGTACCAACTGCTCAGATGCTATTTTTATGACGGATCTTTGCATAACACGATTTTGACACAAGGAATCTCAATAGAGTCTACTTTACCGTGTCGCCGTCAGAATACATTTCGACCGTCCGGCAAAATTACAGGTAGACGTACGATTAAAACCGGGCATCCGATCAAATCTTTATGTTTCTTACGATTTGTTTCTTTCGGCTCCACCTACAAAAAAAATAAGGGTTCCGGTACCAATCTAATCCAGTATTAGGTTCTGGTACCAATTCAATCCAGTATTATGTTCTGGTACCAATTCAATCCAGTATTAGGTTCTGGTACCAATTCAATCCCGTATTAGGTTCTGGTACCAATTCAATCCAGTATTATGTTCCGGTTCCGAATTTTTATTGTCACATATATGGTCCCAGTTGTAACGTTGCAAGGGACCATTTTCTATATAATCATGATTTTATTTCTGAAATATTTTTTTTTATTTCGTAATAGAAGTTATTTAACTACGGAATACTCTTTTATTAATTCAAAATAATGGCAATATTCTAATCAAATTACTTCTTTTTTGTGATTTGTTATTATTACTTGTTGATCTTTGAAGCGTAGCCACTATGTGTAGTGAAACCAACATACTCAAACATAATATGAATAATGTGCTCCAACTCACATACTAATAACATGGACGCTGTATTTGTAGTTTCTTGCGGTCAGTTCAGAGGGTCTTTGGTTCAGAGCCATAGGTCCAGATTGCTTGTCGCGATTTAGCGGATTACCAATAATTGTGAACTAGATGTAGATAAGAGTGGCTACGGTACCGGTGGCATTGTTGAACTTACAAATCCATAATTTCCGTAAAATAAAATGCAACTGCTAACATAATAATTCTACTTAGCCGTGTATAACATTGTTGAGTATTGTTGTTGTATATAGTTCGATATGATAGCGATAGTTGCGCTACGGGCAATCGGGACCCTGGACTCGGGTACTGACCCCAGAAATATTTCATTTTCAAGACCCGAGTTGAAGCATTTCTATTAAATTATGATAAAATAGGTTGGTATCAATATACATCGTGGTAGGGCTATCAATTAAAAGGTGTACGCTGTCATGTAAACGTTGACAGTTGTAAATAATCACCTGACCTAACTGTCATATCGTTAATTCACTATTCATGAATATATAGGAGAGGCAAATTAATATCTGGAATTCAGTGAGGTAATTTTATTGAATGGAATTTTTCATTTTTCATTTTTCTTCAGTATCTAATATCAAACACTGCTATATGACTGAAATTGCATTTATTATTCATTAATTTTATTTCAGATTCAAAATAATATTAATAATAATATTAATATTGAATAATATTATAATAAATAATAATAGATTAAAATTTATTTTAGAAATTTTAAAAATACTCATTAGAATAACACGACGGAAAAAAAATTATTTTCGAAAAAAATGAAATTTGGCGTGAAGTTGAGTTAAATTCTCATACACATTTATGAAAATTTTCAGCTTGATCGGGTGAGCCATTTTGAAGAAAAACCATAAAATATGCTAAATTGGTACCACTAGAAGCAGTTTTCACCCATTTCTTACTTAAATGTCACCCAATTGGCGACTGTAGGCAAAAGTTTGGCCAAAAAGTCGACATAGTATTACTATCTGCCCGTCCAACAACGCATATATGGCGTTTTCCTAGTTTATTAAATTGGATCTTACCATAAATTCAGAAACACAATATTTGGATCTGCTTCATTTTTTGCTACAATCCATATATACCAAAGGTGTGTGTAATAATGTAAACTATGTAGGCCTACCCGAATCTGACCAATGTAAAGAATGAAAACTGTCCTTTTCTAAAAACTGTAATTTCATATATATAGAATGAAATTATTTTTGAATTTAAATTGTTCGACACATTAGCATTTTCTACAAATATTATCTACATCAGATGTTGTATGTGTTGATTTTTTATTTTGTACAGTTCAATTTTCATGATCATTTATAACTGTGAAAATACCCTGGTGGTAACTTTTTGCCCTAAGAATAACTAGAGATGCCTTAACTTCATATCCATATCTTTGGATTATGAATCGTCTCTCTCAGTAATTAGATGAGCGTAGCGAAGCTTTCCATTTCACACCCTGAAAAAAAATGGGCTTCGTTTTTATATTTTTTTTTTTTTTTTTTTTTTTTTTTTGTAATTATGTACGCGGCATACAGGTCAGAGAAATGAATCAATCAACTTGAAACTTTTTCTGAACGTTGGTGTCATACTAGAATAGGTTGGGATTGTTATTCAGAGGAATCGGTCGGAAGGTTTTTCCGGAAAATAATCGGAAAGTTTGGAAAATCCTCATAAGAATAACCCGGAGGAAAAGTACTTGAAAAACAAGAATTTTTCAAAAGCTCTCAAATTCTCACAGAATATGAAAAATACTATTATACACCTTTTCAGAGATTTTTACAACAATCAAATGAGAAATAATGAAGAAAACGCAATAAACGTGTACATTTTATTGAAAATTTGGATCAATTGGTTTTGCAAAGTGTTTATGCGACAGGTTGCAGGTTACTATAAATATCAACAAGTTGCAGGTGAGGTTTTTGAACGTTTGAAGTAAGTCAAGGTTTGTAGATGTAAATTGAGCTGACAAGTTATTTTTCATTCTAGATTGTCATACTTCTAAGCTCATCTCACAACGCGCATCCCGCGTTTTCCTAGTTAATAATCATAGCTCAGATGAGATCCATATTTCTAAAACTTTGTATTAACGCTCCGTTAAATACTGATTAAAGTTATCATAATATTATCTCAGAGTGTGAATTCCTCTTGTCTATCTTCATGACCCACTTTCTTCAATAGAGAATAATGTATAACAGAATAATCTATATCTGTATGTAGGGCGTTAAATCGTTAAACTCGTTAAATGAATAGTATTCCAGTTGAAGTACTTAAAGTTGTTGGGAAGTCCACATATCTCTCGAAGTTATTTTATCCGCTGACGTTGAAGTAAACAAACAAGTGTACACATATTATGGAACACAAACAAATCGCAGCCTCAGACTTTTGGACTTTTTGTGGTTTATTTTTTTATTTTTATTCGCCATTCAATTGTTCTATCTCTAGAGTTTGAAACGTGTAGCGTGCGCTGTCTATTAGGTAATTGACTAAACACATCTGTTAGGCCTATATCTATATTCTCTGTACAATTTCCAATTTTCAACCTTCCATACCTCAGCTCAGGGAAAATGGAGTTGCACTGTTTGCATTCTGAGGCTGCGAAATCACAACCAAAAAATGATGTACTTGACCTACCTTTTCCCTCAAAACTACCAAATACTAACTCGCCTACGGGTTAAACAAATTCACCATTATTGATTATTAGATGAGCGTAGCGAAGCTTTCCATTTCACACCCTGAAAAAAAAATGGGCTTCGTTTTTATGTTTTTTTTTTTTTTTTTGTAATTATGTACGCGGCATACAGGTCAGAGAAATGAATCAATCAACTTGAAACTTTTTCTGAACGTTGGTGTCATACCAGAATAGGTTGGGATTGTTATTCAGAGGAATCGGTCGTAAGGTTTTTCCGAAAAATAATCAGAAAGTTTGGAAAATCCTCATAAGAATAACCCGGAGGAAAAAAACTTGAAAAACAAGAATTTTTCAAAAGCTCTCAAATTCTCACAGAATATGAAAAATACTATTATACACCTTTTCAGAGATTTTTACAACAATCAAATGAGAAATAATGAAGAAAACGCAATAAACGTGTACATTTTATTGAATATTTGGATCAATTGGTTTTGCAAAGTGTTTATGCGACAGGTTGCAGGTTACTATAAATATCAACAAGTTGCAGGTGAGGTTTTTGAACGTTTGAAGTAAGTCAATGTTTGTAGATGTAAATTGAGTTGACAAGTTATTTTTCATTCTAGATTGCCATACTTCTAAGCTCATCTCACAACGCGCATCCCGCGTTTTCCTAGTTTAATAATAATAATAATAATGTTTGTTCATTTTTCACTCATATACATAGAACAAATCAAGTTCACATTTTCCACAAAGCCTAAAAGAAGGCCTATCTGTGGATCAAACAGAATTTAACAATAGGCCTACACAATGAAAACACTTGTGTATATAAATATTTTTCTAAATGGGATAATCTGAATGAATAATTCAGTAAATGTATGATTGTTTTATATGTATTTTTAGCAATGAATCACATTTGAATCAACAGAATATCATCAATAGAAGAAAACTATGACGGCCAATTATCAAATAATTCATAGTTCATATAATTACAATTAAGTTTTATATCTCGAACTATAGTTTGCGATCTAAGAACCAAGATCTGAGAACTTAAAATACTCTGATTGAAGATTCAAAAATGCCCCTGATAAATAGACCACTCGATTGGATATTGATTTGTGACGTCACAAGGGAAAGAAAACAAAAGTGGCCAATCGTTTTGAGTTTCATTTTGTGCGAATCAAATGACAGAAACCACTTTTAACTAGAGCTCATAGCGTATGCAAATAAGTTATAACAAATTATGATTGTCGATAACTTTATTACAAACCCCTGGAAAACTGATGTAACATTATATACTTCCACCGTTCCACGCCAATTTCAAAACCGTTTCTGAGAATATAAATTACTTCATTTTCCAAGGTAATCAATTCTATTTATTGCGATACATGAGAGGCTTAAGCACCCACTTGTTATAGAAGCCTATAATCAGGCAATTGTTATTGATAATATTCGACTGATACTGGTGGACAAGTGGCTAGCACGCAGAACCGTCATTCAGGAGACCGGGATTCAATTACCGCCATGGTCGACCATCCTGACAGAGGATCTCGTAGTTTTCCTCTGTCATTCAGGTCAATACTGGGATTGTACCTCAAAAACAGGCCACGACCAACACCTTCCAACTATCTAGAAATACATAATAAAAAAAACTTTCATCTCAACATCCCACCCTCTCATAATCATTCACCGACGCCAATATATCTGAGTCATCAGTACAGCGCGTCATCAGTATAGTATAAATATATATATATATATATATATATATATATACATAAGGAATCGGTACTTGAAAAAATTCAAGTTTCTATCAATTTACTCAATATACGTATTGAAATGATTGTTCTAACTTCGCGAGTGAACAGAGAATGTTTTGGCATAAAGCCAAATTATATCTACTAGTCAAACGCGAAATATGCGTTGTAGGATGAGCGAGATATCTGAATAAGGTATAAAAGTCCTTGAAGGAGTTCTACCCTTGCTACTTTATCGACTCTGGTATTCTACACACCTTGATATCTGAATAAGCTATTAAAGTCGTTAAAGTAGTTCTACTCTTGCCACTTCATTGACTCTGGTATTCTACACACCTTGACGCATATAAAAAATACTTCATTGTTGGTCAACTCTTGAATCTAGAAAGCAGTGAATCTTGACAACTTAATTCTGTCACAATTTGTATGATATATTTTATGAATATTATCAGTCATTTTATTTTTTTTCTTCAAAACGACTGATCAGAATTGCTTAAAAAATCGTAATAATGTGTAAAATCCATGTATACACATTTAAAGAAAATTTCATCCCATTTGGAGAGATTTTATTTTTCAACATTTTCCGCCCAGCCAAATCTTATGGGGTTTTTAGAAACTTTGAGATGATGATTCTCAAAATCGGTCCGACCGATTCATCCCAAAAACTATACAGTTCTAAGTTGGATGAGTTTGCGTGTACAAAAAAAGTTTAATGTTGATCAGTCAACCCTTGCGACCTGTGGAGTGCTTACAAACAAAACAAAAAAAAAAAAACACAGACAAAGCCCTATAAGAGTGGGATGGAGACTTCGCTACGCTCATCAATAAAGAAGCTTTGGTGGAAGGGCCTCATTTTAAAAGTGTAGTTTTTTCTGAAAATATCCGTATAATTTATTGATGAGCGTAGCGAAGTCTCCATCCCACTCTTATAGGGCTTTGTCTGTGTTTTTTTTTTTTTTTTTTTTTTTTTTTTTTTTTTTTTTTTTTTTTTTTTTTTTTGTAAGCACTCCACAGGTCGCAAGGGTTGACTGATCAACATGAAACTTTTTTTGTACACGCAAACTCATCCAACTTAGAACTGTATAGTTTTTGGGATGAATCGGTCGGACCGATTTCGAGAATCATCATCTCAAAGTTTCTAAAAACCCCATAAGATTTGGCTGGGTGGAAAATGTTGAAAAATAAAATCTCTCCAAATGGGATGAAATTTTCTCTAAATGTGTATACATGGATTTTACACATTATTACGATTTTTTAAGCAATTCTGATCAGTCGTTTTGAAGAAAAAAAATAAAATGACTGATGATATTCTTCAAATACATCATACAAATTGTGACAGAATTAAGTTGTCAAGATTCACTGCTTTCTAGATTCAAGAGTTGACCAACAATGAAGTATTTTTTATATGCGTCAAGGTGTGTAGAATACCAGAGTCAATGAAGTGGCAAGAGTAGAACTACTTTAACGACTTTAATAGCTTATTCAGATATCAAGGTGTGTAGAATACCAGAGTCGATAAAGTAGCAAGGGTAGAACTACTTTAAGGACTTTTATACCTTATTGAGATATCTCGCTCATCTTACAACGCATATTTCGCGTTTGACTAGTGCAAGGTCAACTAACCATTTCTATTTTCAGAATGTAAGTGATAAATTTGATACAACTCCGTTTCACTCACGCCAAATCAATTCATAAGTTTGGTATAATTATTCGATTTTTTTTTATTGAAAAAAAGAACATCAAAAATTCAGATACATGAATAAATGATCAGTCACGTGATATCCATGAAGACTTGAAGAGCTTAACTGGGATTATATATTAAAAAATAAGGGAAAAGAATATTGTGTAGGCTTATAATGCGATAACTGAAACAAAAATATGCATATCAAGGTCGAATAAAATACAAATTAAATTAAATATAATATAATTATAATATAATCAAATATTATAAATAAATGAACACGATGATGAGTTAATCAATGAAAGTGAATAATAAATATAACAAACAGTAAGTTGGAAATTCGAAATGATGAGAAACACTATGTAACAAGTTTTACACAACACTTTTTTGTCAAGGCAATTTGGAGTTTGAGTTTCATAACCATTTCTTGATTTCTGATTTATTCGACTTATAACTTTTTTTTTTTTTAACATCGAAAACTTGATACAAAATCATTGTTCCCCAATTAAGGTTAAGGATAAAAAGTAGGATCGTTTGGACGGGGCACCACAAGGGCGATCTTACCACCCCATTTTGATTATTTAAAACTAATGAACTTCAACACCAGGACTGCGCTGTCTGTGACCATAATTTTTCGTCGTAGATAAAAGTCTTTCAGTATAAACACACGAATGTTGATATCTTCCACTTTGAACTAAGTCTCTTGGGCAATATGATCACTTCTTTTCCTTGACAGCAGATGTAAAATTCATCATTATACACAATCGACAAATTAAATCAGTGATAGACCTATAATGTTATAATTAGGCCTATCACTCTACTAATTAATGGTCGTGGACAATTAGTACTTCATCCAAGCATTTGCTTCGAGGACTGAGGAAAACCACGAAAAACCACGTCAGGATGGATAACTTATAACTGTCTGTATTTCTTAAATTGTCTGAATTCACATTAGAAAAGAAGACGAGTTTTCTATTCTCATTCGATTTCCTGATTCCAATCCAGTACATAATACTGTGTTGAATAAACAAAATAAGAAACTTTACAATAATATTTGTTTTGAGATATTTATTGCGCGTGGATGGTTTTATTTTGTTTACACAATTCGAACCAACCTCCTTCTGATGTCCTCGTACTCTATCGTTCTCATTCCGGATTATTTCACCTTCAGCGTGAGTTTTTCTATAGATTATTTTCATAAATTTGGGCAATATTTGGAATGCGGT
>OZ023337.1:8762954-8772954 GCA_964007535.1 Brachyptera risi | reverse complement strand
AAAATGATTTTATAGGTTAGATGAGTTTTGTTAAAGTGTGTTCATATTGAGATTTTATATTGAATATTTTGAATTTTTGTTATATAACTTTTTTAAGACTTTCCATTATATCATGTAATGATTCAAAAGGAAATAAAACCATTATTATTATTATTATTATTATTAGAGACTGACATTATTTGAGAAGTGTCCCACTTATTCAGGCAATAGACTGTATAATTTTCTTCCCAGATGCGTTAATGATTATAAAAAGTTGGGTGTGCTTACAGATATGAAATTGAATTGAAAGCGTTCCTTTTCAGCAAATGCTATCACTTTGTGATTGAATTTGTTACTGACAATACTTACAATTTTAAATTTTGATTACTCGTGATCTATAACTTTATTGAAACTCAATTATTAGGCCTATAGCAAATTTGTTACATATCTGTTTTTATATATCTATATGATTTGAATATTCTGTGATACTCCGTTTTTGAATCTATACAGAAATAAAACAAATTCGAATTGAAAAATTGAATCGAAAGTGTATCAGTGTTTTCAGTTTTTCGATTTCTAATGTATTTTTAGTGAGTAAAAACTAATTACATAATTAAATTGTAACCCAGTTAATGAGCTGAAAACAATAAAGATATAACTGTCACCCCCTAAACCAACCCCCCTCTCTTCACCCCCCAGGTCGAGAAGCTTCTCATGCCGACGGTGTGGCTGGACGCAGCGACCCAAGTCTTCTATTCGTTCGGGTTGGCGTTCGGCTCGCTGATCGCGTTCGGCAGCTACAACCCTCCGAAGAACAACTGCGTCCGTGACGTCATCCTCGTGTCCATTGCCAACGCGTGCACGGCCATCTACGCCAGCGTCGTTATCTTCGCCATCCTCGGCTTCAAGGCGTCGCTCAACGTCGACAAGTGCATCATGCAGTAAGTGCGCCCAAAAAGTCAAAACTTTGATCCGGCTCGAAGTTAAGACAATTTCTAGAGATTATACCATATTTGTAGCTATTATTTTCAATTTTACAATTCTAATTTTTAATAAATGTATTATTATTATTATCAATCTATTATTATTATTATCTTTGAGACAGTATCAAAGTTGATCGGTAATATCTTTGTAGCAACTTTGATCGTGATCAGAGTTTATCCCGATCAAAGATATGACTTTTTGTGAATTTAGAGACTAGACCCGAATTTTTTCAGCGCCCCCTCTCTTAAATATGGTAATTAATTTAGTATAGTGCACTATACTATCTCAGAAACTGAGACAAGTGGTCGAGTGCTTATAACACTGAATTGTCATTCAGGAGACCGGGATTCTATTCCTGCCATGGTCGACCATCTTGATCTGTAAAGGTTTTTTGTGATTTCCCTCTATCGTTCAGGTCAATATTGGAATGATTCCTTAACAACAGGCCACGACCGACTACTTCCCACTATCCAAAAACACGTAATGAAATAACCTTTCATCTCACCAACCACCATCTGAATTAATTCAGTATAGTGCACTATCTCAGAAACTGATACTTGTGGTCGAGTGGTTATACGCACTGAACTGTCATTCAAGAGACCGGGGTTCGGTTCCCGTCATGGTCGACCCTCTTGACAGAGGTTTTTCGTGGTTTCCGTCTGTCGTTCAGGTAAATACTGGGATAGTTCCTTGACAATAGGCCACGATCGACTCCTTCCCACTATCCAAAAACACGTAATAAAATAACCTTACATCTCACTATCCCACCATTTCATATATCATTCACCGACGCCAATATATCGTAGTCATCAGTACAGTGTGTCATTGAAATCCAATATAAATTAAAATCAATATAGGCCTATTTCAAGTGATGTAATCACTGACAAGTGAAGCTCGCGACAGTCACAATGTATAGGAATGGAGGTCCATGCAGGGCTCTTATTCCATAACTGTCAACGAATTGGAAGCGCGATGAAAATGCCAGGGTCCATATATACCATGTTGAATTATACAGAATCGTTGAAACAAGAAGAAGATAGACTATTCTCATTTCGTTTATATACAGTTACAGAATACCGTCCCCGGCTATTTTATAACATCTCTTTTATAATCGTAATAATTTATTTATTTCATATATATTGGGTTTTGACGACGCACTGTACTGATGACTACGATCTATTGGCGTCGGTGGATGATGAATGAGATGGTGGGATGATGAGATAAAAAGTTATTTTATTAGGTGTTTTGGATGGTGGGAAGGAGTCGGTCGTGGCCTGTTGTTAAGGATTCATCCTATCAGTATCAACCTGAACGACAGAGGAAACCACAAAAAACCTCTGTCAGGATGGTCGACCATTGCGGGGATCGAACGCCGGTCTCCCGAATGACGGTTCAGTGTGTTACCACTCGGCCACGCGTCTCGGTATTCATTTCCTTATTGTAAATATTGAATCAGTCATGTAATTCATGGGATGAATCTGTACGAGTAGGCCTATCAGTCTTCAAGTTCTGACGTATTCTGATTCAGTTTAAACATCATTCTTTCAATATTTCTTACAATTGTTGTATTTCCACATTTTTTTGGTGGAGGTGCCGTATCGAGGTGCCTCCGACGCAATCGCAAATCATGAACCAATCGTCAACGAGAGATGAGTCTGACGTCAGAGATTTTTTCCCCACTAACTTACCCCCACTACTCGCTTCGTTGGGGTGAGATCTACGATCCCTTCGTAGAACGAAGAGGTTCGCACCTCTTATCTCAAAGAAGCGAGTAGTGGGGGTGCCTTGGCGGGGAAAAAGCTGTGACGTCACTCATCTCTCCCTGACAAGGACTTTAATTGTTCGAATATCGAATATCTCAATTCGATCTAGAATTGAAGTCCTATAATATAGAATATATGAATTCGATATCGAATTGAAGTACTAGAATATCGAACATATCGAAAATGTAGAAAATGAATAGAAACCCCATCAGTTATATTATTTCGTTTTTTCCAAGAGGTAGTTTTTCCAGAATGATTTATTACGTAGGCTTCCGTTCGATTCATACAGAATATTGAATTTCTACGAATAGAACACAACACAACATTTCTATCTGCCTATATAGCACATGGTTTGTGTACACTCTATATAAAAGTATAGCTAAACGTTTTGAAAATGAAATAGTAAAACACAATAGAAGTGTTTTGTGAAATGAAATTACTGGTCAAAATGAATGCGTCAAGAATAATTGGTTAATTGTAAACTGCCAGTTATTATTTTTCATAACTATAATGGGTTTATATCCTTTAAAATTACACAAACTCGAAGAAAAAAAATGAACCGTGCAACTGTGTCATTATGAATCAAGCTGTAGTCTGCAATCAATAGTGCAATTAGTGCAATTGGTGCAATTAGTGCAATTAGTGCAATCAGTGACTAGCTCATGCACGGAGCTAAACGAGCAAAGCATTCCATGCATTTTACACGGTAAACTGAACCGTTGGCTCGTTTTAATGACTACAATTGACAGCAGAATTGAGATTCAATTTCTCGTACCCACCACCAACCCCCTCGCCTATGTCTGCAATCAGTGTGACATTCCTCACGCTAGAGAGCGCGGTAAGCGGGCTGTATTGTAGATTGTAACCGACTATCGCTAGCTCGCTGGATGCGCTCTAGCGTGTGGAAAGTCACACTAATTGCAGACATGGACCAGAGGATTGGATGGATTGAATCTCGCTCTGCCATGAGCGTGATCTGTCTTGGTAGTATATCTATAGTTCATGATGAAAGATTATAGTTATTACGCCTATGTCGTTATATAAGTTTCTCTTCTAGCAAGAACGGCTATTCCCACATTTTTATCTCTTTTCTGAAATCGTAGAATATATTAATTTCACTCATTCACGAAATGGTCCTGTGTGAAAGAGTCAATAATCTTGATAGGTGTGTATATTTTGTTCTATCTATTTTTAATTTGGCGTCATATTAGAGTCAGGACCGGCACATGTAGCTGAGTGGTTAACGCACTCGCTTCATGTGATCCGGGAAGTGAAGGGGCATATCGGACCCGGTTCGATCCCCGCCACCGTTCATCTTTACATGGGTTTTTCGTGGTTTCCCTCTGTAGCCTAGGCTAATGCCGGAATGGTTCCTGCAATATAGGCCACGACCGCTTCCTTCCCACTATCTTTTCCGATACCTAAGAAACCTTCATCTCATCATCCCATCATCTCATCAATCATTCATTTGACGCCAATAGATCTTAGTTATCGTTATAGCACGTCGTTAAAAACCCAATATAGAGAGTCAGATTGGAGTACTAATATCCTTATATCCTTTAATATCCTTATTATAATCATTTCGTCATCATTTTATGTAATGTTGTGATTGTCAGTTTAAATTGTTATAATTGTTTAAGAGATTGGTAGTCATATTCATAATTTAATCAACGTATAATCATATTCATCAATATTCTAATTTTTTCTGATCTTCGAATTTTCTAAACTATGCGTACTGTTACTTATAAACGCAGCTGTGGTATTTTCATTCTGTATTTGTTGATTACTGATTAATCTTCGGATGAGCCAATTATTTTAGACTTTGAGGCAGATGTAAACTTGATTTGTTCAATGTGACAGTGAAAAATGACCAAGTATTGAACCTGAAGTGCGATGTGTGTTTTCAGCAACAAGGTGAAGCTGGAGAGCCACGGCATGCTGGCCACGACTAACGTGACCGATGAGTACTACGAGACTGTCATGGCGCAGATCAACAACGACACGTTCCACTCGTGGTCGCTGGGCACGTGCAGCATGGCCAAGGAGCTTGACCAGGTACACACGCCGCCCGGTCGGGACCCACTTACCTGTCCATGATCACCGGGCTCCATATACATACACACATATATATATATATATATATATATATATATATATATATATATATATATATATATATATATATATATATATATATATTTATATATATATATATATGAGGTTTTTAAAACTTATGCTTTCACGACCCGATTTATTTATAAATGGCATTATTTTAGGGTTATTTTCGTCGTGTACGAATTGAATTATGATATAGGTTAAATTAACCTACATCATAATTTAATTCGTACACGACGAAAATAACCCTAAAATAACGCCATTTATAATATATATATATATATATATATATATATATATATATATATATATATATATATATATATATATATATATATATATATATATATGTATATAGCCGGCCCGCTTATCCACAGGGTTGAAGGCAAAACACCGAGATATATAGCTTGTATTATCTCTCATCCTACTGACTCTGATAGTATGTAAATGTCTCAGTATTTGGTAAACATATAAATGTTGAAACCACCATCATGTCATAAGTAAATACGATCACTGTAACACACAATAATATGAATCAATCGTGCTAAATAGCATTGACAGCATATTACTCTCAAACGCAGGTAATAGCATGTCGTTCTAGTTCAAACGTCGCCTCTAGATGGCTCATTCTTTTCGAAAAAGGTCTATTGCTCAAGAAATTATTTTAGCATAGCTCTCTTCTGCATACAATGCTGGTTAAGTTGGTAATACAATCAACTGAAAATAAAATTGTCTGTACAATCCAACAATGTATAACCAATGTATTAAGCAGGGTTTCCAGTTCCGATTTTATTTTTGACGTCCGACACGATATCGGTACAATTTTTGTTATGCCTGTTTCCACTTGGCTGTGCCGTGAAGTTTTCGTGACGTCATAGCCATAGCCTTCATTACCTCGAACTCACAGGCTTCTTTGATTGTGAGGAATCGAGCTGTCGGATTACAGTTTGAGGCACTTTTCTCAAGTCACGCAATTGTAGTTATACAAACACGGATTGTCTGTACCATCCTGAATAAATAATTTAACTGGATGAAAAATTCAACAGAGTGATTCTGAAAGCCGTGTGGTGTTTAAAATTGCAGTTTTCATGGATAGATGAATCGATATTTTCGTGAGTCGATTCTTTTTTATGGTCGTTCGATATAAAGCCTAATAACTGGAAGCAGATAAATCGCAATCTCAGTATAATTTCCGGTAAAATCGTAATTTCGGCTGACGAGAGTTGAAGTCGAGTCAATAATCACGACACCGGATCGGTACCGGAACATTGTCGTAAACCGCCATGTTGTTTAGCTGAATACTGGCTTGTGATTGGCCAGTTGGGAAAATCGTGTCGGACGACAAAAAAAAATCGGAACTGGAAACCCTGCTTTACACTGTAAAAGGATTATAAAAAAAATGACAATAAACGATATCTATCTATCTATCTATCTATCTATCTATCTATCTATCTATCTATCTATCTATCTATCTATCTATCTATCTATCTATCTATCTATCTTTTTTTTTTTTTTTTTTTTTTTTTTGTCGAGGAGGGGAAATCTTGCATGAGACCCCCGCATGTTGGTCTGCGGGGAGTGTCGGATTCTTACCGACTAAAACCCCTCCTCACTTCTGTCACCACCCTGGAACCACTTTCGCATTACTTCTGGATGGTGACTAATCTTGCCTGGCAGGCTCCTACTCTCTGCTATAGGCATCAGGGAATAATTGGATTGAGTCTCCTCTCTTCCGTTTCTCTTTCTCTCTTGTTCTCCATCACTCTGGTAATATATAATGTTATTAAATCCCAGTTCTCCTGGCTTTCCAGCATAGAAGCCGTCATATTTCCAGGCTCAATTCTCTTTCCCAAGTCTCCTTGTAGTTGGATCTGCCATTCTTCCGTCGCAGGACAACCGAAAAGGGTATGTTCTGCGTTGTCTGGTGTGTAGTTGCAGAAGAGACATGCTGCGCTCTCTCTGAGTTTGAACCTCGCCAGGTACTCGTTGAAGCAGCCATGACCTGACAGTGCCTGAGTGAGATGGTATCCCATCTGGCCGTGGTCTCTACAATACCAGCTTTCTAGTTCTGGGATGAGCTTGTGAGTCCAACGACCAGATGTGTCTGCGTCCCACCTGTCCTGCCATTCATTCAAGAGCCTTGATCTTGCTGCTCTCTTCTCATCTCTTCTACGTTCCTTGCCACCGACGTCAATACATCTATCGTACACCTCTTTCTTCTCCTTCACCAACAGATCGATTGGCGGTGTGGAAGCTAGAACGAGCGCAGCACTCTCTGATACGGTTCTGTATGCTGAGATGACCCGCAGTGCTCCTAGCCTCTGTACCCTCGCCAGCTTACGACACTCTCCTTTCTTCTCCAGTGTATCCGCCCATACTTCCGACGCGTAAAGGAGTTTCGAGTGGATCACACTGTTGAGGAGCTTTCGTTTCCATTCTCTCGGTCCACCAACGTTTGGCATAAGGCGCGACAACATTGCCACCGTTGACGCCGCTTTGTTCGCAACTATTCGGACATGTTCCGAGAAATTTAATCTGCGGTCTATCTGGACTCCCAAATACCTGGCTGATTGGCTCCATTGTATGGTCTGGCCATTGACCTCAAGTATTGGTGGGTCGAAGACTCGTATCTCAGTGATGAGCACTGCCTCAGTCTTGTGAGCCGCGAGCTCCAGACCATTGACTGTCAGCCAGTTACTCACTCTACGGATGACTTCGTTGGCCTTCACTGCCACCAACTCCGAAATAGTTGCCGGTACTATAGCCACTACATCATCAGCAAACCCCACTAGTTCACATCCCTCTGGCAAGACGAGGTTGAGGAGACCGTCATACATGATATCCCATAGGAATGGTCCAATGACTGATCCCTGTGGTACTCCTGCAGAGACTGCGTAATCTTTATCGCCATCCTCTGTGGAATATGTGACCCTCCTATCCGACAGGTAACTGTCTACCATTCGTAATAGATACCCGGGTATCAATCTCGCTTCCAATGCTCTCAGAATTTTGTCCCACCTAGCAGAGTTGAAAGCGTTCCGGACATCCAGAGTTATCAGTGCACAGTACCCTTTATTTCTTCTGCCGCCGGCTCTTGCAGCCCTCGCCGTATCTACTACCCGCTTGATAGCATCGACTGTAGATCTCCCTTTCCGGAAACCGTATTGGTTTGGAGATAAACCTCCAGTCTCTACTACGTGCATCTCCAGTCTTTGAAGGATCATTCTTTCCAGTAGCTTTCCCAACGAGTCAAGTAGACAGATAGGCCTATAGGAAGACGGATCCTCAAGTGGCTTGTCTCCTTTTCGTAGCAGAACGAGGTTTTGCTGCTTCCATCTCATCGGAAAACTTCCTTCGCGAAGACAGGCGTTGAATGTTTGAAGCAGTAACTCTGGCGCTTCCTCTGCGACTAGTGCTGTGACCTATCTATCTATCTATCTATCTATCTATCTATCTATCTATCTATCTATCTATCTATCTATCTATCTATCTATCTATCTATCTATCTATCTATCTATCTATCTATCTATCTATCTATCTATCTATCTATCTATCTATCTATCTATCTATCTATCTATCTATCTATCTATCTATCTATCTATCTATCTATCTATCTATCTATCTATCTATCTATCTATCTATCTATCTATCTATCTACTCCAACCCAATGCCATGTTTGTAACTTCACAGGCTGCTGAGGGAACCGGACTCGCTTTCATCGTGTTCACCCAAGCGATCGTCGAGCTGCCTCTTGCTCCCTTCTGGGCCGTCATCTTCTTCCTGATGCTCCTCTCCCTCGGGATCGGCTCCCAGATCGGCATCCTGGAGGGCATGCTCTGCACGATATTCGACATCGACATACTCAAGAGGATCCGGAAACCGTATATTACGGGTGAGTGAAAGCAATTCGGAAGACGATTAAAGCTGGATTTCCGTGAAAGCGGTTTTCGCTATGCGAATTCGCTGAGCGGTTTTCTAAGCCACCTTCATGATAAAACGACCAATCAGTGACGAGAGTTACGCGATTTCTGATTGTTGAGCTCGCCTCAATTGACCGATGTAGATCGTCGGCCCTCGTGATGTCACAAAATATAAAAACCAATCAAGTGGACAGTGAAGCAGGGGAAAATAGGGAAATAACCAATCAAGGTATCTAAAATTTCCCCTGCTTCGTATAAGTCACGCCCATCTACAATGGTCAATTCCACCGCCTTACGAAAGCGAAATGCAAATCGCGTTCATGGAAGGCCAGCTTTACAGAAATATCAGTAATTGATTGACTGATTGATTATTGTTTGCTTAACGACCCCACCAACATTTAGGTTAGTTGGGAGTGATAATCAGCAGGTGTTTCTTGACATGGTTATACTTCATGGTAGAGTATAGAGATCTAGAATGAAAAATGACCTGCCAGCTCAATCTACATCTACAGACCTCGGATTACATCAGACTGGAATCAATCATGTCACGAGCTTGCAATTTCATTGATCATTTTAATAGTTCTAAATCAATTTGGTGACATTTGTTGCTATAGATTCAATTGTTTTTTTTTCTTAATAGCTCTGATCAATGTTAAAATGCGTTCCAAATGCTTTTTTTCTTCGTTTTCTCATCCGATTGTTGCAAAAATCTCTGAAAATGTGTATAATTTTTTTATTTTTCAATATTTGGTAGATATTTTAGGGCTTTTGAAAAATTGTTGTTTAACAAATATTTTATAAGAATTTTTTGAACTTTTCGATATTTTTCCGGAAAAACCGTTCGACCAACTCTTCTGAATAACAATCTCAACCTATTTTGGTGTGAGAGGAAAAGTTTCAAGTTGATTGTATTTTTGGTGACCTGTTTGCCGCGTACAAAATTCAAAAAAAAAAAATAATATTATGTTTCGGTAGGCTATATGGAATGGAATTCTTCGCTACGCTCATCTAATTATTATTATAATATGTATCTGTTTTGTTTATGCGCAGCTTGCGTCTGTTTCGTGTGCTTCTGCGTCGGTCTGATCTTCTGCACGGGCGCCGGCGAGTACTGGCTGAAACTGTTCGACTCCTTCGCCGGCACGATCGGCCTCGTGTTGGTGGCCCTTCTCGAGACCGTTGTCGTCATGTACGTCTACGGTCACGAACGGTAAGACACGAGACGTGTGGCCAAGTGGT
>OZ023337.1:8572954-8757954 GCA_964007535.1 Brachyptera risi | reverse complement strand
TTATAATTATGTATGATGCAAATATTATATGCAATCATTGTTTCCCAATTGGACCGAAGGATGAGTTAGTGAAACCGTTCTGAAGCGGCACCTCTTGGCTGTTTCATGACTTCGAGACGGTCTTGTCAACAAATATAGAGTTATATTCCAGATGTGTCCAAAGTATTGATCACCGTGTCACGACGTACATCAAAAGTTGGAGCAATGTTTATGCTTTGTATACCCCTCAAAAGAGCTTGCCTCAAATGAGGAACATTACGTTACGTGATCATCCAGACTCTTGTCATTTGTTCCTGATTCGTCCTAGCCTCTGATTGGCTGGAATACCAAGATGGCGGGTATCTTAATGCAATCCGCATTTGTGGAAAGTCACCTAACTAGAATGTAATGTAAGACTGTATAGCCTTCACGCTATTTTCTTCCATTATCCTATTCACATTACACAGGGAGCCTGCAATCGATATGAAGATATTCTCATCTGTTTCTGTACATATTGACGAGTAAAATTCGATTTTACAATAAACAATTGAAGAGTTCATTTTGTTAATCGATGAATTGTTGGATAAAATAACAAATGTAACCAAGGGAGATGATAAACTAACAGTTTAGCACCTTATCTCTCACCCAGTTACATTGTATTAATTCATTGATTAATGCATTCGCTTAAACTAATGAACTCTCTAACATCCTACTGAAAAATCCAAATAAAACTGAACATTCACATTGTAAAAGGAAATAGAAGGAAATAATATGTATTTTTCTCCCTTACTTGACAGAATTTATATAACTATAGTTTGTTTGGTGATAGCGTTTGAGTTGTCTTAATACACAGATGTGTTACTACCTACAGAACAGTATGATCGTACACTTCATTCGATTGTGTCCACAACTTTCACAGGTGAACAGTTGAACAACATACTTGTTAGATTGTTCACTTGCGAGAAATTAGGGCATGAGATGAGTATCTGCAATGCTATGTTAGTAGACGTATTCCAGGCTATAGGCTTTCACGCCGTGAACTCTCACGCCGTGAACTCTCACGCCGTGAACTCTCACGACATTAATACATGAATTATCAATGTCATTTCTTCCTCATTCAGTTTCTAGATGTATAAGCCAAGTTCACACCGATATAGAATTTCGAAAAATAATTATTTCGTTGAAGATTGAATGAGATTTATTAGATAACTGATATTGCCCACCTGATAATTACTTGATGGTTATTCTCTTGAATAATCGTGTATTATTTATTTCATTCTATCGAAGAATCGTTTTGAAATAGATCATTTGTGGATTGATTTTACGGATCGTCGTATCTGGAAATTTCCTGAATTTCCTCGATATGGCCTACAAATACGATTCGAATGTTGGTATAAAATATACCAAAATTAATTATTTATTATAAAAAGAAGTTTTTGAACTTTTGTTCGAACAAAGTCATTCTTTGGTCATTTTATAAAACACTGAACAATCTTTAAAAGGCTATAAATGCTGGAAAATCTGACGAATAACAACTTTTTACGATATATTGATGACTAATTATTATTTTACTGACGAGGAATTCTTAAAAATTTCAAGTTTCACGACACGGCATTAAAATATTATGTTCTCTTTCAACTTTTCATTTGTACTAGTTGAACAATTTTACTATTTTGTGAAATATAAATCGCTTTTATTATCCCATAACTATATTCAATTGTATATATATTAAAGATTGGAGAATTTATATTTTTATATAACTTCATTTCCTGTATACCATGTAAAGAACAAAATGAATTGAAAATTGAAATTTATCAAGATTTTGGATATTCATTCATGCATTTCTTGACAAATAAATCTTTTTATTGGCTTCTTGAACGCCTAGATTGCAAAAAGTTCTTCACTTACTGACTGAGCACTCGTGGAACAAGACTACTCTTGTACAGTCTTAACGGTTTCAAAGCTTATCGTTAGCAGATATTCGAAAACACTGATTCAAAACAACATTTACTATTTTGTTCAGTTCAATAATACAATAATATAGGTAATATTGTAAATATTTACATCGGCTATTATTTGAATGATAATTACAATCATTCCTGTCACAAGTATATACTTCTCTATTATACATAGGCCTACTATACATATTAATGAAATATATGAATATATATATATATATATATATATATATATATATATTTATATATATATATATATATATATATATATATATATATATATATATTTATATATATATATATACATATATATATATATATATATATATATATATATATATATATATATATATATATATATATTCATATATATTATTATTATTATTATATCATTATATTTCTATTCTTTCATCAATGGGAGTGATTGATGCAGTTTAGCGTTTAGTAACAATGTGTTTATCAACGATGCTTATAAATACGAAGTTGAAACTTTATTTTTATGCATTGAATTTTACAATCCGGTGGCACATAAAGTTGAAAGTGGAATTAATATTTAAGATGAGAGATTGATGAGAGCTAATATTTGATAGAAGAAGTATCAAATAAGTTATACGTCTGAGGCCCGGTATTACCAACGTGGGAGTAGCTCCAACTGGCAGATAAAAGTTGTTATCACCATGGTTACATGTGATATCTGTTTTCACCAACTCTTAGATAACTGCTAACTGGACTTGGTAATACCGGGCCTAAGAAATATGTTTAAGTTTATTTGTCAGGTGATCTTATTAGGACTGAATTATATTGGGATTATGAATGCCATACAAATATAATTGAATGATTAATATAACTTATGAGTGAATGACTAACATTTTTGAAGTTACGTTAAATTTTGGGGAAAATTTCTCACAAAATCGCAATAACTGTCATCAAAATGTTCGTCAAACGAAAACTTTAATTCAAAAGTTGATAATTTTTCGAATCACTCCTTTGATTTGAAAATAACTCAATCTTATGTGAGCTAGAGAACATATTTCGAGTGTTCAACACATGGGCTATGGTTTGAAAGAAATTATACTGAACATATTGATATATTATTAAAATGCCCCCATACACGGTTCAATTTTCCATGTAATAAATTAAATTCAGTGCTTGAATTCGAAACTTTTCATTTTGTAAACGTAGGCCCACTATTCTCACCAATATAGAACAAAACTTACTATTCAAAATGGCGGAATAGAACCACGGCCAGTTGGACATGTTCAACCTTATTCAAATATAGAACACCATTTGCAAGTGCAACAAATATCTAGATGGCAGTGAATCATCAAATGTATAATAATGATCATTCATGGTGACCATCAGAAAACAACAAAGTAAACTTTCAATATCATCTAACTAAACTGTTTAATTACCTAGCATAATGCACATTTGGTGTAGCAGCCCAATATTGAATAATGTAAACAAACTTACAATTATGCATTGCCTGAAACACCACTGTGAGAGCACAGCTCTAACTGGGAGCTAAAACCTTTTTTTATCATGGTTACAAATCCTCTTTTTTTATCAACTCTCAGAATGAGACTTAATAATACCAGACTGATCAAATAAATTGAAGTCAAATATTGAGCTCGCATGATTTTGACGATAAACTGAACCGTGTAAGGGGTAAGAGTATAGTATTTGTATTGGTATGTCGACTGCACTTTGTGGATGTGTCAGTTACTAACTAAAGTTGTGTTTTCCAATAAGCATCTTCATATATTATTATTCATGTAATAGGGAAGTGCGCTGAGGATTTCGCATAGCAATATAACAAGAATGGAACTGAACTTTGAAAATAATTCGATACTGAAAATTGCTTTCACAAATACTCTAATAAACAGAGTATAGCAAATAATTATTTTCAAGAAGATAACATTATTTTGATTGATTTCTTTTTCACTATAATAAAGAAAAATACACGCTGTGTCTGTTTGGTGTCCAACATTCATCAAATCTACGGATGCCTGTCATAAAAATTATGTTATCCATGTGTAGATTGTTGAAATATATAAAGATATTTATAACCGAGAAAGTTCTATGAAAAATAAATCTATTCTGATTTATATTGATATTTCAGCTTATCACCCGGTAATTTCAAAATATCAACTTCAAAAGCATTTTTAGTTATTTTATCAAGAAACTCACAATTGACATCATTATTTTGTAGGTCTTCAAATTTGCTTTTGTGACCAACATGTCAACAAAAATTATCACCATAACCGCACTTCCCTTTCACATAATTTAGCACATTGACAAATATCATTTAACTAATGTCCATTCCAGTTACTTTCATTATATTTATATATATATTCATATAATTACTAACGAAACTCTTTGTGTACTTGTTTTTTCGATATTAATATAATTTTGCTAGCTGTATTTCGTGTTGTTGTATTTTGTATAGTTGTAAGCAGAGCGCAGATGGTGGCAACACTGTATTGTGACGTCATCTCTCGCCAGTAATTAACCAATAGGCCGTGTCTCTATAAAAGTTATTAACAACATTCGTACTAACATGGCACACGTGAGTTGGTTGATGTGATTGTCGAGAATGCTTTTATACGAATGGCATTTAGTACCAAACTTATTCGGCAAAAACTTTCATTTGGATGTGGCAATTTTTATTTTTAGAATAGAATTAAAAAAAAAAAATAGATATATATGTATATATTTATATATATATGCATATATATATATATATATATATATATATATATATATATATATATATATATATATATATAATTATATATATATATATATATATATATACATATATATATATATAATTATATATATATATATGTATATATATATATATATATATATATATATATATATATATATATATATATATATATATATATATATATATATATATAAATAAATATATATATATATATATCAGATATACTCGGATCCATGAGAGAAAACCCGCTTCTTCAACATGACAATAAAAACTAACTGTCACATCTTTGATAATTTTCTTCACAACGAGTTTTATGATGAAAAATCCAACTGCATCTTTCAAAAGATTGTGAAGAGAGAGATTGTGAAATTACAAATGTTTTTTATAGTCATTTTGTTGGTAGACGACGTTCTTCTTTCGTGGGCACAAGTATACACAATAACACTTCATTCATTCATTCATTCATTCATTCATTTATTCATACATCACCATTCAACTTCGGATTCTACGTTATTTCAATACACTTGATTCACTCCGAATTAACAATTTCAAATAGAACAAAAATCTCACATTTCCATCAATACATAATGTAATGTATAAATTAGGATTTTGTATTATTCATAAATTCACTAAAATGCGCATTTTCACTCGAATCCGGAGCCAATTTCCTGTCTCTGATTATTTGAAATGAAAATGTTGAAATGATCATTTAAAAATTTCGAAATTGTAATGGTGGCTGATAAAATGACAAAAGTCACATGAAAATTACAGGATGGTAAATGAAACTGTGACTTATTGCATTTGAATATAGAATACACCAATAATTGGGTGGTTTGAATCATTACACGTGCAATGACTTTCCTGTTCTATTTTCAAATGTCAAATCAGAATTCATTTATTTTTTCAGTGAATTGAACAGCTGAGTTTAATCTATGAGTTTTATATATGGCTCAATTGGAGGAATTGTTGGAGAGAATGTCAAAGATTTATACTATTTTCTTTGAAAGAAAGCATAATACAAAATATGTACTATTGAAAATGTTGGGTTAGTGTTCTATTTAACAACAATTCAGAAACGATTTGAAGATAGTACCACTTTCCTTTTCCAACGGTCACAGCTGAAAAAAACAACGATAAGCTCTTTGGAACGAAAGAATTACAAACATTTTCAAAAGTTATTAATCCAACTCTCTTTCATTTTTGATTGACTATAATGAATAATATTGTATAACAATGCCAGGCTCGTACAACAATGATTAAACACACCATATGGAAACACTTGAAGATTTCATATCAATTATTAGATTGTAATCATTGAATGAATATTAGGGTTTTAATGAATATAACTTGTAATTAGTTTCGAAAGATGAAAACAAATAATATTTAGACCATTATATCCCGAATCAAAGTATTCAAGTCACTCATAAATCATTCGACATATTCACATATAAAACAGAAAAATACTTCTCATTCAAGCTGACTTTTTTCTCATCATGAAAGGTTTTGCCGAAAATGTAATGGGACATGAATAGTAGAATGATAGTTTAGTAAATCTAGATGTCAAAAAATTACTATTTTGAATTCACACACACAAAATAAATAGAACGAAGTAATTGGAAATTCGTATTTTCTGAACGTACTCCGAGTGAATTCAAAATAAGAACGATTGTTATGGGATATCCTAGTCCAGACAACGTCTTGCTAAAACATGACATCACACTGGGGTGATCAAGAAGCTCTAACAAATCCACCTTGCACTACTTTTCTATTTTCAAATTTTATAAAAAGGCTTTCGGCCTCGATTTATAAGATGATTTATCTCTTAGAGAAAGATTTTAGAATTGTTTTCTCATTTGATTTTTGCCCTGATTTTCTTCCTAACTGATATCACGTTTTTTAGCACGTTGTTGTCGGGACTAGGTCACCCAATTGTTATTCTTAGAATGAGGAATGAAATGCAATGCATGAAATCGATGTCTTTTAGCCTACCTATGATTTCTGTCGTAATAACTTGACTTACATAGGTTAGAAAAAAATATATTTCTACTCGTGGGAATGTCTGTTGACCTCTGCTTTTACCTACACTGCAATTCACGACGTTAGACTACAAACTTGTACTAGAATACTTCGTTATTATTACTTACCCTTATTGTATTTAATTCATATCATTTCTTGAATATTCACTACCAAATACCGTGGATGATACTTCAAGACATGTCACTTTACCTCCACATAATTCCACCCTCTTCCCTTACCCTAAAGTGGACATGTGACCGGTAGAGAACGACGTATTGTGCTGCTATCGGTCAGCCCACTTGGGCGGAGGGAGGAGGGGGGCAGCTATAAGTGCACAATGATATGAGGGGGGGGGGAGGAGTGGACATATGCACGAAGAATCCAGTTCATTTCTGCCATAAAAGTAGTGTGTCTTGAAGTATTACCTATATCGGGGTCGTATAAATGAAAACATACGAAAAAAAAGAAAGAAAAATCTGTGAAGTAAGCATGACAAAGAGCCTGAATTGCAGTATACCATGCTTCCAACTGTATATAGGCCTAGTATAGCGTGAAGAAAGAAAATATATGATGTTTTTATTTCAGGATTAATTATCCTGAATCAAATATAATTATAGTTTATGAAAATAGGATATGGGCTGGATTAGAGAATAATGACAAATAAATTGTGAAAATAATAATAAAATCAGTGAAGATCAATTGAATTGAATATCCATGCATTATAACTTATTTTTTGCTACTCTTGGTTACGATTAAGGAACACAGTGAAGAGTGATAACAAAATAACCAATGTATTCGAATTATTTTGTGTGTCTGACATCCTTGTTGGGTCAACCAATAATAAGAATTCAAATTAAGTTGTAAATAATCAATAAAGGGCCTAATTTTGAAACGAAAAGAAATTCCGTTTTCAAAAAAAAAATCGATGAGAAAATTATTATTTCCACGTGGAGCTGCAAATGTCGTGCTTTTTATATAATATTTTCAGACAAATTATGTCAATAATTGCCACTTATAGTTGCCATCCAAGTTATATCAAATTTTCAATTTCCAATTTAATATTTCTGATCTCTTATTCAACAGTTTTTGAAAAAGTTTTTTATTTTGACAGTTTATTTCCCTTAGGTCCCTTTTTACGAATAATAAATGTGTTGATTAAGCGATGATTAGTGGATTAGCTTGTTATTACCCTTGGTTACGAATGGTATTTTTGTGCCTTAATTATTGAATTAGCTTAATTAACACATTTTTATTATTGGTAATATGGGGTCTTAGTTACGTGATGTTTCGTTATTAGCATTGATAACCTCTAATGGCTGGCATGTATCCCCTGTTTGTGAATCGAAATCGTTGAATCGATTCATTATAATTATCGATATATCAACTCTAATTGACTGATAAATCGATCTTATATTTGATGATATTTTGATCTCGGACTGAACGTGCAAACCCAAAATAGATATATTCATATGTCGATCTAACATCAATATTAGTTGATATTGAAAATCATTATTGGTTTATATTGAAAAATGAAAATCAATAATGATAGTTTGGAGGACTTGCATCAATCATTATTTTGAACTGATAATGATCGACCCTAAAATTGATCGATATGTCAAATTAATACAGATCTATATTTTGTAATGATCGATATTAAATTATATATCAACCTATAAAATATCGATGTATAAAAATGAAATTAAAAATGGTCGATATATCAACCTAATCATCTAGAATACTCGATCAATGAATCGAGAAATATTTGTTTGCGATATTTAGAAAATACTTCGCTTGTTTTGAACTGTTGCAACTTGCATTAAAGTTATGTGTTTTCCTTAATTAAGGTCGATCAGTTACTTCAAGTCTTATCTTTCAAATGATTGAAGTTAGGAATTCAGTACTTTTTTTACTACTTATTATACTAGATTACTTTTACTATCGGCTAAGCCTTTGTGATAGCGTTTTTACATATTTCGAGCTTTATCTTGATCAGTTAATTATTTCATAGATTACTAATATAGAATGATGCATATTTTATTGTGACAAATACGAGATAAATTTAAAACTGTTAGTGAGAAGATAGTGATATGCAATCTCAAGTGTTATACTCAAATAGTGTATTGTCTTGTGATCGATTTTCAAGTAAACAAGCGGTGATACAAAAATTGGCTTTTGAAAAAGTTTTTGTTTCTGAAACAGAACATTGATTTGAAGGTTTAATATTGAATATTAATTTGCTATTTCACGTGATTTCATTCCAATGAATGTGATGAAAATTAAATTAGCTGACTGAATGTCAAACTGTATTCTAGTCGTTTTTTCTGGCGTAATTCTCAATCAGGATTGAAATATTAATTCTCAGATAACAATTAAGATGCTGGTTCATTGTTTGAAAATCCAGTAACTGCAAAGAAACGAACAAACAAATGAAAATAAAAAAAAAGGAAATTTTCTTTCCAATTATCTTCGTATTCTCACGTATAACGATGTCATTTTCAGCTGGACGAGTACCACGATCTGCCGCAAGATGGCTCTGACGACTTCGACGAAGATGACGAGCCCCCAAATACGTCACGGAACAAACGACTCACCACTAGCAAGGCATTCAAGATGGAGGTCATGGATTTCTAGGCGAAGGGATACCACGTAGTCGAACTTATACCTAGTGAGTAGTGAGTTTTCACGTAACAGGGCAAAAAAACTATCTGTTATTATTAGATCGATAAAAAAAAGTAATAAATGAACATGAAAAAATTCTACCCAACGAAAGGTGTGAATAAAATAATATAAATATATTATATTATAGTGATTTCTTGATGCAGCAAAATGTAGATCTACTACTATCAATTAACCTATCAATAGCAATAGTTTTGTTATGTGTACTAATGATTTAACGAGAAGATTGTGATTTTTTTTCTTCCTGTAAAACAAAGAATAGTTAGGGATGAATTTATTCAGAGTGAATTGAGAGACTATTTGGTGATTTATCAGTAGTTTTGTGATGAATATTCGAACGGTATCAGTAATCAACTATCAGTATCAGTATCAACATCAGCAGAAACAAAGATAATTGTAACACATTTAAAATGCTATGCATTACAACAATTCAACATATGACCTGAATTTTCACAGCTAAAGCACTTACGTGTTATATGCATACACATGTGACTACTTGTCTAACTTCTAGACGTATAGGATATTAGCTCTCGAATTGCAATAATTATTGACGTTTTATTGATAATAAGGCATTTTATTCTTGCATTGTCATAATGATTATATCCTTAACCACACTGAAGTTATTGCAAATATACTGATATTTTCTGAATCGTCTCCCTTTCGCTTTCAGGTTTCAATATTCTTGGTTATTTGAAATAGCAAATTGTAATTGTTGACTAGTTTATCACCTATCATATAATATAATTAACTCATATCTAATATAATTGCACATAATCTCATATAATATACAGAAAAAAACATGATTTTCAGATCACTAAACTCAACTGAAAATAAATTCCCTTTCATTATTGTTTGTGATTCATTGATATAATATGTATTTTAGATGATGGTATTTTAAATGTTGGGGTAAATTGTAACTTACCTGAACTGTGCTATTAACTATATGTATTATAGTATCGTAATAGTAATTAATGGCTGTTGAAAAGATGTATAATACAAATTTTGTTCTCAAATTTGAAATATATTTAAGTGTTGTTTTGGCTGTTCGGTATAGTTGGGAAAATTACTTTTAATCTCAGTGTTTTCGTGAATGAATTGACTCCCCCCTCCCCCCCCCCCCCCTCCCCCTCTTGAATAACCGTATGAAATATTCGTGATTAATTCAGGCAATACCAAATACTTATTCATTGTTTCATTCCACTGTGATTTCACGGTGACAATCTAGTTGATTGCGTACAAAAATAAAGTTCATTCAGGTCAGATATTCATGTGAAATCAAAATATAGACAGTTTAATCATTCTTACTAGATTAAATAATTGAATTTTCAAAATACTGAGACATTATTGTGGATTAGTCTGTGTCTATAACACGAGAGAAATTGGAAAATTATTCTAATTCCACTGGAAAATCAAGTTATTCACATAGAAAATGTTTTCAATCAAATTATGGACCAATTGCAGAATTATTTGACCCATTATTCTCACTCATCTTTCAATATTGGTCCTGATAGTAAATATTGATCAATCTATTTTGAATTAGTTTCAATGAAATGTTTCAAGTATTGCCTGGTGTAATAAGCCCCTTGTAACCCTATGGCCTATTGAAAGCAATAGTTGATCTACATGTAAGTCAAGTTTATCTGTCCACAAACTATCTCAGTCGCTGTCTATGTTATACAATAATTCTCCATCAGACGGGAGAAAAACTAAATAATGTACATAATTTCTTCATTTAAAACACTGATTACAATTTTTACAAATAACCAAAATTAATTTCATTAATTTCTAAAATATCTATTGATCTAAATGTTTCTTTTTTAAACGACTATTGCGTAAATTGAAACTGAATTAAACGTGATTCCTGGTACCGAAAATCAAGCGACTTGACTATATAAGTTACCTCAATTTGTCTTGAACAACTGTGTCTATAGAGGCTGGAAAATAAATGAAATGTGGTAAAAAAATCATTGATCTTATAGATTAGGATCTTGATATGTCGATTGACTTTGTATGCTGTGCCTCTTATATAAGCCCCCCATTAAAGATGAAAGATCTTCACCGTCAAACGGATAGTACTAATAATGGAATAAATATACTCAAAGCCTATATGCACGGGAATATTGTACATGTGTAGTAAGTATAAAGTAAGTATAATGCTAAGTAGGCCGTTGGCGGAAAAGTGCTTCGTCATTGTTGTTCAATTTTGTAACGAAGAAGTATGTAACTCCCTTGATTATTTAGTCATTACTTTTAATGATTTAGTCAAATCAGCAAATTTTTTAAAAGTGATATTGTTTCAAAATTGGAAGTAAAATGTTCTTATTCGTGAACTTGAAGAAATTTTTATTTTTTTTATTAAATTTCATATTTTGAATTGACTTTCCAACAATGTCAAAATTATCAAATTCTCTCAATATTTATCATTAGACACCCATTTTTTCAGTGTATTCAAAAATTATTCCAGACATTTTTTATTTATATATTTTATATTTTTTATTTATGATATTTCACAGGGCAGGATATAATATGCCCTCAAAACTAAAGGGAGTCACATAATGACCAAGGAGTACCAACCATAAAAAAAAACTCTGAGAGTCACAACGTATCGGATTAACAAGGTTTTCCAGAAATGCCAACGTGAATGCCTTAAAAACTGCAAAAAAAGTTGTTATAGTATTAAATTCTAATTTTGGCAAAACATTGCTAGCTCACTATAAGGTATAAGAAAATTGTATAAATGCTTTTTTCTTCAATAAGAGGAACGAGTACTGTAAAAATTGCGTTGTCGCCAAAGTTATCTACAAATTAGACATTTGATAGATTGATGCTATAGAATCTAACGTAGAATCACCTAAAGTAAAGAATTCCATGAAATCTCTGAATAGAGAAAAAACTAAAAGTATGTGCCATAGGTAATGAAAACTTCAGACCATCACGTGACATATAATTGTATTGAGGGTTGCATAAAATACAACTGATTTCATACTGAAAAGTTGAGTAGGCCTAAGTTATCTATTCTTTATTTATTTATCTATTCTTTATTAATTTATTCTTTTTTCTTTCATTATAATTCACATGATAAATGTTTAAGAATTATCAGCAATTGTAAAAGCGCATACAAATAAACGAAAAAAAAAATCCAATGAAAATATAGTATAAAATATATATTCAGTAAAAAGCTGTAAAACATATTACAAACATTTGTATTATGGAAATTCATCAAAATGACTTGGTGATTTTTCTCCATTAGCGCAATATTGAATGTCTCAACCTAACCTAACCTAACCTAACCTAACCTGACAAACCACCATCGCAAGAAAAGAACTGTCAGTCATTCTTGAAAGAAAAGTTCATAATTTAAAAATACGCTTTGAAACATAATGAAGTTGGAAAAAGAATTGATTATTAGATCTGGTTTTAATTGACTCATCAATTGGTATAGACGTACAATTGTGTGTATAAAATATTCTAACTTTAAATGTAGGGTGAAAATATATTGGATAATTAATTCCTATTTGAAAATGGAATCGATTTCTATATATATCCGTGCTATATTCACCCATATTGGAATACATGGAATTAAAATTATAAATACATATTTCGACTGTAGTTACAAGAAAGTTACAACAAAAATAAATCATTTCATTTTTTTCCCAGTAATAAACTCTTCACAACAACAACAAAACTACTCCTCCCATAACTAAATGAACACAGAAAGTGAAATGCCACTGTCCAAGTGTGAATGCAGCCCTCAACGATCGTTTATATGTCACGTGTTGATCTAGCATAGTCGTAAACTCGATCTTAAATAAAATGTAAAAAGCAAAAAATGCTTAATAAATTGCAATTATATTATGATAAACTAGGCTATCTTTGATTGGTTGATAAACACAACTGTATTTGGTACATCAGTATTAGTCAATATAGTCTATTTTAAGTACTGAAATATTGTTATTATATTATGTTTTCAAAACATGCGTTTTATTTTGTACAAAGTTCTGTGACACTTTTATACCATACTTGCTCCTTAACAATTCAATTAAAACAAAACAAAAACGAGAAGTAATAACAAAATACGTTATCGATGTTCTCAAATTTTATTTTTGACAATGCAATACAATTAAATTAAAATGTAAACCTCAATATAATTACGTGTAAAATATATTTTATTAATTTTCAATGATAACACATCATTTTTTACACGATCCATGAGCAATGTTTTGTTATATAATGTCGCAGGGACTTTCTTTATTTCTTGAATTATACTAATTCAATAACTTTTAATTAAATTAATAGTTCTTTATTGACTTTTTAAAGTTTCTCTCTTTCTGTCTTGTTTTTGTCAGTGGAGTGATGGACAATATTTAATCAATAATTAAAATACAAAACCTCGTCGGAAGTATATTATTCGATATAAGACGAAAACTGTTAAATGTAGTGTATGAATTGTATGAGAGAAAGAAAGAGAGAGAGAGAGAGAGAGAGAGAAAGAGAGTTGAATGCCGGAAAGAGAAAATAGTTTCATCACTAAATATATATACCGTACACATTTCACTTTGTAAGATCGATAGATAAAAGTAGAAATTTTTAACAGTTGAAGATTTAGATTCATCATTTTCATCATTTTAGTAGAATACTAAGGAAGTTGATTTAGAGAAATATCAGTTTTTGGTGATAATTTTTGAACGGTATGAGATATCAAAATTCTATACGCGAGAAACACAGATAATTATAATAGCTTCAAGATGATTCAAGTTACAACTACTCAAGTCATGTCGCATAACTGTCAAGTGTCAGCTAAAATAAAAACATCTTTCAGCTGTATACGCTTGACAGCTATGTGACATGAGTTATAAAATTAAAACTTATATAGTCTTCAAGTTATTATAGTTGTATGTGTTTCTCACTTATTAAAATTTTGAAATCTCATACCGTTCAGAAGTAATCACAAAAAAATGATATTTCGATAAATCGACTCTCATGGACTCTTAAGATCATCCCACGTATATCAATATTTAGTTGGAATAAATCAAATATTTCTGTTATTTGGTCACCCAATTGAATCTAGACAGCAGCTATATTACAGAACATTTTCAAGTTGTGCTAGTTTTTCAAATACAGCTGTTATTATTTTCAAGATGAAATAAAATCTCTATTCATTTACTATACTTGTTTGAACCGACGGGTCAACAACTCGCAGATTTGGTGTACACATGATTTCAGATTTCAAGATTTCAGTTGATTTCAGGGATTTCAAGAGATTTCGGGGATTTCAAAAGATTTTAGGGATTTCAAGAGGTTTTAAGTGATTTCAAGGGATTTCAAGTGATCTCAAGAGATTTCAGGGATTTTCAGAGATTTCAGGGATTTCAGGGTTTTAAGGATTTCAAGAGATTTCAGGGATTTCAAGGGATTTCAGGGGTTTCAGGGGTTTCAAGAGATTTCAGAGATTTCAAGAGATTTCAAGGGATTTCAATTATTTCAGGGTTTTCAAGAGATTTCAGGGATTTTATGGGATTTCAGGGATTTTAAGAGATTTCAGGGGTTTCAAAGGGATTCCATGGCAAGTGTACACCGGATTGCAGGAGTTGTATACCCCTCGGTATGAACGGAAGAAAAACGTTTACTTCCATAACAAACACAAAATGATCAGTGTTATATTTGTACAGCTGTCATGTTGAAAGTCAATGACCTCTCAGGACGAGAATTACGATCAGAAACGCTGCAACATCTTTCAAATGCGTATATTTCTCAAATTTGAAGTGTGAATCATTCAAAATTTTACTGTTATACAGTTGGTAGAGAGCCTTCCTCTTTGGACACAAGAATAGCTCAATTATTCTCACAAAAAAAAACATACTGAAAACAATTCACCGGCACAAATATTCTGTTTCTACTAGCGATTGAAATTCATTGCGTATTTTCCATCAGCCAGATGTTTTGTACAATATTCAAAATGTGATAACTCGATATGTTTTCATAAGACAAAACAACAGATTCGGGCCTAAACCATTAACCAATCATAATGAGTGGAACAATTGAACATGATTAATGAAAAATATATTATTATACATATATATTACATGTAGAATAGCTGGATGGATATATTAAAATATATATTCTGAGTGAAATGATGTATATATTTTAGTGGAAAAACTATATTTTTATCTTAATGTAATTTGTACATAGATTTGTTGTTTTTTTCTTGTTTTTTTTTTATCAGCTTAGTATCAATACGACACGTAAACGAAGGTACACTCACATCTCAACCATTTAGGTTCTCGGAAAAGTAAACTTTTCATAGATCTTTCTCTACGTTGTAAATTTATCGAATATGTTTATGAAAAAAGGATGTCGAATTAAAGAGAGTTTGTAACGGAAATGTTACAACAGAACAGCTCCGAAGGTGATACGATTCTCATTGTTTAATTACAGTTTTTAATCTTTGATCTGTTAGCATTTATTGTCAGAAAGCTAGTTTACAGTGATATAAATTGTTTGAATTTTGTTGATTTCTAGAATCAAAATTTGCCTTCAATATTATTTGGCTCGACATTATTTCTAAAATAAAGTCGAACCTAAATTGTTCAGAAAAATATTGATACAAAAAAAAAGTGTAATAGTTGATTGAAATGAAATATGAATTATTATTATTATGAATCTTTCTAGTTAATGGAAAATTTGAGTGAGATTAGAATAAAAGAAGTACTTTGTTTTTGCTGTAAAGTATTATAATAATAATAAAAATAAATAAAAACAGTGTACGTTACAAATATGTAAATGACTTCCTTTTCCTATATGAACGTCCATATGATATGTGACTTTAATTTGGTAAAGTATAGCTCATAGAACTTCGCCTGTGAACTTAGGGAACTTCGAAGAACTTTAAATTGTTCATCTATATCATTGTTTGTTTGTCTGTTTTTGATGATTGATTATTGTTTGCTTAACGACCCCACCAACAGCTAGGTTATACGGGGGTACGAATGACCAGGTGATTGTGAAACTATGAAGTGATAATTAGTGAGAGGACGTTTACAAAAACCCATGCCTTATGCGGGACTCAAAACCACGCCCAACGGTGACTTCAGTTTCCGAAGCGGTGCCTCAGCTGACTGAGCTACCGAGGGTGGCTGTCTGTTTTTTTATTTAATGTTGTTCAGATAAATGCAGGATAGGAATATTTGAATATCATCATACTATATATATATATATATATATATAAATCTTTATTAAGACTATGCCATGTTATATGAGAAAAATTGGTGTTCGTTTTTATGTTATTTTTTTTTTCGTTTTTATGATTTTTGTCGGTTCTCCACAGGTCAAACGGCTACAGCTATTACCTTCAAACTTTTTTTCATCATGATTCCTTATCCAACTTAGATCTGTGTAGTTTCGTAGTATTATCGGGTGATAATTTTTTTTAATGAATTTTCGAAATTTCAAAAATATCCGTTAGAATAACACGGCGGAAAAAAAATTTATTTTCAAAAAAAAATGAAATTTTGTGTGAAGTTGAACTACATCTTGATACACATTTCTGGAAATTCTCAGCTTGATCGGCTCAGCCATTTCGAAGAAAAAACATAAAATATGCTAAATTGGTACCACTCGAAGCAGTTTTTACCCATTTATAACTTGAATGTCACCCAATTGGCGAATGTAGGCAAAAGTTTAGCAGAAAAGTCGACATACTATTACAATCCGCTCGTCTAACAACGCATATATGGCGTTTTCTTAGTCTAATATAAAATTAATGAAGATGGAAAAACACACAATAATAATAAATCACTCATAAATGATTGATGAAAAAATTATTGTAAAAAATAATGAGAGTAATAAACAGTAGCCTAATATGAAAAAGTATTAGTATACACAGAGATAATATAAAAATAATGCAAAAATGATTAATAATTATGCTATGAATGTGAGTACAAATGGTTTCTCAAAATGGCAATAGATCCTTTCAAGGCTAAAATTCCTATCGAATTGATGAAATCACTGTTTATACTAAACTTCCTACAAAATTATACAAAAAAACTTGGGCTAGTGCCCCTAGCGCCCATCAAAAGTCGAATCACGGTGATATTTGAAAAAATATAGATGGTTCTTAAGTATGAAGATGTTGTCTCATAGATGTTTCTTTTTAACGTAATAGACCATTTTCGAAAAGAATGAGCCATCTAGCGGCGATCGTTTGAACTAGAACGAGATGTTAGTATGCGCGTTCGAAAGTCCTATGCTGCCAATGCTATTTAGCACGTTTGATTTATATTATTGTGCGTTACAGTGAACGTATTAAGCTATAATATGATAGTAGTTTCAACGTTCATATGTTTACTATATTACAAGAGATTTACACACTGTCAGAGTAAGTAAAATGAGAGATAATGCAAGTTATATATCTTGGGGTCTCGCCTTTAAACCTGTGGATAAGCGGACCGACTTTTTCTACAGTACTAAAACTCCCAGAATGCAATACCAGCGATCTCGGCTGCTAGGAGGCGGGACGCGCCTGCGCATTGAATAATGAAAATGGTCTATTGGATGAGCGATGGCGAAGACTTCCATCCCTCTCCAATGGAGCTTTGTCTGTGTTATTTTTGTTGTGTTACTCACTGCTCTGGTCGCACGGTTTGCCTGAACTTACCTAACTTGGAACTGTATAGTTTTGGGGGCATATCGGTTGGACCATTTCTGAGAAATAGCATGTCAAAGTTTATAAAAACTCCATAAGAATTGGCTATAGGTAGGAAAATTGAAAAAAAAAATCTCTCTAAAAAAGTTTAAAATTTTCCTGAAAGTGGATTCATTAATGATACACATTATCACGAATTTGTTTGCGATTTGAATCAGCTGTTTTGAAGAAAATTATTTATGTGAGAATAAAATGTTTTTTATTCAACAAATGAATAGAAATGGAATTAATACCAATATTAGAACCCATTGAATAGAAACCATTGCTGAGATTCACAGCTTTCTAGATTCGATATTCACCAGATGGAGTATATTTTATAGGAGTCAAGGTGTGTAGAATTTTCAATTATTGGATGAGCGTAGCGAAGTCTCCATCCCACTCTTATAGAGCTTTGTCTGTGTTTTTTTTTTTTTTTTTTTTTTTTGTGGGCACTGCACAGGTCGCAAGGTTTGACTGATCAACATAAAACTTTTTTTGTACGGGCCAACTTTTACAACTTAAAACTGTATAGTTTTTGGAATGAATCGGTCGATTAGATTTTGAGAAATATCATGTCAAAGTTTTTAAAAACCCCATAAGATTAGGCTGGGTGAGAAAATTTGAAAAAATGAAACCTCTCAGAAAAAAATAAAAAAAAAATTGAGTGTTCAAACATAAGTGATACACATAACCATCATCTTGTAAGCAATTCGAACCAGCCGTTTCGAAGAAAAAAATTCAAATAACTGTTTTTATACATCAAATCTATGACCATCAATAACGTAACGGGATAAGCAACATGGCGGTTTCCTTTCACACCATGCGTACATCAAAGGGATGCCGCCTCAAAAATGTTATGATGATTTGCTGGTATTGTTGTATGTTGATCTATACAAGTAATAGATGTAATGCAATCTGTGAATCCAGCTCTTTCCAACTGCATTAAATAATATTGGGATAAATTTCATTTGAATTAGCCAATCTACATTTAAAATACGTCTGTAGAAGCATTTAGTCCCCTAGTCAAGAGCCCTACTGCTATATTTACCATTTGATAACTAGATAATTACTCATCATCTACGAGAAAGATTAAAATCAATGCAATTGTACAACTATGTACTATATATTGAAATACGAGCCTAATACGTACAATTTGATTTGACATTGCGAATCTCACAAATGTACACGAAAGCGTGCTGATTCCATCATGGTGAAAACGGCCTAATGTTAAAAGGATAGGACTTATGCCGTGTTGCTTATCCCGTTACGTTATTGATAGTCATAGATCAAATATATGGAAATGAGCCAAGATGCACTGCTTCCTAGATTCGATATTTGCCCGAACATTAAATATTCTTCATATTCGTCAAGGTGTGTAGAATACCAGAGAAGATAAAGTAGGAATTAAATGAAGGACAAAGTGTGTAGAATACCAGAGTCGATAAAGTAGCAATGTAGGACTGTTATTATACTTTATTCAGATGTCTCGCTCATCTTACAACGCATATTTCGCGTTTGCCTAGTACTTCATAATACAACATATATGCTGCGTTTGCCTAGTTATTGTACATTGACCGACATTGGTTGATACACTCAAAATAATAATAACTAAAATAAAATACTTGAAAATATAAGAAACTATTTTAATGATGATAATTATTGTTTCTATTATTAAATGAGCGTAGCAAAGACTTTCCATTCCATATACCGAAAAAAAATTCACCGTTTTTTTTTTTCTGTAATAATATGTGTAGGGCCTACGTAGGCCTACAGGTCAGGAAAAAAAATCAAGTTGAAATGTTTTCTACATATTGGTAGGCCCTACCTCACCAGAATAGGTTCGAATTGTTCTTCAGAAAAATCAATTCAACGGGTTTTCCGTAAAAAATCGGAAAGTTTGGAAATTAGCCGGAGGGAAAAATACTTGAAAAATAAGAATTTTTCAAAAGCTCTAAAATTTTCACCAAATATGTTAACAAAAATCATCATACAGTTTTCAGATATTTTGCAACAATTGGATAAAAAATAACAAAGAAAACACATTCAAAACGCATTTTCATATCAATCAAAGCTACCAAGTATTTTGTGACATCACCAATCGCCAATGAAAAGAGATTATTTTGAAGACTCATTTAGGGAGATTCGTGTAAACACAAGAGGCCTAGATCCACTTCAGTGCTCCATCTCGACCCTGCTAGTGCTCGTGATGAGATCATCTAATCACTTATCAAAAAATTGGTGTCATTGGTAGTGTCTTATAACATTATTATCGAACAATTGATGACTCGCAGTCTCCGCCCCCTTGACGTCAGAAATCATACCGTCCAATCGACAGGGCTGTTAGAACTGTAGTCAAATTCAAATATCCAATCGGGGTATCTTGAAATGACTATACAAACGATATGATCCAACTGGCTGACTGGTGAAGTCACGCCTATTTCGAGTCGTTAATTGAATTGATTATGATGAATTACTGTTTTAACATCAGTGTGGTGGGGGACACGTGTGAATCTTTCGCTTTGTAACACTTTAAATCTCATCAAATTCAAACAAAACACTCCGTTTCAGTAACTTTCAAAAAGAACTTTAAAGGGGATTTTGGGGGAACTTTTGAGCTCTTTTTTCCTGAGGAACTGTAACGGTCACTAAGTTATTTTTAGATCGAGCAACAGGAATTGGAACTAATTCCTTTATTTGAGGAACTTGCTCAACACTGGTGGCCACTGGTGCTTATACAAATAGAGAAATTCATCTTTACTACTTTTTCCACGTTTACAAACCAGTGTAATTGAATAAAAAGTATATCAACTCCAAGATAGTGTTATGCTATGTAATCGATATGACATTCTATTTGTATAAATTCAATCAGTTTTGAGTTAATACGTCATTGAATACCAAGAATGTGATGAAATTCAATGACGCGTTATCTTAAAACAGATTGAATTCACAAAAATAGATGTCATATTAATTGAAGAGCATAAAACTGTCTTAGAGTTGATATACTTTTCATTTAATTACACTGGTTGTGAACATAGAAAAAAAGTCTATGTGAAATTTTCTATTTGATGCACCCTCTGTAGGAACGATTCCATTATTGATCTTTGTTGACTGAGGAAAACCACGATGAAACTGTTGCAGGAATTCAACCGATTGACCGAGATCAGATGATGACAAATATATTATGTATGCCAAGTTTCTTCGAAACTGTGTTTTCATTTGACCTGTGAATCGCGAATAAAAACATGTTCGTTCCGTTCGAATTTTGAATCTATTCAACTCACTGCCTTCTTGATAGGATGAGTGAAGCGAAGACTCAATCACGATGTAGTGATACCAACCTATTGTATCATAATATTAAGAAGGTGGCCCAACTCGGGTCTTGAAAGTGAAATATTTCCGGGGTCAGTTCCCGAGTCCAGGGTCCCGATTGCCTGTAGCGCAACTATCGCTTTTATATCGAACTATATCAAACAACAATACTCAACAATGCTATACACGGCTCAGTATAAATATAATGTTAGCAGTTGCATTTGTTTGTTTACGAAAATTATAGATTGTTAAGTTCAACAATGCCACCTGTACCGTAGCCACTCTTATCTACATCTAGTTCACAAGGGATCCGCTAAATCGTGACAACCAATCGGGACCTTTGGCTGAACTGACCGCAAGGAAACCACAAATGCCTTAACCGGCACAGTAGCTGAGTGGTTAGCGCACTTGCTTCGTGTGACCCGGAAGATGAAGGGACATATCGTACCCGGTTCGATCCCCGCCACCGTCCATCTTTACAGAGGTTTTTCGTGGCTTCCCTCTGTAGTCTAGGCTAATGCCGGGATGGTTCCCACAATATAGGCCACGACCGCTTCCATCCCACTATCCTTCCCATAACCCATAAAACCTTCATCTCATCATCCCATCATCTCATTAATCATTCATCCGACGCCAATAGATCATAGTAATCATTACAGTGCGTCGTTAAAACCTAATAAAAAGAAAAAATAAATGCCTTCCATGTTATCAGTATGTGAGTTGGAGCACCTCCTTTATATTATGATAAAATAGGTTGGTGTCACTACATCGTGACTCAATTTTACCTAAAAATTGAATCCAATCATTTTCATATGAATTATCACAGAATCGTGATAAACAATTACTCTCTGAACGGAGATTCATCAGTTGAGAATTTTCATCTCAACACAATAGAGTAATCTTACGTCAATGAATAGCACTGTCACGTAATAACTCCCGTTATATATCTGTGAAGTGTAAAATTAATAATATCAAAGATAACAAAGATAAGGAAATACGTAATCCACCCCCCTCCTTTACAGTTAGACCACTCTCGTATGTCAACACTGTTATCTCAAGTTGCATCCTCGAAAACTGAAGGTTTCGATTGACCGTCTTTCGTATCCCACAACATTATCGCACGGGTGGTTCGAGCCTTCATATCTAGTGTGTAACTTGTATCCATAAGAGATGAAGGTTCCGATCGATCGTCCCTCCTATCACACAACATTATCGCACGGGTGGTTCGAGCCTTCATCTGTACTGCAAGTATACCTTGAAAACCAATAGTGTTATCACTAAACACATATCCAGGTTTTAATAGAAATCAGTCATTATTCAATCCTAGAGTGATCTGTCAGTTGAAGGTGGATGAGCAGGACTAGTCTGGGTTGAGGATTAAACAGGCGGCAATCCTTTCTAGCCAGAAAGATCAGGTAATAATGCAAAATTTAATACACTACGCAAACGCAGCATGCGTTGTAAGATGCGAGATATCTAAATAAAGTGTAATCGAAATCTCTACACACCTTGGCTTTTATAAAATATAAGTCATTTGGTAAATATCGAATCTAGAAAGCCGTGAATCTCGGCAAATGGTTCTGCTATTATTTCTATCTATTTGATGAATGAAATACTTTTTTTCAAAACGGCTGATCCGAATTGCATACAAATTTGTAAATATATGCACTGGTATATCATTCATGTTTTTAGATTCAGAGGAAATTTGATTTTTTTTCTGAAGAGATTTTATTTTTCAAATTTTCCCGCTCAGTCTAATCTTACGGGATTTTTAGGAACTTTGAGATGGTGTTTCTCAAAAACGGTCCAACCGATTTGACCCAAAAACTTTACAATTCTGATTTGGGTAAGCTTGCTTTTGCAAAAAAAAAAAGTTTCCTGGCGATCAGTCGAAGCGTGCGAACTGTGCAGTGTTTACAAACAAAAAAACACGGACAGAGCTCCATACGAGTGGGATGAAAGTCTCCGCTATCGCTCATCCAATAATAGCTCTTCTCATTAGTACTTGTTATTGGGTGACAACGACGCGTCACCAATAGTGAACGACACAGAGATATATATTTTTAATAACATCGAAACTTGATACAAAATGATTGTTTCCCAATTAAGGCTATGGATGAGAGATGGTATCGTTTGGACGGGGCACCACAAGGGCGATCTTACCACCCCATTTTGATTATTTAAAGCAATGAACTTCTCCACTGGGACTGCGCTGTCTGTGACCATAGTTTTGCGCTGTAGATAATCGGCATACTCTGTAAACACACTGATTTCACGTCATCTTACGTGATTCTTTTAATGAACCTAGCTTTTGCCCTCAGCTTCTGAAATAATAACTCAGATATAGAAATAATAATACACTCTCCTTTATTCAGACAATCAATTGCTATACAGTACAATATAATTGTTGCAAAAATTAAATGATATAGTGATAATGACACCTCATTGATCAATAATTCTCCTTGACATATTCAACACACCTTCTCTAGAATTCTTCAATATACTTGATTCAATCAAATAAACTGGTCTAATTGATGATGACGATATCAATTTGGTTACTCAATTTAGTTAATTAAATTCATCAATTCAATTAGTTAATTAGTTAATTAATTCAATTATTTGATCAATTTAGTTGGTAAGGTTTTCATTGTTATATATATAACAATCCTATTCTGTGTCTTATGGGCAACCTTTTGATAGGCAGAGTCTTTATTTTCCACTCATAAAAAATGTATATAACTTATAATTCAATAAAAAAAAATGTTTTGATTGTGGATGAAGTTATTAATATACAAGCAAGTCGTGCCCGTCGTATACGACGTGCCATAATAATGAACTGAATAATGCGCCTTCATCCCCCCCCCCTCTCTCCCCCCTAAGCACAATTATTGCGCATCACAGAGTAACCCGAGCCCAAACCCTCGTGCGGCCGAACCGCAGCCCCAGCTCGGCGGTTTCCCCCTCTCCTCGTTTTCTCATATCCGACACTACCGCCCGTTCAGAGTACCCGAAGCCTCCACCCTACCAGGCATTTCATGTGACGCAAGTATGCACGCAGGCACGAGCACAGGTACGCACGCACGCTACGAGCATACAGATTTACTCTCCCACGATTTTAATAGTGAAGATACCTGTAGGTTCTCAATCTCGTTTTTGAATTAAACTCATTTTAAGTAGAAAATGGTTAATTTTTCACCAAAATAGAGTAAATTAATAGTAAAACTTAATATTTCTTATGAGTGCTCCAAGCTTCACACGAGAAATATGACAGTATTTCCGATGCAATTTCCATTGAAGGATGTACGTATACGTGTTCAATAAAGCCCGACTCAAAACTTATCCTCAATGTAGTGCAATTTTCAAAATTACTTTTCAACTTTGCTGACCGAACGATGGAAAAAGTTTAACATTCCCACCAACAACTGGGTTATGTTAGGGGTAAGAACGAGTGGATTGTAGAAGGAAAATGTTCACAAAAACTCATGTCGGTTATGAGGGACTCAAACCCACACCCGACTTGACTTCTTTTTCTGAAACAGTGTCTCATATATTTCTCTGTCATGATTGATTACTTTCAGTTTATTTATCAATAATCTTGAATTAGTATCGAGCGACCCAAATCTGATTAAAGGTTTATTCATAACCGAAATTAGTAGTTCAACTATATGGCTCGGTTATACCGATGATAAATGTGTTGATTAAGTGATAAATAACGGATTAACTTTTTATTACCCTTGGTTACCGATAACATTTTTGTACCTTGATTGATAATCATCTTAATTAACATATTTTTTTTATATTTTTCGCAAAAAGTAGTTCAAGAGCAAGAATAAGTTTCAAAACAGAACAAAAAGTTTCTCACTGAGGCGAGTGGTCGAGTGTCTATCACACTGAACCGTCATTCAGGAGACCGAGGTTCGATTCCCGCCATGGTCGACCATCCTGACAGGGATGTTTCGTGGTTTCCCTCTGTCGTTCAGGTTGATACTGGAATGGTTCCTTAACAACAGGCCATGACCGACTCCTTCCCACTATTCAGAAACACCTGATAAAATAACATTTCATCTCATCATCCCACCTTCTCATATATCATTCATCGACGCCAATAAGTCTTAGTCATCAGTAAAGTGGTGAATTGGGCAAACGCAGCATTTGAGTTGTAAGATGAGCGAAATATCTGAAGTAGTCGTTAAAGTTGTTCTACCTTCGCTACTTCATCGGCTCTGGTATAATCTATAAAATTCTACACACCTTGACGCATATGAAAAATACTTCATTATTGGGTAAATATCGAATCTACGAAGCAGTGAAGCTTGGCAACATAATTCGGCTATTATTTCTATATATTTAATGAATAAAAACAGTTGATTGAATTATTTTCTTCTAAACGGCTGGTTCTAATTGCTCACACAATGGTGATAATGTGTATCATTCATGTGTAAACATTCTATTTTCAAACATTTTATTTTTCAAATTTTCTTGCCCAATCTAATCTTATAGGGTTTTTAGAAACTTTGAGATGGTATTTCTCAAAATTTGACCAACCGATTCAATCCAAAAACTATACAGTTCCAAGTTGGATAAGTTTGACTGTACAGAAAAATTTCCATGTCGATCAGTCGAACCGTGTGACCTGTGCAATGCTTACAAACAAACAAACAAACAAAAACAAACAAAAAAATCACAGACAAAGCTATATAAGAGATGGATGTGAGTATTCGCAAACGCTCATTTCCGCTTTTGAATTCAGTAACACATTCAACCGGAAGTAGCCTTCAGCCATGTTGAAACCGGAAGTGTAAATGTTGTATACCTATTGGGCGGCAGTACGCATACCACAACATGAGGAGGCGTTTGCCCTTTGCAATCGGTTACCGCTGAAGACCTGCGGGCTTGCATAACCCACGGGCTCAGCCGATTGTAAACAGTATACTACACAGTCTAATTTTAATCTAGGACCTCAAATTACTGAATATATTATCATCTTATTAACCTCATGAGTTATGAATGACAGTCACGAGGTCTGACACATTCTCTGGCATTTTTATTATTGTTAATTACTTCGAAATCTTGATGGTAATAATATATATATATATATATATATATATATATATATATATATATATATATATATATATATATATTTTATTAATATTTTTTTTTTACTCATTTTTACCATAAACAAAGATTCGATTGAATCAATTTTATACATTCGAAGAGGTTTTGTGATAGCATCAGAAAAAAATGACCGAATAGCGTAAAAAGATGAGAATAGTGATAACAATTCATTGAATTAAATTGAAACTCTTTTCCACAAAGCCTGAGAAGGCTTATCTATGGGTAAATTTAGGGTAAATTTGTGGGTGAATTGAAGTAAGTTTGAGTTAATTACTTGGAGCCTAACGTCTTTTGCATCGAATCACCGCCTTCTTACTCATTATTGCTATTATATACAGTAATATGAAAATAATATCAAAATGGAATAAAATTATGAATATATATTCTATTAACATGGAGTTGTATCCATGCTAATGATGTGTGTACTGATGATTTCTCACAGCCTTCTATTGCTAGAATCCCATCAAGTTTATACAATCGCTGTTTAGACTTAAAACTCTCTACAAAACAAATAGCAAATAGTGCTCCTATCGTATATTAAAATATCTTGTAGAGATATTCAATCAAGTTTATACAATCGCTGTTTAGACTTAAAACTCTTTACAAAACAAATAGCAAATAGTGCTCCTATCGTATATTAAAATATCTTGTAGAGATATTCAATCAAGTTTATACAATCGCTGTTTAGACTTAAAACTCTTTACAAAACAAATAGCAAATAGTGCTCCTATCGTATATTAAAATAGCTTGTAGAGATATTCAATCAAGTTTATACAATCGCTGTTTAGACTTAAAACTCTCTACAAAACAAATAGCAAATAGTGCTCCTATCGTATAATAAAATAGCTTGTAGAGATATTCAATCAAGTTTATACAATCGCTGTTTAGACTTAAAACTCTCTACAAAACAAATAGCAAATAGTGCTCCTATCGTATATTAAAATATCTTGTAGAGATATTCAATTTTTCATCAAGTTTCGAAATACACATTCTTCAATAATAAAGCCTTTAATTATTGACTCAGTTATATGTACGTGGAAACATGAAGAGAGATAACAATAAACTATTATCTAAACAAGTTTTATTATCAAGTTTCAATAGTACACATCAACTGCTCACATGCATGAGATTCAGTCACTATTGTAGTGATACCAACCTATTTTATCATAATATAAAGTAGTTTGTTTTTAATTACATCGAAACTTGATACAAAATCTTTTTTTTTTTATTATTGGTCACATAAAGAAAAACACAATTACAACAAAAAAAATCCACAAAGCTCTAAAAAAAAGCCTAACTTTGGGTTAAAGTAGTGATTTTAGTAATCAAAGAAACCTTACACTTCGTAAGTAAAATGTAACAAATCACTCAATGTTTTTCTTCTTTTCTTTTTACTTCAACTACTTTATTATTTTTAATGTTTTAGAAATACGTCCGAATTTGAATTGTACTGATAATTCACCATTTTAACCCACAGTTAAGCCTTTTTTGAAGGGCTTTGTGGATGTTTTTTTTTTGTTGTAATTGTGTTTTTCTTTCTGTATCAGTGTATGTGACAAATAAATAAATTTAAAAAAAAAAGTACAATTCAAATTCGGACGTATTTCTCAAACATTAAAAGTAATAAAGTATTTAGTTGAAGTAAAAAGAAAAAAAAACATTGAGTGATTACTATTCCCCAATTAAGGCTATGGATGAGAGAGGGGATCGTTTGGACGGGGCACCACAAGGACGATCTTACCCCCCTTAGAAGGTTACGATCTTAAGAAGGTGTTCCAACTCCCATACAAATAACATGGAATTGGCATTTGTGATTTGTTGCGGTCACTTCAGAGCCAAAAGTCCTGATTGCCTGTCGCGATTTAGCGGATTCCCTTGTAAACTAGATGTAGATAAGAGTGGCTACGGTACCGGTGACATTGTTGAACTTACAAAATCTATAATTTTCGTAAAAAACAAATGCAACTAATAATATTATAATTCCACTGAGCCGTGTATAGCATTGTTGAGTATTGTTGTTTTATATAGTACGATATAAAAGCGATAGTAGCGCTACAGGCGATCGGGACCCCGGACTCGGAAACTGACACCGGAAATATTTCACTTTCAAGATCCGATGATGATTGATGATTATTGTTTGCTTAACGACCCCACCAACAGCTAGGTTATACGGGGGTACGAATGAGCGGATGATAATGAAATTATGAAGTGATGATAAGTGGAAGGACATTTACAAAAACTCATGCCTTATGCGGGACTCGAACCCACGCCCAACGGTAACTTCAGTTTGTGAAGCGGTGGCTCAGCTGACTGAGCTACCGAGGGTGGTTTCAAGACCGGATTTGGAGCACCTTCTTTACGTTATGATGAAATAGGTAGTATCACTACATCGTGTATTATCTGTACAAGCTTCATATTATCAAGTTTCAATGGTACATAGCATCAAGTCATGTACAGCATGAGATGCAGGCATGACCCCAATCCGCCATTTTATTATTCACTAGGAAAACGCGGGATGCGCGTTGTTAGACGAGTTAGGGGTATAGAAATCTAGAATGAAAAATAATTTGTCAACCCAATCTACATCTACAGACCTTGGATCACTCCAAACGTTCAAAAACCTTACGAGAATCAGTTATGTCACGGCCTTCCTCTTCATTCATTTCAATCGTTTTGAATTAATTGGTGACACTTGTTGCTATAGATTTAATTGGTTCCCGTAATAGCCTAAATTGATGGGAAAATGCTTTATAAATGCCTTTTCTTCGTTATTTCTCATCCGATTGATGCGAAAAATCTCTCAAAATGTGCTTAATAGTTTCCTTTATATTCGGCGAAAATTTGAGAGGTCTTGAAAAATTTTGATTTTTCAAGTATTTTCCTCCGGGTTATTCTAATGGGGATTTTTGAAATTTCTAAAATTCATAAAAAAAAAAGTTACCACCCGATAATGCCACAAAACTATACAGATCTAAGTTAGATGAGGAACCATGACGAAAAAAAGTTTGAAGTTGATAGCTGTAGCCGTTTGACCTGTGGAGAACCGACAAAAAAACATAAAAAAAAAAAAAAAAAAAAAACATAAAAACGAACACCAATTTTTTTCAGTATGTCAAATTGAATCCTCGCTAAAGCTCGTCTAACAATGGCTGTGATGCAACCTTGATTGAGGGGAGAATAATGGCGCCTGCAAGCATGAATTGATATACTATAGAGATGCATTGAGACAGATAGATTCAAACGAATAAAGCTATCACAAAACATATTTCAGCTGTTTACGGGTTGACTAGGTATAAATCATCTTGAAGGTATTAAAAATATTTCTGTTTTCCTCGTAAAAAAATGTGAAAAAATCAGCGGATTTAAAAAAGCCCGCCGAAATTTTTATTTTTTTTATTTTCGCTTTCAAATTTTATTTTCAAATTTTGGAGTGGTAAGATCGCCCTTGTGGTGCCCCGTTCAAACGATCCTATCTTTCATCCATAGCCTTAATTGGGGAACAATGATTTTGTATCGAGTTTCGATGATATTAAAAAAAAAAAAAACTTTCAAATTGAGTGTTCATCCAAAAATCCATTCAGTATTTGGGACTCGAACCCAAGCACGACTTGACTTCATTTTTAAAGCAGTGCTTTAGCTGACTGAGCCACGGGGACAGCCAGTCCAGCGTTGAAAGACGAGCACAGTCTCATGTGTTTCTGTTTGATATTGTTACCTGAGGAGCGCACACCAAACATTAACAAACAAATAAACAAACAAACAAACAAACAAACAAACAGACGAGGAAAGAGCCGAATGCATGTCTCTCGTTATCACTAGCAAGGGACAGTAACGCCAATGAGAGATTATTTTTAAAAAACTTCGTAGCTCAGTCAACTGAGGCACCGCTTAAGAAACCAAAGTCACCGTTGGGCGTGGGTTCGAGTCCCGCGTAAAACATGGGTTCATGTTCACGTTCTCTCACTTAGTATCAATTCATAGCTTCATTATCATCTGCTCATTCGTACCCCCATATAACCTAGCTGTTAGTGATGGGGTCGTTAAGGATATAATAATAATCACAGATCTTCATACATACTGTTTAAATCGGTAAAAGCTAATTTTAGCACACTGAACCGTCATTCAGGAGACCGGGCTTCGATTCCCGCCGACCATCCTGACTGGAGTTTAAATAGCCTTCCACTTTCTTTCAGGCTATCATTTGAATGATTCCTTAACAACAGGTCACGGCCGACTACTTCCCATTATCCTAAGACACATGATAAAATTACCTTTCATATCATCATTATCATCTTATTTATCATTCACCGACATCAAAAGATCATAGTCATCAGTACAGTGCGTCGTTAAACCCAATATGAATCAAGAGATAAATCAAATAATATTTGAGTGAATTAATTAATTGATGTATGAATACATTATTAAATCAATTAGTTAATTGACGACTCGCAGTCTCCGCCCCCTTGACGTCACAAATCATACCGTCCAATCAACAGGCCTGTTAGAACTGTAGTCAAATTCAAATATCCAATCGGGGTATTTTGATATTACCACAAATGATATATAGATCCAACTGGCTGACTGGTAAAGCCACGCCTATATGTCGAGTCGTCAATTCATTAATTGATAAATAATATATATTCATATGGATGAATAAATGAATGAATAAATAAATAAAAAGAATAAATGAACAAATGAAAGAAATGAAAGATAGTGAAAAATGAAATAAATAATGAATAGATAATGAAATAAATGTGAATGGTACGATTTTGAATGCACTCGAGAAACCCACCGAAATAGCGAACTGCTTCGTTGACTATTTTACTGATATCGGTTGCACATTAGCAAGTAAACTTGACAATTCTAATAGTGGACCCATTTTGGTGGCAGATGAATCAATAGAACCTACAGCGATAGTGTTTGAGGGAGTAACTCCTGCTGAAATATATTCTTACATAATTAAGCTCAAAGACAACTCTGCCTGTGGAATAGATGATGTCAACGCTTCTCTTATTAAATCTATCAAGTCCCATATAATGAAGCCAATTGTTTATATATGTAATTTATGTTTAAAGAGTGGAATCTTCCCAAAATGTTTCAAAATTGCTGTAATCAAACCTATATTCAAATCCAAAGACAAGTCTAAGCCTGAGAACTATCGACCTATTTCATTACTTACTCACTTTTCCAAATTACTTGAGAAATGTGTAAAAACCAGACTCATGAATTATCTCGATAAAAATAGTTTAATTTCAAATTCTCAATTTGGATTCAGACCTAAAACCAGTACGCAAGATGCCATATATGCTCTCACTACTGAAATATCTGAAAACCTAGATAAATCAGAAAAAACCATAGCTGTTTTCCTAGATCTTGCCAAAGCATTCGATACGTTTAACCACTCTCTATTACTAAAGAAATTAGAAGCTTGTGGAATACGTGGAATTCCTCTCAGTCTATTAAAAAGTTATCTCTCCTGCAGAACTCAGTTTGTGAAAATTAATGGTTACATAAGTAAACCCAGAGAAGTAGAATTTGGCATCCCACAGGGAACCGTACTGGGACCGATACTATTTTTAATTTATATTAATGATCTTTGTAATTTGTACACTGGTGGTAAACTGATCTCATACGCTGATGACACTGCTTTGGTGTTCTCTGGAAACACATTTGATGAGGCTAAAGTAACAACTGAGTATGGGCTACAAATCGTTTATCGGTGGCTAAACCAAAACATGTTGTCATTGAATTTGGATAAGACTGTATTTGTGTCGTTCTCTTGCTACAATAATGCTGTAACTCATAATCTTAAATTGAAAATCCATAACTCTTCTTGCTGCACTACCGACCCCTCTTGTAATTGCTATGACATCACCAAAACTAATACCACTGAATATTTGGGAGTGACTTTGGATGATCATCTTAACTGGAAAGAACATATACTTGCAACCACGAAAAAATTAAGAGTGATCAGCTACAAATTTTATCGACTAAGGCCCATCTTAAAACTGGACACTCTTAAGTTAATTTACTATGCTTTTGCCCAGTCATACATTCACTACTCTATACTAGTTTGGGGAGGGTGCCTTAAAACTCACCTTGTTCCACTAGAAAAAGTCCAAAAATCTATATTAAAAATAATTCTAAAACGCCCCAGAACATATCCCACTGTTAGTGTATTTAATGAAATTAGAGTATGCAGTGTCAGAAAACTTTATATAAAAAACTTACTTTTGTATACCTTCAAAAAACAAATAAATAACGTGGTTTCGAACATATTACAGCATACCAGGTCTACTTACCACACTCAATTAAGAATTCCCACAATGCTGACGTCACTCGGTCAAAGACAAAGTGCTTATCTAGGACCTAGAATATTCAATTTGCTGCCTAACACAATCTTGACAATATCTGATTTTGAATTATTCAAAAGAGAGCTTAACGTCTGGCTTCATGAAATAGACATTACCGATTTGTATACTTTTTGAATTTCATTCAATTATTTTATTCAGTTGGATTTGTAATCCAGTTGAATCATACCTTATTCCAGTAACTTTCCAATTGCTTTAATCTGCACTTATATTATTATTAATTAAGTTATTATCATCATCATTCATTACCTCATGTAATTTGTATTCACTGCGTGAAAAACCGCATCATATTTATATATCACGGTAGTTGTTTGCATCTTTTTTTTGTTATTTCTATTATTCAGAGTATTTATTTTGTAGTTATCCCCCTCTTGAATACTTTCATATTTGTCAATTAATTTTCCTCCTTTCCCACACACAGGCTCCGGCTTACGTGGGTTCTGCTTTGATCAATGTATCATTATCATTATTATTATTATTATTATATTATATTTATAATCATTTTTTTGTAACTAATTGAATTGTATGTCTGTGAAAAATTATTTGTATCAAGCATTAACATTGAATAAATAAATAATAAATAAATAGAATAAAAATTAAAGAATTAAAGAAAGAAAATGAAGAAAATGAAAATGAAAGAATGAATGAATGAATGAATAAGTTATTCACTTCTCTTCCACATTTGAATAACTATACAAGCAAACATACAACCAACCAAACAAACAAACAAACCTGCCTGCCTGCCTCAGTGCAATGCTTATCGTAACTGACCACTCATAATAATGGAGTTATCGATGATGAGTAATGGAAATACCAATAAATCAGTTACGGGACATCAATTACTTTCTACGCTTTACTTTCAGAGTGAAGCAATTAAAATGTACTTACTTAGTTTAAGAGACACTTGCGATAAACATATTTCGTGTAGTGAGCTACTGTGTGGTAAACCGAGAGAGAAATAGCACATGTGCAACATATTCTGTATTATTTGTATTTATTAGATATTGTTTCAAATAATTCCAATCAAAAACATTGTTAGAGAACTCAAGGTAATTGTATACTGTTGAATTTTAATTTTATGAAACTTGAAATTTGTTCAAATAATTAAAACATGATGTATTATTAGACAAGCATAGCGAAGTCTTCCATTCCATATAGAAAAAAATATCGAGGTTCCTTTTCAAATATTTTTGTTTCTTGATTGATGATGATTATTGTTTGCTTAACGACCCCACCAATAGCTAGGTCATACGGGGATACGAATGCAGGTGATTATGAAACTATGAAGTACCTTCACTTACTTTCATTTTATTTGTATTCCACTTTTGATATAATAATTCCCCCGTGTTCTTTCATTCATTTTTTTTTGTATTCATTCATAACATAGATTTGTAATTTTATTAAATGTTTTATATTGCTTGTTATTCTGTGTCTTAGGGCAACTCTATTGTGAGCAGAGACTGAATCAAGTTTTTTTATATAAGTGAAAGGACGTTTTACCACAAAATCTTACAATACTGATGATCTCTTGAAACTTTTTTACTTCACCTTTTTTTTCCTGTCGACAATTCAGCTTATTATTTTTGACCACGTTTGATGACATATATCATATTTCTATATTATTCGTACTTTCAATTTTGTTTTTCTTTGGTAAGGTTTTTCATTTTCTTTGGTAAGGTTTTTACCGCTTCCTCCCCACTATCCTTCCCACATCTTCACGATAAGAGTCATCAGACACTTGTGAAACCAATGAGGTACAGAAGAAAAAAAAAACAGAAAAAAAATTTTAATATTGGTTATGTAAAATCATTTTTTAAGCCTTTTTTCAGAACCCAATACACTACGCAATAAAACCAAGATATTTACCAACACTATTTTTTTTTTCAATACCATCGAAACTTGATACAAAATAATTGTTCCCCAATTAAGTCTATGGATGAAAGATGGGATCATTCGGACGGGGCACCACAAGGGCGATCTTGCCAACCCATTTTAATTAGATAAAAGTTTTTTTCAACATTTTAACACTATATATTTCCAACATATTAAGTTCATCTCAAAGAAAATGATCCATTCTTCTTTCCATTCTTCTTCTTCACTTTTCTCTCTCCACCGGCACACGCAGCGAATAGTGGTTAGCGCGCTCGCTTCAAGTGATCCGGAAGATGCAGGGAATATCGAACCCGGTTCGATCCCCGCCACCATCCATCTTTACATGGGTGTTTCATGGTTTCCCTCTGTAGTCTAGGCTAATGCAGAGATGATTCCTACAATAAGTCGGCCATGACCGCTTCCTTCCCACTATCCTTCCCAATTTCTACGAAACCTTCATCTCACCATCCCATCATCTCATTAATCATCCATTCGACGCCAATAAATTCAATTTCAACATGTTTTTTATTCACATAAAACAATCAGATGACAAATATGAAATAGAATAACAACACATTTGGATAATAACAAATAAATTCAATACGAATATAACGGTAAAATGAGAAAATAGATCTTGGTTATCATTGTAGTGCGTCGTTAAAATCCAAAATGGGTAAATTCATTTTTCTTTCCATTATTTCCAGGCAGTTTGATAACACGTACAGGCCAAGATGCCGGATAAAATGAAGGAAGACTTCTTGGTGAAGCACGAGGGCAATGAGTACGAGATCTCTCACTTCTTGAAGTTCCACCCGGGCGGCTCAAACACAGTCAGCTCCTTCAAGAACCTCGACATCGGCAAGAAGCTAGCGCAATACGACCACTCGACGGCAGCCATGTACTTGATGAGGGAGTATAAAGTCGACAGCACAAACACTACGAGTTCGGAGCCAGAAGATTTAGAGGTAAGCTTCACAGTTGAGTTTGTGGGGGGGAAGGGGGGAAGTGCTGAAGAGCGTATACTAAAATAAAGTTTACTAGACTGTGTGACATGAGCTTGCACGACCACTACGAGTTCGGAGCCGGAGGATTTAGAGGTAAGCTTTACAGTTGAGTTTGTGGGGGGGGGGGGGACGGGGGGAAGTGCTGAGAGCGTAAACTGGAATAAAGTTTACTAGACTGTGTGACATGGGCTTGCATGATTACTACGAGTTTGGAGCCGGAAAATTTAGAGGTAAGCATCAGCATTGAGTTTGTGAGGTATACTGAACAGAGTATACTGGAATAAAGTTTACTAGACTGTGTGACATGGGCTTCCACACGAACACTATGCGAGTTTGGAGCCGGAAGATTTAAAAGTAAGCTTCACATTGGAGTTTATAAGGTCTGTGAAGCTCCCCCCCCCCCCCCCCCCTCCTCCTCCCCACTATCAGCACAAATTCTGAAACTTTGTCCAGAGTTTGTGCTAGGCCTCTAAGTTTTATCCCGAGACTTTCAGAATTTGTGCTGGGTAATTTTCCGAGAGAATCGATTTTTTTTTTAACCATGAGGGGCCAAGTAAGTTCACTCAGCCCCTCCAATGTCAGCACATATTCTGAAACTTTGTTTTGAAAATCGATTTTCTTCGAAAATTTCCCAGCACAAATTTTGAAAGTCTCACCATTTAATCTAGAGGCCTATCACAAACTCTATACAAAGTTTCAGAATTTGTGCTGATATTGGGGGGGGGAGGAGGCAGGTTCACGGACCTGAGTTTATATACCCTGCAAACACAAAACATTCCCTATGCGCGCCCTAGACATGCCCAAAGAGAACATTGGGATGCCCCAGGCGTGCCCAACCCCATTTAATTTAACATAGGGCGCGGCTCCCAGGACACGCTCTACACATGCCCTGTGGGCATATTCTGGACATGGATCACACGCGCATTCAGGCGAGGTTGGCACTGGGCATGTCCAGGGCGGGTCCTGGGCATATTCATGAGGTTTCATTTCATCAGCTTAAGAGGGCGCAGGCGCTCTACACGGGCTCGTTGTTCGCTCGCTTCAGACTCGAGTTTAACGTGCATCGTGTGCTAGGCGCCACCCGTAGACTAGCCCGCCGAACTCAGATTTACATGAACGCCGTTAATTCCCTAGCTCACACTTCTGATATATTTCACATTCTATGTTGTTTTTTTGTATTAAAAAATATGTATCTAGGTTTTCGTAAATTAGACATTTTTCCTTTCTCCATTTGAAGAATTTGAAAAATCACAAATTTTTGGTTCAAAATTCTGTATTTACGGTAACCTTCGTTTTTCAATTACTAACAGAATTCAAAAACACTCATATTGATATCACAAAAATTACGGCCGTGAGAGTTTGCGGCGTGAAATACGAGCGCCTGCGGCCTCTTAATTTTGTGAATCGTCCCACACGGCATTTCAGGGGCATGTTCAGGGCACAAAATATGGCAATGCCTAGGGCATGTTCATTTGGTAACCTTTTCAGCATGCTTTTAGCATGCCCATGTATGTAGGGTAATGGCCACTGAGGTGATTGTTGATGGAGGCAGACCAAGATTAGGGCATAGGCTGACTGTATAGGCTACAGCTTACTGTACTATAAGCTCCTGAGAAGAGCTTGCTTTTGAACTATCAAGTCTATTGAAAAATATATGAAGATTAAAAAGATACATCATTAACAAAAGAAAGTAAACATTTTCAGTGGGTCTATACTGACAAGGGAATCAACTGAATTACCTCAGATACTGAACATTCAGAAGTACGATTAAAACGACAATTATTTGCGATAACCAAGACTTGAAAGAGTATTGGATACCGTGGTACGATACTCATTTACAACCTGTTGATTCAATTAAAATACGTACTTCTCAGAGGCTCTATCTTTATTGATGACGCCTGTCAACCCCATAAGATTAAGCAGGGGAGCTCTCCTGCCTTGTGACGTTTCATGACGTAGTTCGCCATTTTATGAAAAACCGAGAAATGTCCATTTGACATAGGTTGAATCTTTGATAAATGGCTACCCGCTTAAGATGGTGAGAATTTCAATAAAATCCTCTTTTATATATATATATATATATATATATATATATATATATATATATATATATATATATATATATATATATATATATATATATATATATATATATATATATATATATATATATATATATATATATATATATATATATATATATATATATAATTATTCATTTTATGTATCTAAAATCAATTATTTAAGTACTCAGTATCTTCAATAATCTACTTGAGAATTCAAATAAATAAACAATGTTGAAAAGCGTGGGCAAAAACTACGTTTGTTGTAAAAACTCTAGTCTTTTGAAGCCATGCTAAAACTGTGCTGAAAGAAGGCATGACTTTGAGGTTCATATACTTGGAATTATATTGTACTACACAATTGCTAGCAAAGAATAGTTTATTTCAGTGAATTTTTGTTCAATCTTCTTGATTTCATTTTTTATGTATGACCTAGTAGCTTATCTAAAATCTCAAAGAGAGAATTTTTTATTTTTTGTAGTTACATCTTTTAAAAAATTTCTCAAGTTTTTCATATAAAATGTAATACTATTAAGTGGATATAAAATTTTGTCAAGTTGAAAATAATAAAGTTATGAAAAATCTCCTCTTACAGAAGTTTCATTATGAAAAAATTTGTTTTTGTAATTGTCTCATTAGGTTTCAAAACGCCATCACAAGAATGCAATTTTTGAAAAAAAAATGAAATTTTTGGCCCCAAAAATTTTTACAAAAAAAAGTGAAATGACAAAAGTTTTTTTTTTTAAGTTTTAACAAATACTACTAGTTCGATGGAATTAGTATTTTTTGGAACAAAGTTAGAAATCTCACCATTAAGAGCCCACGGGAGTCGATTTAGCGAAATATCAGTTTCTTGGTGATAACTTCTGAACGGTGTGAGATATCACAATTATAATAAGCGAGATACACAAATAATTTTAGATTGTAAATTTTGTGATTTGAATTTCAGATGGTATAAGTTACAACTACTCAAGTCATGTCACATAATTGTCAAGTGTATACGGCTGAAAGAACAACATTGTTCAGCCTATACGCTGACAATTATGCGCGATGAGTTAATTATGACATGAGTTCTTCAGTTATATTCTATACCATCCTGAAGGTATTAAAAGTATCTGTGTTTCCTCTCGGTAGAATTTATATATCCCATACCGTTCAAAAGTTATCACCAAAAAATTGATAATTCGCTAAATCGACTCCCGTGGACTCTCAATTGGTGAACAATCATTTCATCTCGAAATTTTGATATTGTTTGATAAAAAAAATATGAAAATAGATGTCTTTGTTACGCTCAGTGGCGTACCTACCGCAGGGGTAGCCGGGGCAGCCGCCCCGGGGGCCTATGCTGTATTACCATGGCTTGCCACTTTTACTACATTTTGGTGAAAAGACAACTCTTTATTCTCTCAAGAATAAGTGTCATTCAATTTTTATCTTCAATAGAACCATTTTGTTTCATGGAATTACCTAATTGTAAATGTCTTTTAATCATAATTTTGAGTGTATTTGAATCGTCTTCAATAATAAATTGAAAAAACATGGAATATGGAGGTTGCATGTTGAATTATATCGCAATGTTATCATTTGAATTGATATGTAGTTTTTTGGGAAGGAAGGGGGGGCGATGCGAGTCCTTTGCCCCGGGGCCCAAAATATCTAGTTACGCCACTGGCTACGCTCATCTAACTAATACATTGTTACTAATTGTTACTATTGTTACTATTGTAAAACGGATGTCTTCGCAACGCTCATCTAACTAATACATCGTTACTAATTATTACTATTGTCACTAAACGAGATGTTAACGTGTGTCGGTAGAAACTGGTCGACTGGAACAAGCCGATGCTCGAACAAGTCGGTTTACTCGGCGACAGGTACTACGAGTGGGTGACGTCACCGGTCGACAGACAACTGCGGCTCTTCGAGTCGGACATCCTCGAGGCGCTGACGGTAACGCCCTGGTATCTCATACCCGCCATATGGATACCGACAGCAGTAGCCATGCTATACCATGGGTACTACTATCAAAACCCTGGTGAGCTCATAGCACAATGTAGTCATACAAACCTATTCTGAAAAATATTTTTTTTGATTTATTCATTTTTTTTGTACCTCATGGGTTTCACAAGTGTCTGTATGACTCTTATCGTGAAGAGGTGGGATAGGATATTGGGAAGGAAGAGGTCGTGGCCTATATTGTGGGAACTATCTCAGCATTAGCCTAGACTACAGAGAGAAACCACAAAAAAAAACCTGTAAAGATGGGCGATGGCAGGGATCGAACCGGGTCCGATATGTCCACTGCCTCCCGGGTCACATGAAGAGAGTGTGTTAACCACTCAGCTACACATGGTATTTTCAGATTATTCTGATCAATCAGGACAAGGTTTAATATAAAAACACAACTGCATCTTCAAAAGTGAGTTGCATTAACATTACTCTGATTTCGAACTAAATTCACAATGATTTTATGGGTAGACGGATTTCTTTTTCGTAGATATGAGTACAGAAATTCATATTTTGTGTCTCCTAAATACAGATATTCCAATATGTAGCCGATATTTAGCAAATATTCGGTCATTTTAATTTCTAGTAATAAATAGATATTTTTGTTTTCTTCCTATAGATGGCATCTCATTATTAACAGTATTATCACTCTACATTCTGGGCTTCACTCTCTGGACGTTACTGGAATACACGTTACACAGGTGGCTGTTCCATCGTAAGCCGCCGGCAGACTCTCCGCGACTCATCACACTTCACTTCACAATACACGGTCTACATCACAAGGTAAGCTGGCTGTTTCATTTGGTCCACATCACAAGGTAAGCTGGCTGTTTCATCGTAAGCCTCCAGCAGACTCTCCGCGACTCATTACACTTCACTTCACAATACACGGTCTACATCACAAGGTAAGCTGGCTGTTTATGTGATCTTCATCACAAGGTAAGCTGACTGTTTATGTGTTCTACATCACAAGGTAAGCTGGCTGCTTTATGTTGTCTCCATCACAAGGGAAGCCCGCTGTTCTAAATGGTCTACATTGCAAGGTAAGCTAGCTGTTTTATGTGATCTACATCACAGGGTAAGCTGGCTGCTTTATGTTGTCTCCATCACAAGGGAAGCCCGCTGTTCTAAATGGTCCACATTGCAAGGTAAGCTGGCTGTTTATGTGATCTCCATCACAAGGTAAGCTGGCTGTTTATGTGTTCTACATCACAAGGTGAGCTGGCTGCTTTATGTTGTGTCCATCACAAGGGAAGCCCGCTGTTCTAAAAGGTCTACATTGCAAGGTAAGCTAGCTGTTTTATGTGATCTACATCACAAGGTAAGCTGGCTATTTCACGTAGACTACATTGCATGGTAAGCTAGCTGTTGTATGTGGTCCACACCACATAAAGCAAGGCATTTTTTTTTCAATGTCCTTGCACTTATCGTTTCATAGTTTCATAATCACCTGCTCATTTGTGTACCCAAATAAGCTAGCTGTTGAAAGTGTTGTCGAGCAAACAATAATCATCGTCATCAATAATTATGTCATAAAGCAATAATGAGAGACATGTTTGACAAGTCTTATGAATATAAAGCCAGCGATATAGATTGCTTCATATAGATAGAACTTCTTCACTCTATGTTAGCAGTTTCAAGAACAGCCTGTAGATTTCTATCGCATTTCATATGAATGTCTGGCTCTTTGCACAACCCATATAGTGATATACTGCGCTGAAAAAACTGTTTTTTTAGCTGTATACACTTGACCGTAATGCGACATGACTTGAATAATTATAACTTCAAAAATCTTCGATCTATCATAATTATCTGTGTTTATCGCTTATCAAAATTTTGATAAAAAATCAAAAAATTTTGATACCGTTCAAAAGTTATCATCAAAAAGATGATATCTCGCTATATCGACTGCCATGGACTCTTAACCTAGATCTCCTGAAATAACAAAAAATATACGTCATAAAGTAAGCGTTCTCTTTTGTTCAGGTGCCTTTCGACGATTCTCGCCTACTCTTCCCGCCGTTCCCCGCCGCGATAGTCGTCGTCGCACTCTACTCGCTCTTCTTCCTGGTGTTACCGTCGTGGATACCGTCGTTGCTAGCCGCTGGGACGTTAAGCGGCTACGTCAGCTACGACTTGATCCACTATTACCTCCACTACGGTTCGCCGCAAGCCGAAACCTATTTATACCACATGAAGAGGTATCACAACAGACACCATTTCACTCATCAAGAAACTGGTAAGCCTGTATGAGATCTATAATACTCGGATAAGGAATCAATGGGATACAATAGCCCTTTTTCGTAAAGAATGAGCCATCTAGCGGCGACGTTTGAACAAGAACGGGATGATATTACCCGCGGTCGAAAATCCTGTGCTGTCAATAGTATTTAGCACGAATAATTTATAATATTGTGCGTTACAATTATTGTATTTACTTATAATATGATGGTAGTTTCAACATTTATATGTTTACTATATACTGAGAGATTCACACACTGTCAGAGAAAGTAAAATGAGAGATAATACAAGTTATATATCTCGGTGTTTTGCTTTTTAACTCTGTGGACAAGCGGACGGATTTTTTCAACAGTACTAAAACTCCTAGAATGCAATACCAGTGAGCGATTTCAGCCGCTAAGAGGCAGGATGTGCCTGCGCATTGAATTATGAAAATGGTCTATTTAAAGTTTAAACGAAAGTTCTCATTTATCTGAACGTACAGGATACCAATTACGTAAACTGATTATACCAATTATACAAATAATACGATAAAATACAATTTTCAAAAATATTGTTATGTTGTTGTTAAGACAACAGACCTCCATACTAAGACTTTCAGCAAGCTATTAGAGTTAAACATGTCACTGAATTCTATTAAAGAACAACCATCTACAAATTTAATTAAAACAACTGAATGAAACCAAAACTTCAAGTTTTATTCTTGATTCTATGAAGAAGAGACATAGAATAATCAAATCTTGGAATCTGATACCTCACCATTTCCCTCAGTATTTTCATTTCATCCATACGATTCACCCAAAAAATTTCCATTCTATATTGTAATCCACTTGGACGAAAATAAAAATAAATTAATAAATGCATTTCACAATCATTTTAATTGACTTTATTCAGCTCAGAGCTGATATTATGTAGTCTCACTACATAGTTATCCATCAAATCATTCATTTTGATTAAATATAAATAGCAGTGACCGTGCTGATTTTTATTATCTCTCCTTAATTATCACATAACTTTCTTATCTAGATTTCATAATACCGGCTCTTACAAGAATAATCTTTTCAAAAATCTATAGGCCTACAATTTTAATTTAATAATAAATATTATGTGATGGTGAATTGCAACTCTCAGAAATTATAATGAAATCATAACAACAGTCTATGAATAAAATCTTTATCAGCTGTAGTAAAGATATCAACTTATCAACTAATCAGTGTATTTGTATTGATAATGACATACCAACCTCATTTTGTTACCGTCATCGCAGGGACCATTTGCCCCATTGATCAATACTATATACTGGTAGTATAGCCAAAGGGATGGTTTACCCCCTACTTGAACATAATTTTTCATAATTTTGTTGACTAGTTTTAATATATTCGTAAATATGATTTCTGAGTAATCAGTGGTTTAAACGCCCTTAGTGATACTATAATCACGATGTAGTGATACGAACCTATTTTATCATAATAAAAAGAAGGTGACCCAACTCGGGTCTTGGAAGTGAAATACTTCCGGGGTCAGAATCTGAGTCCAGCGTCCCGATTGCCTATAACGCAACTATCGCTTTTATATCAAACTACAGTGAAACCTCTTTAGTACGTTTTTCAGGGGACCAGACAAAAAAAACTTACTAAAGTGAAAAACTTACTAAAGAAACTATCTAACATGTAAGAGTATATGGATGGGATTAGAAAATAAAACTTACTAAGGTGAAAAATGTACTAACGAGAAACTTACTAAAGAGGTTCTACTGTATTTGAAACCACAATGGCCAGCAATGCTATACACGGCCCAGTAGAATTATAATGTTAGCACAGTTATGCATTTGGTTTTTACGGAAATGATAGATTTTGAAAGTTCAACAATGCCACCGGTACCGTAGCCACTCTTATCTGCATCTGGTTCACAACGGAATCCGCTGAATCAGGATAGGCAATCGGGACCTTTGGCTCTGAACTGACCGCAAGAAAGTACAAATGCCTCCCATGTTATCAGTATAGGTGTTGGGACACCTTCTTCATATTATGATAAAATAGGTTGGTATCACTACATTGTGCCACAATACCTCCTACGGTGCGGTTGCTGACACATATAATGGTTGATCTATCCTCGTCAATATATATCATGACAAACATTTACTGGCATTATGAGCACTGAAACTAGTAGACATATGTGGGCTATATACCTTATGTACAGTTTGTGAACAAATTAGTGGTAAACTAAGCGTATAGAATTTATTTCAATTTGAATTTCCTAATTTAAACCATTTTATGTGATTGTAAGGGAGTGTCTTGTACTCCAATAAGTGAAAATTGGATCGAAAGGTGGATGGTAGACTATCCAGAGCTACAGTACCACCCTCCATCTGTTGACAAGATTTTAAATTAGGGATAACCCATAGCTAGGAACCAAGTTCTATCATTTTCTTACATTTTTAATTTTTTGGATTGTGGCATATATGGTATCTATAGTGCTTTTTCGTCTGGGTATATGATCGCTAGTGTTGGTTTCCCAATGGGTATAAGACCATAGGAAGTCATTCATCCCTAATGTCACATGACTGATATTGAACTATGTAATGTTAAAACGTTAATAGAATTTGTTTCTTGTTTATTTCAAGGTTTCGGTATCAGCAGCGACTTCTGGGACAAAATCTTCCAGACAGAAATAACTCTGAAGAAATTAAAACACGCTTTGAAATGGTGATACTGTTTGGTCGATAAAGAAGTTCTAAGTGTATAGCTTGCAAAGTGAGAATCGAGATTAGGGAGAAAGCATTGAAAATGGAAGGCAGTGATATAAGTTTACGTGCATGCTTTATATTCAAAAATAGAACAGTATAGTAGCTTTGTTCGTTTGTCTTACTCGATTTTATACTCTTAATTACACTATTCCTAGGCAGAGCTAGTTCAGTGTAGAATGAAACTAGTCATTGATAAGAAAGTGTACGTGAAAGTGACAAACGAACGTCCATCGTATTACAAAACATCATAATAATTAAATAGTGTAAACGATGCATATTGCTTGATGAAAAAACTTTATCAGTGTCATATATACTAACCTTGCACAGAAATATATACGTATGTCCTATGACTATCAATGACGTAACGGGATAAGCAACATGGCGTAAGTCCCATCCTTTCAACATTAGGCCGTTTTCACCATGATGGAATCAACGCGCTTTCGTGTACATTTCTGAGATTCGCAATTTCAAATCAAATCGTACGTATTAGACTCGTATTTCAGTGTATATTACATAGTTGTACAATTGCATTGATTTCAATCTTTCTCGTAGATGATGAGTGATTATCCAGTTATCAAATGGTAAACATAGCAGTAGGGCTCTTGACTAGGGGACTAAATGCATTTACAGACATATTTTAAATTTAGATTGGCTAATTCAATTGAAATTTATACCAATATTGTTTAATGCAGTTGGAAAGAGCTGGATTCACAGATTGCATTACATCTATTACTTGTATAGATCAACACACAACAATACCAGCAAATCATCATAACATTTGTGAGGCGGCATCCCTTTGATATACGCATGGTGCGAAAGGAAACCGCCATGTTGCTTATCCCGTTACGTTATTGATGGTCATAGGTATGTCATTATAATTTATATTATATATAATATAATATAATACTTGGGCTATCACTTTCATATATTGCGTCATTACTCCTCACTTACACTTTTTACCCAACCTCTCAAGTAAGAGAGTAAGGAAGTGTATACTTTTCACTCCAAGTCACTTTACTCGATGTAAACGAACTACCATCGTGTAATTACACTACTTTACTCAATGACAGACGAATGACCATCGAAACTACTTCATCGGTTCTGATACAATTGAGTATAAAGTGTAATGCTGGACTTCCATACCTGCGTAATTCGGATTGCGAATTTGCTAATCAGTTTTTTAAGCCACCATGATGATAAAACAACCAATCAGTGACGAAAATTACGCGATTTCTGATTGTTGAGCTCGCCTCAATTCCACCGCCTTGCGAAAGCGAAACGCAAATCGCGTTCATGGAAGGCCAGCATAAGACAAACGAGCAAACCTGATCTGTCGGCTGTAGGGTTGATCTTCCATGCAGCTTAGTTCTACGCTCACCGCTCTCAGTTCATGAAGATCGTCAACAATTCCTTCAAAACTTCTTAGTCACAGCAAGATCAAGTTAACAGGGGATGAACTGGATAAAAATCCTAATTTAATGGCACAAATCTTCACATGAATAATAATGATACATGGTATTTATGTATTATATATGTGTAATACTAAAACTATTTATCGAGATTATGTTTTACTATCCTTATTTCTGAATTCACTTGGAAAATGGAAAAAAATGTTTGTAATGTGAAGTAGAGCTGCCACTACGGTTTTGTTTCGTGTCGTTCATCACAATACTATGTACGATTTCCACTTCGTATTTAACTGGTACGAATTGAAGTTGTTTATTGACAAATCAAGTGCCTTTTATGCGGAAGGCAGTGACCAGAAGTCGGATACCATGGCAACCCAAATTTTGTGTAATAAAAAAATGTGCCATCCAAATGAAGCCTGTTTTTATTGGAGTTGAATCAACTTTGACGATAAGATTTCGTGACAAAAACCAGCATTTACTTGGTTACGTTCTGGATTGTGATGAGACTAAAGGTAAAATTGTGAAGGAAAGCAAGAAAGAAATGTAGGGAAAGTAAACCCATCTTAATTCGTTACAAAAACCATGTAGGCCTACACGTCCCCAATAGTTGCCACGTGAATGACACTTCCAAGTTATTTTACATTTTGCTAGAGTAACACTTGAAATGAATATTTCGATTTTCGTTGCTATTACTTTTACTTCTATGTTATTGACTCTAATTACTATTACTATCACTGCTCATTGTATCACTTAACGATAAAATACAAACGTTACCATCTTTATTCATTATGTTGTTGATATGAAATGTAATAAAATAATTTGAAGTGACTTACAAACTTGGTCTGAATCTTGTAAACATATTTGTGAATACACATTTATAAGAGATAGACCTATGTTAATTTCAAAATATAGGTCTAGCCATGAAATGAAAAAAAAATGTGTGACTCTACGAGTGCAAGAGAGATTGAAGATGGTGGGATATTTAGTTCTGGTGAAAAAAATCGTAGTTAAAGAAAGACAGAATACATTCTATTGAAGTTCACATTCACTCAAGACAAGAATGACAATATTTCTATTTGTATTCCATTGCGCAGCTGTAGTTGTCCAATTTTCACTATGTTTACGTTCATCATGAACCAATCTGGTTTGAATTTGAATTTAAAATTCAACAATAACAGTTGAGAATTACCACAGTGGCTTTTAAAAAAAAAATTGATGAAAGAATGTTAGGGTTTAGAAACGCGTCGACAGCGAAGTAAAAAAAAAGTTTAACTGGATATAATATAGACCTAAATAGTATTATTCCACGTGGCTGAGCAGATTCTTTCAAAGGATGTGTACTACTACGCTCACCCTGCAGTCACAGTGGCTGAATGCGGTACCAATTGCAGACACAGGTGAGGGGGATCAAAGCGTGCAGGGGGAATTCAATCTCGTTCTGCCATAAGAATGAGCTATCTTGGAAGTATTATACCATCTATAAATAATTATAGCTTGGTCCAAGAACATTTCAGTTTTATTAAAAGTGAACAGTTTCTTTCAACTACGTATTTTAATAATGGAACTTAATAATAATGGAATTTTAATAATTTTATTTTTCTACTTCAAGTAAAAGTATCAGCTAATTTTGAACACATTTTTAATCTTCATGATGCAATCTCAATAATCCAACTTCTGAAGTTCTCTGATGGAAAGTCGAAATGTAGAGTGTTAAGACTTAAGAGGCCTCTTTACAAGACTTGCCTCCGGCTTGATTGCCAACGTTCGGGATACAAGTTGGCAACGGAAAACCAATCGTCCGTATTCAATACGTGCTCGTACGCAGAGCTTTAGTTCGTGGTATGATTTCAACCCTTTCAAAATAATTGTCAAAAATCAACATGTTCCTACCTGTTCTTCATTGTTTTCACGGTTTTTTCAGATTTTTTCACGATTTTTTTATAGAATTATGATTTTTAATGAACGTAGAGGCACAGATACTTTCATTGTGGTTTCATAGTAAAAAGCCAAAGACTTGTATTGACGCTTTTTGTCATGTTTTGACCGTTCCTTGCAGGTTTTACTCATGAGTTGTAAGATATAAAGTAGGCTCTCAAATAAATACGTTATACTAGTACTTTGAAAGATGAAATATTGTGCACCAGTATTAATTCTACTGTAGTACACTGTACATAATTCAATATTTCACACAGATCAAAATGAGAATTATTTACAAGAAACCATCCAATCTAACAATGCTTTTCAAAGTGCTGTTTATTGAAATAACTATAGTAATTTAATCAAACTATTTCATTTTCTCAATTTTAAGTACACAATCATTTTCTTAATTTCAAAACTAGTTTATGCCTAATTGTGCTCAACAAATTCAAAGTAGATAAAACAGTTAGCCTCACCATATACTTACACTGCATTAACAATTGGTGAGTTTTGTATTTATTTTTGTTTCACAAGAAATTAGAATTAAAATAGCAAATATTAATTCATTTTTAATTTAATTTTGATCTGTTCAAAACGAATGATGTGCCAGCGGAAAGTTTCAAAAAGGTACCAATGGTCGTAAAATGGTATTAAAATATGTAAATCATACAAACCCTGTTGCTACAAATAAAGCACATGCTTTTGAGAGGCTCTATTTATAGGCCTACTGATAATGGCTGAAACTAGCCAAATATTAAACAGGGAGAATATCCTGCCTATTGATGTAGTAATGTTGGTATGTATATTTTTTCAAAAAAAAGTACCATTCGTGTTGAAATACGATCTCTTTCTAGGGTAGGGCCATAGGGTGATCATCTTCAATAATTTCTTTAGCAATTAGTTTTCATTCAAAATGTAAAAAATAATTATTAAATCAATTTTTAGTATATGATTACCACTCAAAAGAATACCATTCAATATTTCATGCCCATTGACCATTGTCAGAGAATTTATAGTTAGAAATTGTATTTTTTTCTGTCATATATTTTACTGAATGAATGAATATTAGGGTTTTAAGGCGCATCGACAGCGAGGTCATTAAGCGCAATATATTTTACTTCATCCAATAAAATATTATGTAATTCCCTAGGAAAACTATTTTTCAGTATTGAGTACCTATCCACAAACCCAAAAAAGGTTTCAACTGTGGTACAAAAATATTCCAAGTATCTTCATATATGATGAAATCATCGCAGTATAGAATAACTACAATAATTGAGCAACCGCAGCATATGCGTTGTAAGATGAGCGAGATATCAGTATGAGGTATGGTCAGAGTTGTTCAAGAAGTTCTACCTTTGCTACTTTATCGACTCTGGTATAATTGATAACTCTACACACCTTGTCGCATATGAAATATATTTCGTTGTTGGGCAAATACTGAATCTAGAAAGAAGTGAATCTTGACAACATAATTCTGCTATTATTTCTATCTATTTAATGAATGAAAACCGTTTATTAAATTATTTTCTGCGAAACGGCTGGTTTGAATTGCATATAAAGTTGTAATAATGTGTATCATTCATGTGTACACATTCAGAGATTTTTTTTTTTTTTTATAGAGAGATTTCATTTTTCAAATTTTCTTGCCCAGCCTAATCTCATGGGGTTTTTAGAAACTTTGATATGGTATTTCTCAAAACTAGTCCATCCGATTTAATACAATAGAACTTTTTGTATTTTCCAATTGTCATTCACAATAAATTCTCTCTTACAGACAAGTGAGTCGAGTTGGCTATTCGACCGTAGCCGAGTCGTAGAAGAGAATGCCGGGCAAAGCGCAGGGCGGGGCGGCCACGGCGATCTACGGCTTGAGCCGGCCGTGGTACGCGGTCGGGCTGCTCATCGGGCCGAGTCCGGTCGCCATGGTCTGTCCGCACTGCGGTAATCTGGTGATCACGCGGATAGAAGAACACTTCAGCTGCGCCACACACCTCACGGCCTGCGCATTCTGCGTCATTGGGTAACTCTCATTATACATGGCCAGTTCACATGAGGCATTGCAATGCCACCGTTTGAATGTTAGTCTTCCAATGCTGCCGTGTGAATTAACAAAACATTGACATTGGCGGGCTGAAAATGTTTAGAGCTTGAAAGTGGAAGGGGGGGGAGGGGGAGAATGTACGAAGGAAGAAGGAAGGGGGGTTGATCGGAGAGAGTAGTTACCACTCTCCTAACTTGGCCATTTCTTGGAGTGATAGTACGTCATTGCGTTCACACGGCAGACTGGCGATGTGTAAAAATGATCACGCGTTAAGTGCAGGGCAGTGATGAATTGACGTGTTCATGTTTCAAACATGAGGTGTCAGGCTAGTATTTATAGAATATAATTTTGCGATGAATTTCATTTAAAAAAACTTCATTTCATACTGTACTTGGCTTTTCTGTGTTTGTGACATACGACATCTTGGAATACTGAAATTTCCCTTCTTCTGCCGTTCCCTTGGTTTTTAGTGCATATTATATGGAGTAGAATAAAGGCCACACTATTTAGTTTCTTGGAGTAAAATGCCCATTAGTATTGAAGTATTTTGTACTTGAAAATACATTTTCCAAAGTATTCTATTAAGCCATTAGTCTAGCTATGGTCTGTACGCGATGTAGTGATACCAGCATACTTTATCATAATATAAAGAAGGTGTACCGACTCGCGTTGTGAAAGTAAAATATTTCCAGGGTCAGAATCTGAGACCAGGGACCCGATTGCTTGTAGTGCAACTATCGCTTTTATATCGAACTATATAAAACAACGATACTCAGCAATGATATACATGGTTCAGTAGAATTATTGTTAGCAGTTGCATTTGTTTTTGTGAGATTCAACAATGCCACCGGTACCGTAGCCACTCTTATCTACATCTAGTTCACAAAGGGATCCGCTAAATCGTGACAAGCAATCGGGACCTTTGGCTCTGAACTGACCGCAAGAAACAACAAATACCGTCCATATTATTAATATAGGAGTTAGAGCATCTTCCTTATATTATGGTAAAGTATGTTGGTATCAATACATCATGATCTGTATATCATAACCAATAATCTTCTAGTGTATATAACGATTCATTTTCAGATGTTGGCCATGCTGTGTGTTACCGTACTGTATGGGCTGTTGCAAGAACACGTTCCATTCCTGCCCGATATGTTACAACCTGCTCGGAGTATACAACCCCTGACGGCCTGATCAACCAAACTCAACACCAAACTCCCGACAGAAAACGTTGAGAAAACGTATTGTGTGAGCCTGGACATCAAGTCAATTGTTTGTGAAAGAGGAATATATTATGGTAGGGATTTAATTATGTAAATTAAAAATAATTCAACACATATAAATGGTCAATTTTATTCGAGAACAATACAGTAACAGTCGACATGCCACCCTGAAATATTCACAATTGAATTCTACAAAGATTCTCTCCAAATATTAAAGATACAGTGAATGAAAGATACATTGGAAAAATATATAAATGCCCATTGACTCGTTGAAAGATGCAGTTGTGTTTCATATCATAAACCTCGACTTGAAAAATCATAACACCTTAAAAATACTACAGCTACAGGCTCAAAGTCAAAGGACATCACTCATTGTTGAAAGAGACAGACAACAATGTCCACCAGTTGGAATTGACCAATCAGAATGTTCGGTAGTCCACCAGTTCGCTGTATTGCTATAGTAACGATTGTTTGTCGTTTGTTACTTGACAGAAGCCCATACATATCGAACGGTGATATTTGTGATTGTTATGTTGGTACTCAACACTCTTCTTTCGTGAATACAAGTGTATACTTTTACATTTTTCACTGAAAAATTTGCAGGTTGTCAAATACCCGTTGCTATAACAATATAAAATCTAGAATGAACCTTCGTCAACAATTGATTACAGATCTGTAAGTCCCTTAACCGCTATTTCGTGAATATAATAATTGATAAATAATACAAATTGCACGTAATGTTGAGCTGCAAGAAATGTGTAAGTACTAATAGGGAAAAGATAATATCATTGCACTGCCTCAATACGAGGCATTTTGAGCTGTATTTCTCTTTTCCTCTCTCTCTTTCTCTCTTTCTTTTAAATCGTTCTATGTTGCTCATATGGTAGCCAAAAATTAACCAAAAAACACCTTTTTCCACAAAATCGTCACTGTTTTCAGTTCGATTTTTTTTTATATCATTTCACCAACACCGAGATTTGATACAAAATCATTGTTCCCCAATTAAGGCTATGGCCAAGAGGTAGGATCATTTGGACCTTTAGTTGGAATTTAATTGATTTCGTATTGCGTGCAAGAGAAAGCCATGCCTCCAGCTGAAACTGAGTGTGAGCCCCGAGTCTGACTGACGAACGATTGTTTCGAGGTCAACAAATCTCGTGCTTGTAGATGACACACACAAAACAGCCAACGTCTCAATGTTTTTCAGCCTATTCTTACGCATCAAACAAAGAGCATGAAAATTGGGCAAATAATGATTATTTCACGAGGCCAATTCAAACTATCCGATCTGAAAAACGTGGAATTTATATATTAAATCATATTAATTACAAATATTAACATTAGCTATATTAATCACCATTGAAATCCGTGTACTGAGACATTGGCAGAGTGGTTAATACACTGAACCATCATTCAAAAGACAGGGTTCGATTCCCGCCATGGTCAACCATCCTGACAGGGTATTAACGTGGTTTCCCTCTGTCATTCACTTTAATACTGGGATGGTTCCTTAACAACAGGCCATGACCGATTCCTTCCCACTATCCGAAAAAAAACTAAAAAAATAATCTTTTATCTCATCATCTCATATATCACACACTGATGCCAATAAATCGTAGTCATCAGTAAAGTGCGTCATTAAACCCAATATAAATAAATAAATAAATAAATCCCTATAACTTCAGCCGGGGAATGACATCAAATTCGAAATATGTCAAATTCTTGATTAACCGATTTTGGGTTACCAAGGGTTTACTGTACACACATAAGGCATGCTGAACAAAGCGGAGCACTATTACAGTAAAGTACTGTTGATGTGCTGTCAAGTCATGGATATATATCACCGAGATACGTTACTCAAAGCTAAGAAGGCGTACATATTTGTGCCTCGGCAGTAGCTTTACGTGAATCGCTTTGCAAACCGGGAAGTTTCCATTAAATTGAATATTTTCAAAGCAACTTCTTCAATATATATTCTATTTGCAAAGATCCAATATGGCCGCCGAGATCGGAACGAGCATATGTCGCTATTGGCCGCAGGAGTAACGTATCTCGGTGAGATAATATACATCTATAGGCCCTAGTTAACTTCTTCACAAAAATAGAATGGAATTTGATTATCATCATGATACGTATAACAATACTTGATCACTACTTCAAGCTGTATTTTGGTTTTAAAAATCGGATCAGAATATCCGGCGAAGAGATAATTCTCGTCGTCTGTCCCCCTTCCTAGTTCGAATATACCGTATTGTCCCGAATATAAGCCGACCCCCCAAACTTTTGAACCAACAATTAAAAAAAGGAATACTCTCCTGTTACTACATAAATCATCACTCTTCCGGTCTCCGGGGTAGAATTTAGTCAATTTCGTATTGCGCGCAAGAGAAAGCTGTGCCCCTGGCCGAAACTACTTGTGAGAAACCGGTGAGAGGGGCCTCACGCTATCGTCATGGCCGGCAAACATTCGCGCTCGGCCGCCTCGAGTCGGACAAACGAGTGTTGTTTCACAATAAGCAGCAGTCTCGTGCTCGTCAAGGTCAGACCACACGCAGTAAGATGACACACACACCATGCAGCTAAGAGCTCAACGTGCTTATGTTCATTACTGCACGTCAAATAAAAATGATGCAAATTGGGAAAATCATGCTTCTTCATGATGAAACATTCTCTAAACAAGTTTTTAGTGGAATATTTTGCAGTTTCAAGTTAATACCATTGTTATGAGTGTGGGGGTGTAGTGCGCCCAATCAGAATGAGAAAAAAAGTATTTTTGACCGATTTTAGGCCGAGATTTGCATATAAGCTGAGGGTGACTTTTGGGCTCGAAATTTTGAGAAAAACCCTCAGCTTATATTCGAGACAATACGGTAGATCAAAACAGAAAATAAACACAACCTTACTAAAACCAACGATCCACCGAGATCCACTAGTTATTGTCGGGTCGGCCGATGGTCTTACGTACGATGCTCAGCTGCGGAAACGAACTCTTGTTCGGCGGCGGATTCAGTTTCGACGCCAGGTGTACAAACGGTTCGAGAAGAGAAGTCCTGTCCATGGCGTTCACTTCGTAATGTCGCGACTTCTCTCGAGCCGACCACATCGCGGCTTTGCTCGAAGTGTTCTCGAGCGAGGCGGGATCTTTGTTCGGCTGACAGCGATTACCCAGCACGATCACGGCAAGCTGGTAATATCGGAGATTTAAGTTTACAAAATTTCAAGCTAAAAAATGATTTTTACTTTTGTTTCAACTTGTCAGTATACTGTACGTAATCCTACACATAGGCCTACTTGCTTTCACGGAAAAAGAAAATCGTCTACCAAAAAAATAAATTGTAAAACTTCAGTTAATACATGGCCTTTCTGCAACTTCAAACTTTTATTCGTTTTAAAAAATGTACTATCGATCCTCATCATAAGCATTGTCTTGTGTTTTCCCTCATAATACCCCAAAAATATGACAACGATATTTGATTTTGTTCTAGTGGTAGATGACCTTCTTTCGTGGATACAAGTGTATCAGGGAAAATTATTCCGACATAAAAACAAGAAACGTTCCACACGCTGTTGGAAACAATTTAACCAACTGTTGATTATAAATGATATGAGTTTTTGATCAATCAGCTTGCATATCCATCAATGTCATTCTAACTCCCTGATCACAGGTTTACAGTAATCATAAGTTTTGTGAAACAAGATCTTTGACCTGACAAAATATGAATGTAGAAGTCCAAAGTCTATACGTACAGTCGAGCCCGCATATAACGAATTTCAAGGGGAATAAAAATCTGTTCGTAAAAACAGAATTTAGTTATAGAGATTTATTGCTCTTTTTCGTAACAGCACTTGAATTTTAGAGATTTATAAAGATAGGCCTACATTTACAACTTAGGCCCTAGTAGGCCTATAGTACTATATCAGGTGACATATTATCATCGCATCGTATCATCACTTAGTATGTTTGTAGAAAGTAATAGAAAACAACAATGTCCTTTCATAAAGAACTCATCATCTGCCATCACATGACACCACCACTCCCCACTTCTCGTGCTTTATTTCCTAGGTTACAGGACACTATCACGAATGGAAATGAAGGAATGTGAACAAAAAATAGATAAACAAAGTCATTGAAGATGTCACCATCACGTTATTATTTAGCGCGCGTTGAGCGAATGTTTGGGTTTGTCCGTTCTACTTTTCGTGGGACGGGGAGGGAGGGGGGTGCAGCAAGAGTTATGACCACGTGCTGTACGCGTCACCAGCTGCTACGATGTAGCCTACAGTCCGTTCAAAATAAATGTAACCTGAAAATAAATTCACGCAAAATGCTCCGATTTTCGAATATTTTGTTGGAAATAGCTGAAAATAGTAAGCAAAATATGCTGTAAAGTGACAAAAAATTCGTAATAACCGAATTTTGAAATATAAATCTCTTCGTTATAGGTCTTTATTTAACATTGTAAGGATAGGAGATTTGAAGGGGAATGGTAATTAATTCGTAAAAAACGAAATTTCGTTAAAACCGAGTTCGTTATATGTGGGCTCGACTGTATATAGGCTCCTACATGAACAAAAAGTACCACATATGGAAATAGTCGACACAATAGTACCTAGTACAGAGTCAATGTGTAAGGTTCCGGTAGGTGAGGGGAATATCAGACGTTGGTTTGATACCTGCCACCATCCATCTCCACCTGTAGGTATTTTTCGTGCTTTCCCTCTGTAATATAGTTTAATGCTGGGATGATTCCTAAAATATAGGCTACGACTGCTTTCTTCCCACTATCCTTCCCATTACCTAAGAAACATTCATCTCACCATCCCATCTTCTCATTGATCATTCATCCGATACCAATAGATCTTCTTTATCAGTGCATTGTTAAAACAAATGTAACCAATGTGTAAGGTGGGTGTACTCCAACATAATGTGATAGATAAAAAGTTCAAACTTTAAAACCAATTTGGTTGACAATGAAAAAAAATTAGATTGAGGTTTTAACAATGCACTCTGGTGATAACTGAGATCTATTGGTGTCGGTGAATGATGAATGAGATGATGGGAAGAATATCATTTCAATGTAAGATGGAAACCAGAAAAAGCTCTACAAGGATGGTCAGCCATGAATAACGGGAATCGAACCCAGGTCTCTTCAACGACAGTTCAGCGCACTTTATAGCAACACAGGGCTCTCGTTAAAAAGAAATAATAATATCAACATGAATAGACTTCACGGATATTGATTATTCTAGGACTGGACTGAAAGAATAAATTGGTAATTTCAGATAAAACTCACCTCTTTCTTGTCACGATTTCTATCGATATCTTTTTTCAGAGCTGCTAAAACATCGAGCGAATCGGGTCTCTCGGTATCGTAGACTAGGACGTACCCGTCAGCTAGACTCAAGTATTGTCTACTTAACTGTGATTGGCCAGTTGAGCTGGTTGACTGGTCGAGGCCAGCTGTATCGTAAAAACGAACCTTTTCCCTCGTTCCTCGATCAGTCTCAATATTAGCTACGTAAATGTCTTCTATTGTAGGATGCAGTTCCTACAAAAATGACAATAGGCTATATTTCTTCAGTATTATTGACATTGATATCTTGATACACAAACATCGTTTCCCAAGAAGGCACAGATTTTAAAAATGAAGTGAAGTTCGGCGTGGAATCGAGTCCGACGTAGGGCCACAGTGCATTATTACCGATATATGGTTATATAACAGATTTTTTAATCCAAGTCAATCATTGTTCGGATATTGAGTTCATCGAATATTTCAATTTGATATCAAATCATATTCATAAAATAGGCCTATAGTATCACATTGATCGAAAATATCAAAATCAAACGGGAAAGTTAGTTAAAACAAAGAACTTGTCGTCAGGTGAGACCTTTGATAATTAATAATTGAGAATATTCAAGAATATTGATGATTAATAATAATTTTTGAGAGAATAGCTTACAGTTGTTTTCGTAACATTTCCGTTAATAAGCTGCTCTAGAATGGCAGTTTTGCCAACGCCGCGTAAACCACATACAACGACGCGAGTTGTTTTGCCCATTGTTGACTGGCTACCATTTGAGGATTCACAGTGTGGCCTCACCTCTTATCTGGAAGTAAATTATCTATAAATAAGATACATTCTATTACGATAACCTAAAGTTTGGAATTTAAAGACAGTAGATTTGAGTGCATTCAACAGAAATGGCCGGTGCAACAACTGTAGTGCCAACTAAGTAAGTAAAATATGAAGGAATAGACAACAGCAAATATGTCGAGGTGTTTTTAAAGGCAATATTTTATTACTGTGACCACAGATCAAGTTGACCAATTACTCTAGATATCATATCACAATAAAGGGATACCACCATAGCAATGCTTATTGTTTAGGGTGAACCGACTCCAATGCTGGTAGTGTGACCGATTTTTTCCGTGGTGAATTCATCATGAACTGCAATGATCTGTTTCAAGGTTATGTTTGTCATGTTTTTACATTTTCACATTTTTTCACTGATAGTTAGGGCATTGAGTTTATAATGGTTAGGGCTAGGTATGGTAAAGTTTGTGTCGTACAGATGAGATGAATTTTACGGTCTTTATCATAGGTATGCCCTTGGTAACCCTTGGTAACAACATTGATCGGTAACAATCACCATTGAATCAATGCTATCACCCACGATCACGTTTAAAATACCGGTAACCATATACCACATCGGCTCGGTTTACGATAAACTTATTTTCCAAGTTTCTCACAACCGGCTTGAAGGTGAACTGGGCCTAGTTGGAGATAAATGTTTGGAACAACTTGGCCTAATGAGAACCATACCAGTATATTTTTACCACAAACACCAAACACCAAACAACATTTGACCAAACATTGGACCAACAACAATCAAGTCTCTAAAGTAGGTCTTTTTCAGGGAACACCAGCAGGATTAAGGTATTGGACCAAAATAGATTCTGAGTCGATGACAGAAATATCTAACACCAGTTCTAGAATCAAGTCCCCAGCGAGGGCATTTAATTTGTAGCCTTACAAAATCTGGATAGATATCTAGATCTCTAGATAGGTAACAACATATTATGTCAGTGCCTATGATCACCAAGTCGTCTGAACAGCATGCTTCTAGCAGCATTCACTTGCACTAATGCTCTAGCAGAAGCAGATCGGTCACGTTCCTAGCGGGGTTACAAGTCGTAGGCCTAACACTAGTACAATCCATGGACCGTTGAACCAGGGACCTTACGCTCCATCTCGTAAGGCTACTGAAGGGCAAGGGTACACACCGTTAACTATGAGATTAGCACTATCAAGATAAAAGATTAAGTATTTGGCCTAACTACATCATGACCCAACTGAATACAGAAAGTCGGTGAATGGTGGAACGGTCAAGTCCCAAACTTGATCAGGCCTATTTGACCTACTGTAGGCCATTGAATTTGTAGCTTACAATATCAATGTATAGGCCTACAACTGGTCACAGATAATCTTCATTGGTCAAACAAAATCAAAGCAATCATAACCTACAAATAAACAAAAATCACAACTGATCTCAGTTATGACTTGGAACAACTGAGACAGAGGTGATTAAGAGAATGTGCAAACACACCAAAAGATTGTAATTTACCTCCTATGAAATAATAAAGCGAATACAGGCCGTAAAACAAAATTATATTTCATGACATTATCAGACATTAGAACGAACTCTAGAACAAATGCCACTGTCAAAAGTTCCAAGATGGCCTCTGCACAGTGTTTTGGTGGCATTTGATTGGAACAAGGAAAGCAAAATGGTGCGTAGTGATTGGCTAGTGCTTGGAGGTATCGTGTAATCGGTAAAGTAGGTAAATAGCCACTGACCTCTGCTGCCTCGAATGAACAGGTGTCCTTGTCAGCTTTATCGACTGTACAAGAGTGTAGGAGGCTGTAAACGCATTCTTTCACATAGGTGTCGCATCAGAATTGACAAATGGCGTCTACTTGTTGATCGGTGTGACGAATAATTATCGTCAAGTTTTTATTTAATTTTGACCTCAAATAAACTGTCTGGAATTGTCAAAAGTGTAAATATGTGATACTTGAACACCTCTTAGTGAATACCACGTAGAAGTTTTGCGGAAGAACTTAATTTTCATAAGTAAATTCCTCACATTCCTGAGCGTAGTGCATACCTTTCATAACTATGCACGAGCATTTGTCATAATGACATTGGCATTGATGTCAATTCTGTAGTGGTGGGGAAGAGACAACATGGCTCATTACGAATTCCTTCCATTGTGTGATGTTCTTTTCAATATCATATCACTAGCATCTTACTTTTGTGATGTTGTTTTTGATGTTGTTATGGGATATGCTCTTTTTGAGCGCGGCCTTCATGTTTGGTTTGCAGTTACATTGACATTTGTGGCTTCTTCGCTAGTGATAAGTCAAGTATTATCATTTAAGTGGTATTTAAGATCCTGTGTCACACGAAAGAAAGCAAAAGAAAAGTGGAAAACTGACAACGAAGAAATCTTACTTAGCAAACAGAGCCAAGTTGTTTGTTGGCTAGTTGCAGGACTGCACGTTTGTCAATGCGGTGTCTTGTGGCGTTACTTCAAGCTTTTTATACCAGTTGACCTGAGATTTGTGAAACATGAAGTTCGAGACTTGTGTATGTTGCGTTTACTACACGCCTTTTGTGAAGCGGCTCCTATGTTACTACTACAACTTTATCTACTTTTCCAAGATTCCTCCCCAAAAGAATTCAATGATCTAAACATTGTTTCAACAGTTTTATCACTATTCTCAGTTTGTTGGGCCTTGGCATCATTCAGCAAAAATGTAAGACTTCAAAACGTCCATCGTTTAGTGTTGACGTGGTTAGGCGTTGTCACACAATTCTTCTGGCGCCTAGGAACAGTCTCGTCTCGAGTAATCGCTCTCACAGTTTATGCTACTTTGTACGGTCACTGGGTGTTCCTTGTGATTGGTCTCCACTGGGTGTCGATGTTCCTTTGGTTAATATCACCAAAAAATGTATTCCACGGAGAAAGAATCTCAAAACAAAGAAAGGCTGCATTCTCTGGTCTCATTGCTGTAGTTTACATATTTGCATACATCAATTTACAGGTTGGTACAATTGTTTAATTAATTTCTTTTCAATTAATTAATTTCTTTAATATGATTATTTAGCTGTCCTCTGTAGCTCAGTTTCCAAGCCACTGCCTAGGAACTAAAGTCACCTTTAGGCATGGTTTTGAGTCCCACCTAAGGCAAGGACTTTTGTAAATGTCCTCTCACTTACCATCATTTCATAGTTTCATTATCATGTGCTCATTTGTAGAGCTACCTCCTGACATTGCCCCGGATAGCCTAGCTGTTGGTGGGGTCATTAAGCCAGCAATAATAATCTAATCACAATTCTTTCGAGTTCTATTTGAAACGTTGAAAGTATCGTTTAATGTCATGCTTTATATTTTCTTGATTTCATCATTCCAGGAGGTGAATCCACGTCAAAAAATGGCCACTTTCTACGTAGTTATGTTCCTGGAAAACGCCCTTCTCGTTACGGTTTGGATGGTCGGTATTTGGAACGAACCACCTTGGTATCGTAATATGATACCAACTGTCGTGTTTGTCTCTTACGTCCTGGGCATTGCATTCATGCTGTTGTATTACCGATATTTCCATGTCCGAAGGTAAACACACTTCCCATTTCTTACCATCTACGGTATTTGTAAATTGTATCTTACCAGTACCGGTAGGCCTACTGGTTTTTTCTTTGTTACGGTAATCAGGAATTACATGATTTGAGTCTTTTACATATTATTGAGTTCCAATAATTGCAAGATAAATGTTAAACATTGACACATGAATAAAAGTGAAGATTTAAATTAATGATCGAATCAATTCACGTGGGAGTCCGCGTTTACTAGTCCGACCTAAAGTAGAGAATCATAGAAGTGGACAGCCCATGAACCAGCCTGCCAAACTCATTTTAACGTCAATGCAATTAATTCCCTAGCTCACACCCTATTTTGTGTCCTTTTTTTGTCATCTAAAGCAGGCCTATTTATCTAGATTTAGTCCAGAGGAATTTTTTTATATTCAAAGAATTGTTCAAATTCTGTGTCAAGAGGAAACCTATTTTTTCAATTATTAAAAAATAACAAATAATTGTTATGGAAGAGAAGAAGAAATAGAGGATAGGCCTAGCAGTAGTGAAGAAGAGGAGGAAGAACTTGGAACTGGCAGGAACCGATTGATATGAGAAGTCTGCCCTAGAAAAACTGGTGGAAACACCCCCTGGCCCAATTTAATTGGTTATCTGGGTTTGAGATATATATATATATATATATATATATATATATATATATATATATATATATATATATATATATATATATATATATATATTAGGCCTAACAAATGGATGCAATCCAATTGGCATGTACGAATTACGACCATGAGAGTTTGCGACATGAAAACTTGAGCCTCTGCAGCCTTGAAAAAATGAAGATTTGTTCAATTTCAATTTTTAGTCTTGTGATGATAGGCCTAATTGAGATTTAAAAGTAGGGATTATTTTATAAGGTAGGCCTACTGGTATTGAATTAAACAAGAAGCAATTCTGTATTTAAATTTAATATAATTACCTGTCCGTCAGGTAGTTTGATAAGTGGGGATTTACATTAGGCCTACAATTGTTTAATTAACATTGATTGAATTTGATCAGGTTACGTTACGAAGCAGGAGGTAGACCTACGTCTTACGACAAGAGTGATTCGACGCAACGGTTAGCCAAAGCAACAGAGCCAAGTAACAAAGATGAGATCTCGCCGCATATCAAGAGTAGCTTACAGGTAAGATATGCTCAGACCACCTAGACTTTACGCTGTCATCGGCATACGATTGGCGGCACATGACTCAAGCTAGCTTTTTAAATACTGGGGCTGGCCCGACAAATGACTGGAAAGTGTACATGTTATGGTATTGTTAATGGTTATATTCTAGTCCTTGAACGATCGAGTGCATAAGTATAACACGCGCCAAGCAAAGAACGTCCATAGTATTTCACACTAGCTAATCTAACCATGCTTACAAAAAAGAATGTATGAAAAAGCAGAACTTTACAAAGCTTTTAAAATCAAACTCATTGACAATTTTATAACTTTGAAATGTAAATTGAAACATTCCTCTCTTCTCAAGTGTCTGTAGGCCTAGAGTACGGTAGTAGAGACTCTCGGAATATTATTCACCCATTTTATCTTATCGTGAATCATTCCATAACAGTGCATCTAAATTTTTCTTCTGAATAAAAAAATTATCATTAAAAAGCATATGCACATAGGCCTATGCCCTACATTAGTAAACATTACTCTACTGTGACCAAGTCAATAACCGAAACGTCGGAATCTCATGTACCTTTCATCTCTATGTGTTCTATCTACGGGCTCTCCACTATGACTAGGCCTTTCTCTACTCATAAATCTCAGTAAGCTGCTCTTCTCTCTTTCCCTTTCACACAATTCATATATTTATATTTCATAAAATTGCTTCAAACCTATTATTTTGGTAAAATAATATCAATTCCCATTCCCAGGAGCCCCCGTACAAAGGTAAGCTAGTGCCGAACGGTCTCCACCCGCGTCTGAACGGGTGCGCCCCGTCGCGCTACCACCACGGCATACCGGGCGTGTTCAACTGCCGCTTCTCGAACCCCGTCGCCAGCGTTGCCAACGCGACCAAGCGCAAAAAGAAGAAGCCGACGACATTCGTGCCGCCGCCGGTCGTCATGGCGATGCCGTCTGTGGGCGTCGCCAGGCAGGGCGTGGGAGCGAGGGCCGCGTTTGATGCGCAGCAGGTTCAGAACACGGTGCCGTTCTGGCGGCGTCCGCTGCCCAACCAACACAATCATCAGGTGAGATTATTGACTTGTTGTCAGGCTCTGTTGAAGATTTCATTTCATTTCATTCATTAGCTTTTTGTTTATACCATTATATATACAAGTTATAATTGATATCATTAACATAACAAGCAGGTCTTAAAAGTTGTCTGGATTAAAATAACAATCTTTTGTACTACCGGTAATGTTATCTAGCTATCCATAGCTATGTATCAAAGTGTCTTCAATGTAGTAAAAGTAATCAGAATAATATAAATTCCATTGATTCATCTCAATTCCATATCAATCAATGTGATATCTCTTAATGTACCGTATCATTATTTGTTGTATTATTTGTTTGATATACCATAATCACCAATTCCGCAATTCGTTGATAAATCATAAATGATGGCTCACTGCCATAGGCCTACTCAATTGTAATGTTATTTATAAGTTATATTGTAAAATATGTAAGTCGAGTACCGATTTCCTTGCAAGAGTGTGAAAGGAATGAACACTACTACTACTCTAGAAACATTTCGGCACCTGTGAATGTTGAAAGGCATTGTGACTAGAGTAAATCTGGAGGGTGAGGGAAGGAAGAAAATTGAAAACTATATTTTTGGAGAAACTGAATAGTTATATTCAATGATTTTGTATTTTAGATAGCCAGTCAAATTCATGTAAAAATTTGCTATAGTGTGTATCATCAATGCTTCCAGTTCAGTAAAAAATTGAGTATTTTCAAAGATTTTAATCTTCTCAATTTCAGAAGGTTTCATGACAAAAATCCCAATTGATTTTCTACAAAAGTGATAAAATCAACTACAGATGTGAGTTAGCATGTGTCTACATGAAATTTCATTCTGATCACTATACACACCCTCCAATCTAAATACATTAACACGTAGAATAGGAGGAATGTCATCCAAGACCAATCGAGTCGCTCCGTGGTTATTAATCCGTGTTGTGTTGCAGGGCGGGTCGAGCGAGAACGACGCCAGCAGCGTGGGATCACGCATCAACATCCAGCAGAAGCTGGCGGAGAAGAAGCAGAAACAGCTGGCCGAGCTGCGCGTCATCGAGGAGGAGATCAAGCAGGGCAAGATCCTGCGTCCGGGCAACGCTGGGGCAGCTCCGGGCGCTTCTGACGGCTCCCTGCCACGCCAGCCGATCCCCCGCTCCAAGCGCCACACCCCGCCGTCGTCGCGGCCCCCTCCCTACACCGCCTACCACCTGCTGCCGCCGCCAAGGTACGTACAACCCGAGTGTCACCTGACGTTATGAATTGGTTTCAGCGCAAAACAACATACATGTATGTTGACGCGCCCGAAACATTCATTCGCATCACAACCCTGAAATCAGATTTTAACGAGTGAGGGCGATATTTATTTCCCCAATTTCAGTGAAAACTAGAAATTATTATCTCAATATCAGAAATTATAATCAATTTTGCTGTACTTCAAGACCCGTCTATTTTTCTAAATTGTGACGTAGACATTACTCGATTCTGTTTCTGTTCTATACATAATCGCTGATGCTTTCGTCATGACTTGTCGGCTCTTGAGGACAAATAACTAATGATAATTCATGAAATTGAGATGATGATTTCAAGTTTTCCATAATTCAAATTGGGAAAATAAATATCATCATTATTGATTGATTATTTATTTGATTATTTATTGATTGATTATTGATTGATATATTATTGATTATTGATTGAGTTTCAGGGTTGTGATGTCCTTTAAAAAATTGTTGATAGAGAAGCTTGTTCCTTAAAAAGGAGAGTTTGTGTTTAAACAGATTTACAGTAGGTCTATAGCCGTAATAACAAAATTGAAGGTACGGAAAATGGAAATTTGTCCGACAAATTAGCTGAAATGATGCTGAAACTAGATTTGACATGCCATTCTAGGTTGAAAATTTACATTGTTCAATCAAATCTATCTCTTGGGCCTATTTTTTTTTTTTATCAGCTTCAATTTTCTTAATCTTCTTAGGAAAATATCCTGCTCGAATCTCGTTCCAAATAGGCCTACTCATTCATTAGTCTCTGAAAAAAAAATGAATTTTGAAGTTTCAATAATAATTCGATCGATTTTGAGTCTCTCGATATCTACTCCAAATTTCGAGACTCGCGCAGCCCCACACATATTAGCTACCCAACTGGGCGATTGAAATCACAGTCAGGCGGCTCTACCCTCGTACATGCTGACTGTGATCTTTGCGTTCCGTCTCTCAGGGCCAAGCACCGAGCCAACACTCCAGAGATCCTCCTGGCTCCGCATTACCTGGAGAACACGAGCCTGTATTACGGCTGGGAGCACGAGCGCGCGCCCGTCTACCGGCTGTCAGATGACAGGTACGTTGAACAACTCTTCCGACCGTGGGCGATAGATATCAACCCTCCTTAATTCCGTCACCAAAAATACTTGGTTCGAATGATTGAAATATTCAATACAGATCTTATGGGTGAAACTCAGTAGAGACAGCCACCCTCGGTAGCTCAGTCAGCTGAGGCAACGCTTTAGAAACTGAAGTCACCATTGTGCATGGGTTCGAATCCCAAACGTATTTTCACTTATCATCACTTCATAGTTTCATTATCACCTGCTAATTTGTACCCCCGTATAATCTAGCTGTTGGTGGGGTCGTTGAGCAAACAATAGTCATCATCTTACTGCAGAAGTCAGGTCAGGCGTGGGTTAGTCCCGCATGAGGCATGGGTTTTTGTAAACGTTCCTTCACTTGTCATCACTTCATTGTTTCATCACCCGCTCATTAGTATCACCTGCTCATTCATAACCCGTATAACCTAGCTGTTGGTGGGGTCGTCAAACAGCATGAAAATTTTTTTTTAAAGAAGTAGGCCTAGCCCTACCATTGATACTTCTTCATCGTCGAGTTCAGTCGAACGAATCTCACCAAAACCGCTCTTCATTCCAGGGACTGCAGCAGCGATCACGGCTCGTACACGGACTCGGGTCACGTGCTGAAGGACGACCTGGTGCACCGCGGCAGCGACCTGGCCGTGGACTCTCACCCCGACGGCCAGCCGCAGGGCGGCATCATGTACAAGTCGTACCGCATACCGTCGGACATGGACTCGCAGGTTTCACTGCCACGGTCGTACACGCTGCCGCGCGAGTTCAAGTACTACCGCCGGCCCAAGTCGAGGAAGGCAATACGGTCGGAGCATTTCGTCGCGTCCACCAATTCCAGCGACGGTACGTTTGTCGGAAGTCAGTCGTTTAGAATGAATGAATGAATATTAGGGTCTTGCGGCGTGTAAACGATGAGGCTATTTTGCGCCGGCGTCGTTTAGATATAGAGTGGAACCATAAGAGCTGTGCGAGTCTCGAAATTTGCGATTGATTCGAGATGAAGACTCTAATTTGATTGAGAATATTTTTTCCCAGATTGAGATTTGAAGTCTTGAAATACCTTCAGGTTTCGAGCGAGCGAGAGTGGAAGGGTCAACTTTCCATCTTTTCACCATTTGACAGATTGGCATTGGAAATGCAATGTCTGAAACTTGTGAAAAAGTTTTGTTTCACTAATTGATTTTGAATTAAATGGAATTTGCTCGCTTGAATTGTGCTCCAACTTGCTTGAGTCTTGCTCCACAATTAGTCAAACTTGCTCGAACTGCTCGGATAGCTCTAGAAACCATACATGTACATCTATCGTTTCATGAGGGATCCGGAAAAATAGACCATCCGCAGTGAAATCTCGATGCATCGTTCCCGGATCCATCGTTTTCCTGAGCTTGTATAATTCATTTTTTCTCACCCCACTCACATATAATCAATCTTGAATTTTCCTGGATGGATCACAATCCTGCATGTATGGTTTTATTTTCCTGGTACCTTGAAAAATGATGGGTAGAGTTTTCACTGTATGCAGGAAAATGATCTATCCAGGGAAATTTAACATTGGTCACATGGGAGTAGGGTGGGACAAAATGAATCATGGAGGCAGGAAAACGGTGGATCCGGAACAATGCACCGAGGATTCACTGTAATGTCATACGTATATCGTATAACCTGCACATTTAGCTCAGTTGCCGGGTGGCCAACTTGATGCTTAATGCTTGGGTGCGCTTAATGTGACCTGGAAGGTGAGGAGCATATCAGGTCTTGGTTCGAAGTCACAGTTATGTTTGTAGCCATAGCCTTTCATTCATAGCCTTAATTGGGAAATAATGATTTTGTATCAAGTTTCGATGTTATTAAAAAAAAATTGTATAGGGCCTACTTGCTGTATTTTTAAAAGAGTAAGCCTATTCCAAGATTTTGAGGTTTTCAACAAGAACTCAACAGCATCTTTCCAAATCGTTGAGGTTGCAGAGAGATTATATAATTACTGGAGTTCACTGAACAGTTATTCAAGAGACTGGGTTTCGATTCCCGCCATGATTGACCATCCTGACTGATTTTCTTCGTCGTTTGCCTCTGTTTTTGGACTCGACTAATAATTCAGTAATTAATATTTAATTTTTGATAACCACATTTTTATTTTTCGTAGAACACAGTCTTAGCAGACTGACTTGTTATCGATCTTGGTCGTTTGTCATTTTCTTAACCTTAACTAAATTTACCTAATCAGCACTCAACTAAGATTTCGTCAAGCAGTTGCTTTAAGGCCCGGTTTTACGAAACTGGATTAAGCAATAGTTAGCGAATTAACTTGTTATCACCATTGGTTACATATGTTATTTTCGTACCTCTAATTAATAGTTAGTGGATTAGTACCCTAACTAAGATTTTGTCAAACAGTTACTCTAAATGAAATAAACGTAATAAATCGAGACTTGTCGGTTCCAGGCGACGTAGATTCCGGCGACGAGACGACCCAACAAGACCAAAGTCAGCCGTCGCAGCGGGCGGTACGATCGCGACCTTACCGGGGATACGCTGCTCGACGCGACCTTCACGAGACCAAGCTGTGATCTGACCTGTCGCATCGTCTGTGTGCCGCTAACGACTCTCCAAGGTGCACGGTTTGTCCGGCGGTCTCTTACGGCTCTTCCATTTCCCATCCTACCGACGTTAGAAACATCGGTTAGTCGGTTAGATGTGAAGAATCCAAATCTTGACATCGTGCGTCACATAGAATGGTTCAATCAAAAATTGATATTTCAATCTAAATAATATATGCGCACATCAAGATGCATTGAGGGTTGCGTTTGCCGGTTTGAGATGTTGTCCTCACTTCCTATACCTCCCATGTTGAAAATATGTTCCGATTCACGGTCCACGTTTAAAGTACTATTGACCATGCGTAGATAAGTGGTGATGAAAGGAACTAACCTTACGTTCTGTTCGGCTCAGCTACTAACATGCTCTCATCAAGTTTGCCAGCCCATCAGCCGTTTCTACAAAACACCACCAGATAGAGCAGCGATCCATATTACACAGAAAAGTCCTCACGGTATGGTACGTGTTTTCAAGATAAGTGAAGGCACCATCTCCCGGCCGCAAACAAATGCAACCCTCAATGCATCTTGGCTGGCGCACATTTAACTGCAAATGTTTACATAGACTGCGCGTAGTGCTTATGCACATTGTCTTCTAGTTTTAGTGCGTGTTATGTAAGTATGTCTTCTTTGGGATCCATTTTAACGTAGCTTCAATGTGAACCTTTTATTTGACCGCAACCGTACCTATTTATCGTGCTAATCCTTGTACCTGCTGATCGAGACTCATCTAGAAGTGATACAAGGAACTTGCTTTGTTCAAAAATGAACGCAAAATTACCTTTGAGAATCCTCAGCTATTGGCGACATTCATCTGAAATGCCAATATTTGAGTTGCGTAGAAAATGGCAGTTTCAAATTCAACCGTAGGTAAATCAACGATCGATAAGTTCAAGGACATTGCTCATGAAATGGAAGTTGAAGCACCGTAAGAGACCGACCGACCGACCAACGCAACCCTCAGTACATCTTGCAGCTACCCTTGCTGAGAGCAGGATTGGATAAAATTGTTTTTTCAAATCTACTGTCAATGTTTTTGTGAATTAGTAGTAAGTTATGAGAGAATTCATTGCTTGATGCACGCGACCTTCTCAAGATGTTCAAAGCAAAACTTCCAATCGTAATAGTGACAGGCAGCAGTCTTTTCGCCTCTACGGTAAACACTCGTTAGTTCAAACTCCGATAGTTCAAATTTTGCTGTAATTCATACAATAGTTAGTGTAGTTAGTGTATTCACAAAGAGTCCTATCTTTATGTCGTCAAAAGATAGGACCGTTACACTGAGTTAAGACCATTATTGGTCTCAAGTTGGGGCCATTTTACTGAGTTAGGACCAATTTTGGTCCTAACTTAGTAAAGTGGTCCGAACTTGAGACGTCCTAAAGATAGAACTCTATGCGAATCCGGGCTCTGGTCCCTAGAGTTTTGACCAGTAAGGTCAAAGTTGAATATTTCCATGACGCAAACTTTTGAAATTCTAATTGGATATTTTGAAGTAGGTAGATTTGAATTTCAAACTAAGAAAAGGTTTACTGTACTTTAGACTGATTACGTTTTACTGTAAAAAGTGACCTATAAAGTGTGACGTAATTTAAGTATAACTGCTTGACTGCACAAACTTGCGCTCAAAATGATTGTCCTATTCAATGGCAATAGGTGTTTTATTCGAATGTAGGCCTATTCTAATTTCTAAAATTGATGTGCTTTTTCACTTCTTCTTTATCTTTTTCACGATCATTTGTCTATTGGACTACGGTATTACATTTTTTATCGATCGTTTGCCTCATTGTTAGACTGATGATGAGCTGTGCCCGTCAGTTTTAGGGTTATGGTATCGTTTCCATCCTCTAGGTTATCCTTTTTAGGTTATTGGGGTTTTTTAGCAGTGGTCAGGGTAAGGTAAGGTATGTGCCCAATGGCCTACAAGACTCATTTTATGGTTCAAACCCTACCTAACCCTAACCATCAATACATTACCAAACATAACCCCAAAACGAATTGAAGTGACGTCCTGTAAATTCACTTACCTTTACTCATCAATCATGCAATGAATTCTTTCAAACTGACCTTGTTCAAACTCTTTTATATTGATTCATTAATTCAAATGTTACTTCAATAAATAATGAAGAGATTAGAGAAGAATTTTCATCTTTGTGATTAGCAAAAACACTTTTGACAGGTAGGTGAACATTCCAATTTGAAGGTATAGAAGTGTAACTGCATAATTTCCAATTGAACGGTAAGCCTACGTACAACGTGACTACGTGAAATTCATGTTACGTGTGGCCTTGTGCCTGTAATGTAGGCAATACCGAGGTTGTCTCTCTTGTATATTATCATAGTACAATTCATTGGAACGGTGCAAGTACGAAACCATGTCTAGTAATATCTAAATCTATTTTTTTTTCTACAAATAGAATTATATATCAATGTCTAATGATGTTTAGGTTATTTATTACGAAATTATGTATTCCAAGTTGGTAGTCGTGTACTGACTCCAGTGTAGCCAACTCATAGTTAAGAAAATTAATGTAATTGCCAAAAGGTGTACGAGAGCAAATTTTGCGAGGTTAAAATTAAATTGAATCTTCTTTATCGTTTGAAGCCTGTAAATACAAACCAAACTGACACTCGGAATTCTTCTTAAAAGCCTACTACTGAAAAAATATTATTTTTGGTAACTTATTATTCATAATTAAAATAACTTCATTGTATAGTAATGTGTATTGTGTACCAACTGGCATTATATTGAGAAATGGTAAAATATTGGAAGTTTTTTATTAACTATTATTTGTTAGGATAATTTTTAGTGACGTGTATATTTTTTATATTTCGCACAGTTCTAGTGCATATTATTAATACGAATATTAAAAGTGAGAAAAGTGCCTTAACTTGACTAAGGTCCAGTATTACCAAGTCCAGTTAGTATTTATCTGAGAGTTAGTGAAAACAAATACCACAGGTATCAATGGTGAGGCCCAGTATTACCAAGTCCAGTTGGCCTTTATCTGACAGTTCAAACTTGTTATCACCATGATTACCTGTGGTATTTGTTTTCATCAACTCTCAGATAAATACTAACTGGACTAGGTAATACTGGGCCTAAATAAATTCAAATTTGAATCTCAGTTTGATTTGAATATTAAAAGTGAGAAAAGTGTCTTAACTTGACAAAATGAATTCGAATTTGAATCTCGGTTTGATTTTACATAGGCCTATTATTTAACAGTGTTATGGTAATAATCTATGTTTTTCATTTTTATACAAAGATTTCTGAAGAAGAGACAGATCTGTCGGATTTAATGTACCGTAATTTATCTGTTCAAGAAAACACATGGTTTTTCTGAAGGATTACTTAATTAAATACCCCTAGTATACTGTATACACTCAACCAATGGCAGCCTAGATATATAAACTATCTAACAGTGCCATAATGATGCTTCTAAATACATTGGGTCAACCAACCTAAAATGAAAGTTCACTGATGAGTTCCTTAAAGTGCCAAGCGCTATTTTCGTTATCGCTAAAGACGAAGTTAGATCATAGATATATAATACCGAGATACGTTACTCAACGTTAAGAAGGCGTACATATTTGTGTCTAGGTAGTAGCTTCACACCGCTTTGCAAACCGGGAAGTTTCCGCCATATTGAACATATATTAGTGATAATATTGAATGTCTTGCTTAGGCTCTATTTGTAAATGTCCAATATTGCCGCCAAGATCGGAACGAGCATATGACGCTATCGGCTGCAGAAGTAAACGTATCTCGGTAAGGTAATATGAATCTATGGTTAGATGAGGGGTCGAATCACCGAGACACATGTGTCTTCGTCGTTTATAGCTCCAGCCTCCAGTATTGCCAATTTGACAATGATGTCAAGTGCCATTAAAATAGTAGCAAAGATCCGGTATTACAGAGTCTATATATCTACGCTGGCATAGGTTCTAGAACACGTATTCGAACACGTATTCTCTTCTCGAGTCGTTATACTCTATTGGTAAAACTAGTTTTCCTCGAATTATATTTTACGTACAGTGGTGTTCACGGTATTTTTATTTTCTACATAACAATTTTTACACTTTTTTAAAAATATTTTGTATTGACGTAATCTAGTAAGTTATAACAATGCTCAAGACTGACATGCTGCTGTGACAAGTTTATAATTGATGTTTAACAGTTGTGTGATGTGGATTTTTGTACATTTTTCTGTAAAATAAATAGCTTTTTAGCTTATTTTGTATGAAATATTGGCTTGATTTTTTGCATGTATCTGTAGTCCTGTATGCATTGTTCCCACATCCATCGTTTTCCTGCTTTCTATTACCATTTTGCTCCACCCTGCAAGAGGACGTCCATAAATTACGTCACAGCTTAGGGGGGGAGGGGGGTTGTCAAGATTTGTGACAAGGTGTTACAAGGGGGGAGGGGAAATAGTAATGAATGAAATGGCAGGAAATGATCTCTAAGTGTTGAGTTAAAAGCACAATAGTGCCGATTTCAAACGGTTTCTAGACGCGAATTTTGAAAATGAAAACTGATCCGTTGATGGATAAAGAGATAATAAATCTCATGAAATGTAATTGATGAATATTCAATTTTTGCATATGTCAACTAGTCTTATAAGATGTTCTAGGCTTAGGTTAGAGCTTAGCTAGGATAGCCTAAGGCTTTGGCCGATAAACTTTCTTGAACATCGACATCATTGCCAAGGTTAATTGGGTAAAACACGAAGACGTGAATTTGTATGTTAACTTGCTTGAAAATAATTACAACCTTCATTAAAATATATAATTTTTCATTCTAATCAACACGAATTTAAGCGTCAACAACTTGTCAGCCTACAAATTGATTTTGGCACCTGCCATCTTGAACTGGACTACTACCTAAACTAGGGCCTAGTGCAAGTGAACGCGGACAAACAAACAAATGCGGCTTTGGTGCAGCACCACTTTCACAAACAAACACAAAAGTGCAAGAACTGAAGAACCAGTACAGAAAATTCAGGACAAACAAACAGATTCACTGGTAAACCCTATGCTTGCGTCGAACCTGAAAGTTACACGAGAGGTGTGCAAAATACCCCTTCCCGCCACCCGCTCTTGATGACGATTATCGTTTCCTTAACGACCCCACCAATAACTAGGTTATACGGGGGGACGAATGAGCATGTGATTATGAAACTATCAAGTGATGATAAGTGAAGGGACGTTTACAAAAACCCATGCCTTATGCAGGACTCAAACCCATGCCCAGTGGTGACTTCGGTCTCTGAAGCAGTGCCTTAGTTGACTGAGCCATGGTGGGTCTGCCTGCTCTCTAGTTGTCATGCCAAGTACACCATAGGTCTACATGTAAAAGGCTGTTCACTGTTTAGGCAGTAGGCCTATGCGAAGAAAGTGAACAATTGATCGACATTTTTCATTACATTTTATTAATTATTTATGAATAACAGAAATTGAAAGAGGATAACAAGTCAAAATGGGATGGAGAGAGTAAAACTAAAAGGGTGATAGATTAGATATTAAATAAAACACGAAGAATTGTTGTTTATTTATATATTATTATAATATTAAATAACACAGAAAATAAGCTTTTCATGAACAAAAAAGAGATATTTCACATGAAAGACAAAAATATTGAAACAATTCACAATATTAGTACCAAATAGGATCTACCTATCAAGTATCTTAATATTTTACCAATAAGCAGGCAGAAAACAAATCATCTTAGTCATGGTTTTACATTGCAATATAATTCTAATTATTCCTGATATACTTGTATCAATGAGGTGGAGCACAGACAAAAGATATAGCTACCAAGACATGTGGCACAATATCAAAATAAAACTGCCCCCCCCCCCCCCCCCCGACACTTTATCTCCGCTTTCTTCTAGACCCTCACCTGTAACACATGAAGTACGTATGCAGACCGCTAGAAAGCGCTACAGGCATGCTGGATTGTGCTGCTGCTCAGCAACCACCAGGGCCGTTACGTCAGTGGCCTTCATAGGTACTAACTGCACACATAGGCGAGGGTAAAGGAGGTGTTTACGGGGATTTATTCTTGTTTAGCGATAAGGGTGAACTGTCTCGGTAGTATATCTTTTGTCTATGGTTGGAGGTTATCTACCAACATAACAAACATAAATACCACTGTTTTGTTTGTATACCTGATAACATTTCAAAGGTCAATGATTTCTTCTGATTTAGGATAAAAACATATCTAAATCTATCTATAGTGTTAGATGTTTAAAGCTGCAATAATATCCCTGCAATTACTCGAGTTATAATTATAATTATTCAAGTGGTATGACCTTCTCTCGTGGATATAAGTATTATAACTAAGTATATACAAGTATATAGCAAATTTACAAGTAAATGTTACAAGTATAGCATTTTTACAAATAGTGAACACACATCACTCTATTGTCTTGGCTAGCAAGTCAAGGAATGACCTCAATCTAAAGAGCATCCAACATCATAATGGCCAGTTCACACGAGGCATTGCAATGCCAACGTTGGAATGTTAGCCATCCAACGGTGGCATTGCAATGCCTCGTGTGAACTGGCTATCACAAATGGAGTATAGTCTGTATAGAAGATGAATGGGATACATAATTGAATTGTTTACCAACGTTACTTCTGTTCCGTTCTGTTCCGTTGAATTTACACTCTGGCCTCGTAGCGTACAATACGCAACGTAGTTTCAATCTACATCAAACAAATTATATTTTCAAACAGACTCCAGTGAAATATGTTTAAAGAAATTTACAATGGGCTTAACATGTCATTGAAAATATGTAGACAATAATTGGTCATTATTATTACGGGTGTGCGAGTTTGAGAAAAAATTGTCAAAATCAAATTGAGAAAAGTTTGAGTGCAAAGGGAAAAAAAATTGGTAGGCTGAGATTTATACATCAGTAGCATCCTCTGGGCCGTAAAATTAGAGAAAAATGATCACATTTTATATTCGGAACAATAAAGTACGGGAAAATTGTAAAAAAAAGAGAAAAAAAAATGAATTGGAAATTTTTGAGTTTGCTGCTAAATTTGAACTCCCACACCCTTAATTATTATCATTCATATTATTAATTATTATTATTATTATGATTAATCAAAACTGGATGATTTGATTGAAACACTATTTTGGTGCGAATTTATTGTTATTGATAATGCCCATCAAGGCCCATAAGATTAGGCAGGGGGTAGATAGGAACAGTGAGAATCTCGTTCATCCATTCATACGCGTCGCTAATTAAATGACGGGTCCTGCCTTACGACGTATCGTAACGTAGTATACGTTTATGAAAACCGAGTAAATATGGTATTAATTTTTAATTTCTAAGACAATTAGTTTTATGCAATTATTTGAAACTGAAAAGAGAAACGGATACACTGATTTCTGTTTGCCGATTATCTTATGAAATAATACAAATATTTCATGCATGTTGCATACTACAATGGAATCTTTCGACCTTACGAGAAACTACGTACCGTCACGCCAATGTTTTCAACAGATGTTACGATGCTGCACCAGTTGGCAAGAAATGTTCACATGAACTGTACTTCTTTCACATGATGTTAGCCAACAACATGAACAACAACGGCCCCCAAATTGTGTTCACCAATCACAACTTCAGTAACAGTTTGTTAGCCCAACCTTCAAACTACATTACAAAATACAGGATCAAACAAATTTACAATTTTCATATGTGGAAGCCTACATATTCAAGTCTTTATAGAAAGGTGGAGTTGGAAAGGGAATTTGGGCCTTATTTTTAATTACATTATCATGATATATCACCTTGCTTACTTTCATTTAACATCAATATTAATGTAGTATGATTAAAAATATACACGTGTTCAATATTGCTTTTTTTATTGGTACCATGAAAGACAATTTTTATTTCGACAAACCATATTCAACATAGTATCAACATACCGGTATTTATTATTTATTTAAACAGATCTCAACACAGTGAAAGCTTGATGCATCATTCTGCATCGCTTTCTTGCTTCTATAATTTATTTTGTTTCAATAAAAATCCCACATAAACAAGGCCGGCCTATTCGCCAAGTAAATTGTGCGAAGAAGGACCGAAAACGCTAGTCGCCAAGTAAATTGTACGACAAGCACCCAGCTTCGTTCCACCTGCCGGCGGTATACGCGAGGTTTGGACACTAACCTAACCTCAAAAACCTAACCTACTGTCCGCAACCTGGCTTTCTCCACATGACTCGCGGGTTTTAAGCAGTTTTGCTTTTTTCGGCCATTTTTTACTTTGAGAAAAACGTTTTAGGTTCTTGTTCGCTAAGTATTACTGTGCGAATAAACACTTCCCTTAAACAATTATAAATTTTCCTGCTTGGATAGTTTTTTCCTGGTCCCTTGAAAAAAGTTCCGTGGGGTTTCACTGTCTGTTGAGTTAATCTTTCGTACGGAAGTGGAGTAGAAGCTAATATAGCTTGTCATTCATGATATGCTATTCCACAATACTTGGAACAGAAATCGAACTTCTAAGACTAGTAACAATAGACATGGTTACGAGCGCGTGGGAATTGATTTAGAGAACATCAGTTTTTGGTTGATATCTCTTGAACGGTATGATTGAGATATCAAAATTTTAATGAGAAAACACAGATATTTTCAAGGCAGTGTCAGTGAAAACTATTCAAATCATGTTGCATGATTTTCACAGGCATTGGAAAAGAACACATTTTTTAACTGTAAACCTTTAAAAATGTAAGAATCCAAGGTTTATAATTTTATTCCACATCATTTTGAAGTTATAATTAAATTTTTCCCACATTAAAATTTTGATATTTCATGCCGTACAGAAGTTATCACCAAAACATTAACATTTCTCTAAATCGACACACATGCACTATCAAGACAAAACGTTTTCAAAAGCTTCACTACACGTAGAAATAAAATTAAATAACAAATTCATTAATTAATTCACCTCTACGCACGATCAGTAGTGAATCGTATGACGATCAATAAATAAGGACAAATGAACGATGAATGAAATTAAAGAAAAATTAAACAACACACAACACAAAATCGTAGTCAGTTTGTTGAAATCGTTGAACACAAAACCGAAGAACACAATACTTACATCAACTAGGAAATAATATTTGGAGGAATGCTTACGCTAACCTACATTAAAAATAAAGTGTCGCTACGAATTTCCTAAGAAATCTGTCGTCTGCGACGTAGAAGTGATGCCAAAGACAACTGTCGATATCTATTATTAATCGTTTTCGTACAGTACTCTTTACAATGATTCCTATACTTACTGTACTTGGATAAAACACTGATTAACATTCATTGTATTATTTCCAAAAAAGAATGCTTTTTACATTTGCAAATCTACGTGTTTTCAGTTTACTTTGATTCCAAATCCAGTAATCTAATTGACATGAAGACTATTTGCAATTGCATTATTTGATACAAATCTGTATTATAAAGACGTAATAATTCACAATCAACATTAGCAGCAAGTGCAATCATATGTTGTAGAATTAATTGTGCCTACTTCGTTATACAATGGATTAGACAGAACCAAGTAGGCGTATTATTGATAGTATTAATATTTCAGTAAAAACTAAAAAACTAATATTAAAGCCAACTTACAACCAATAGAGTTGTAATAAATGAGCCGTACAATTATTACAATTTGCATTACAAGTTATACACCACCGCCAACCCTCAGGCACTAATTAGTAATTACAGACCAGACTCTACATGCCCTTGTATCCACAGAATAAGGCCGTCTACCAACATAAAAAAAAGGAAACGGAACGACTTGTTTCAAAAGAGTGAAATCCTTGAAGCTTGCAGCGAGACTTTGTACTAAACCAAGTTATTACAATATTCTTTCCAGATAACAGACGACCTTCTTTTTTGTGGTTACAACGTGTACGTCGTTGCGACCGGCTCGTTTCAACGACCGTACGTTATCCTAGCACTAGCTCACATTCGTCTTTCTATTAGAGTTGCCGTTTGATTTAGACATTTCGATCTGACATTCGGTATGAGGGTTTCGATTGATTTCAAAAAGGATCATTTTGATGTGGAAAATGAATTTGATATTGAATAAAGAAATAGCCGACTGTTGACTTCCCTCAAATTTCATTATAGTGACCAAACTATATGCGTTCTGGTCCAAGGTCTTGTCGTTGAACGCTCGAAGTGTGTGTCAACACAAGCAAATCACAGGTACATGCAGCGCAGCTAGGTTAACGCACTCGCTTCATGTGATCTGGGAGGTGGGGGGCATATTGGATCTAGTTCGATCCCCACCACCGCCATCTTTACAGGGGTTTTTCGTGGTTTTCCTCTGTAGTCTAGGCTAATGCTGGGATGGTTCCTACAATATAGGCCACGACCGCTTCCTTCCCACTATCCTTCCCATCACCTAAGAAACCTTCATCTCAATAATCATTCATCCGCCGCCAATAGATCTTAGTTATCATTATAGTGTGTCATCAAAACCAATATAGAAAATAAAAAATCTTCAATGTCAATGTAGGCCCACTTTGCAAAAACAATTTTAAAAAAGCAAAATAATTACAGACGGCTAAAAGGGCATGATTCAGCGCTGAAACGATTCGATAATTTTGATCGATATTCCATCAGTTTGATTCAATATCGAACGGAACTCCCAACTTATTTTCAATCGAATTTTCGATATGGCATATTCGTTATCGTTTACAAATTCCTGATCAAACGGCAACCCTAGTTTCTAGATATTATAGGCTAGCTAAAGCAGCTGAACTGTGGTTCTTTATCATCTCAATTGTTATGTTGTTAGAGTTATCATACAACGATGTTGTACTGATTCCTATTACTAATAACTTATCATAAGCTACTCGATAAGGATCGTTACTTTTCCCAGGAACAACTTGCAATGAAAATATGACGCGCGAAAACGATAGAGAACTGCCAGAAAGTGGCGACGAAATCTATGACGACCTTATCTACGAAACGATAACGGATCATTATTTACGTATATATTCTCAAGTATTATTTGTCACACAAATAATGTGTGTGTGTATTCGTATTTCTTGTACACAAGAGAGATTCGAGTGAGGTTTCCAATTGAATTAGTGCATGGAATATAAACCTTGAAAGCACTGTTAATTTTATTGCCCGAATTGGAAAACGCACGAAGACCGCAAAACATTTTCAGAACAATTTATGAAAACTCGCAGCATTATTGACACGTTGGAAGCGCAAGCGCGAGCATGTCGAGTGCGAGAAGCTCATCATGTCGGTAAAATGTAGAAAGTACAGATGATATTGCCTGAACAAGGCGGAAGTAAACAGGCGGAAGGGAAGAGCAAGCTACGGAAGACAACGCTACGAACGATACCAACGGAAGAACGTCAGTTCTCTTCGAATGAAACGAACAAACGATAATGAATCTCTTTTGCGTACAGAAATGTTTTTTCGAATAAATTAATTTGTACGGTGTCATCTAAGTTTCGAATGTGAGGTTACTTCTTAGGCACTTTGCATATCGAAATTGCCTACCCCTACACAAATAGCCTATATTACTTTAATCTCAACTTACGACCACGCCGTTGATTCGTTCTAATTTGTTACGTCGTTCGAGTAAGCTGCGAATAACTCGGAGTGCTCTTCGGTGAATGGAAATCTGTTTGCAATTTGTACAGTGAAAAATGAGGTATAATATATTATTCTTCAGTAAGCTTAGAATGGTTTACTATCTAAGCTGCATTACTGCAGATAAGTAGTAGCAAAATAATGGAATCATTTGTAGAAAATGTTCCAAGTGTTTTAAAAACTGTTACAGTAAACCCTTGTTAATCCAAACTCGATCAATCCAAAATTTGACATATTTCGAATTTGACGTCGGTCCCTGGCTGAAGGTATAGGCATTTCAATGTTAATTAATATGGTTAATCCGAATTCCAGCTAAACTGTAATTCAAACTGATATTTCGACCTTACGATTGCTTTAACACTGTTTTCGGATTGGATAATTCAAAATAGTTTGAGTGAATTCATCGAGTTGATGATTATTTTCCCCAATGCCATCCTTTTTATTTGACGCGTAAGAATTGGCAGACGCACGTTGAGCTTTAGTGTGTCATCCGACCGAATGGTCTGACCTTGACGTTGACAAACACAACACTACGCTGCGCTCGGAAAAAAGTTTGTTGTTAATACCAAATTTTATAAATCGAAATTGTTCTTTTGGGGATCTTTCCATTTCAGATCAACGAGGGTCTACTATAGTTGGCACAACTGTATCGATAATTCAATTATCATCTTTTGCCATCTCTAGTAATAACGCAGTTCCAACAATCGACTGCTGGGGGGCCGTAGTCATGAAAAAACCCAAGATGGCATAGGTGGCTCAGTGGTAACACGCTTGCTTCACGTGATCAGGAGGTGAAGGCAGATCAGGCCTCGGTTCGATAGATGTCACCGTTCATCTTTACACAGGTTTCTCGTAGTTTCCCTCTACGGTCTAGGCAAATGCCGGGAAGGTTCACTCAATATATGCTTTCTTCCCACTATCCTTCCATCATCTAAGAAACCTTCATCTCATCATCTCATTAATTATTCATCCAGCTTTAGTTATCATTACAGTGCATCGTTAAATTCAATATTTAAATGAAAAGCTTTGAAAATAAAAATGATTCATTTAACTGTATTTTAAAAAACAATCACCTCGTCCCCACAAATCATTACCAAAAGCATTCAAAATTATTTTTAAAAAACATCAGTGATATGAGTTGTTGGTTTTGCACCCCAGCGCCTTCGCACTGCAAGCGCACGTATTACCGCTGAGCCAGGATCGCTAGAAAGCAACCATTGTAATGACAACATTCCACTTAATATCAATAAACCTTGTGTTTCAGATTAACGAGGGTTTACTGTAAATATAAATATAAATAATCAGCAATTTCTTTCGTCGCATGAACTCATGAATCAGCGAAACGTCATCGCGAGGCATCCAGTCGAAATCGAGCTTACTCAAACTACGTAACTAGCTACCTTCGTACATTATTATAAAAACCGTAAAACGCCCTCGTCGCCTGAAGCGAACCCAGGCGTACTTACGAACGCGAGCATTCCTCGGCTGACAGTTTCTTTGGCGGCGACGACGTAATCGTCTCGTTCCTTCCTCGTTCCGTGTTCCGCGCGACCAAACGGGTTCTGACCTCGCCCGGTTTTACTTTCATGTCAAGCTGTCCGCTAGTAGTCAATCGTCGCGGCGTCGGATTCGGAAACAGTCGATCTTGAAGTGATTGCACATCTGTCGCACCTGGAACAAACATTGGAGTCGGTCAAAGAAATCAACTGGAATAAAGTTGTAAAGTTGAATAAAGTTCAACTGGGATTTTGAATTTTTTAATGCAACATTTAATAAAATTGTTTTGAGTACAGTCCAGTTCCAGCAGAGTTTGTACAATTAGTTTTTATACCGCTGGATTTCAGTACAGTTGGTTTTTAGACAGTTGGACAGTTTTTAAAACAGTCATTTTCGAGTACAGTTGGGACAGTTGGTTTGTATAGAGTTGGTTTTTAGTACAGTTGGTGTTGAATAGTTGGTTTCTAGGACAGTCAGATGGTTTTTAGGAAAGCCAAGTTCTAGTACAGTCGGTAAAGTTGGTTTTTACACAGTTAGTTTTTAATACAATTGTTTTTGCGTTCAGTTGGTTTCAGTACAGCGAGCTCCGAGGAGTCAGTCGAGTTTTAGAACCGTCGATTGTTAGTGCAGACTAGAGCTCTAGGCTAGATACTGGAGACGAGCGTGGCCAACTTCCGCGCAAGATGCCATTTTTTGTCCAAAAGTGTCGTAAACTTATTAGTTAGTCAACGAGATGCCAGAACTTCCAACTGAAGTTGTTTTTCCTAACCGATCATGTAATGCAGTCCAGCACAAGTTCTCAAATATCGTATCTGAATTCTGGACAAAAAATGGCGTCCATGCTATAGAGATATTTCAGTAGCCAATAGAAAACAGTCACCAAGTTGGCCACTCTCTTCCATAGTATCTAGCTTGTCTAGTACAGACAACCCATCGTCTCCGCACCACGCGACTAGTGCGGCCCGTCGACTCACCACGCACGCGCCGTAGTGTATGTGTGCGGCGACGGCGACGGCGGTGAGCGCGTAGAGCATGAACAGTTCTGCGGGCGCGGCGTACGGGGCGGGAAGCGCGTGAGTGACGGCCACCATCGCGGCAGACGGGTACAGGAACCAGTTGAGCAGCTCGCAGCGCATCGAGGACATCTGGCAGACGATCAGGCGGCACTGCGGACACAAGATCAGGTCACGATGTAGCGATACCAACGTACTTTAGCACTAGTAAAACGCGGGATATGCGTTGTGAGATGAGTAGGGGTTTGCGAATCAATCTTTTTCATTTCAAACCGAATCCGAACCGAATCTTCATCAAAATTCCCGAATCCGAACCCGAATCTTTTCAACATGCATTGTGAACCATAGTAATAGAACAAACTACACTGCTGATCAAGTTCCACTTGATCTAGGAATTGAAAATCTTATCTAAGCATTCTCATAATTACCCCTGCATAGAACATTTTATGCAGCACAAGTCGAACCATTACAGCAATTGTTCTCGAGAATGGAGAATGCAATGTTGCCACGTTTTTGGCGCCAAGATTTGAAATTTTCGAATCTTTCATGTTGGACCGAATCTGAATCTGAAAGTGGATTCGGATTCGATTTGAAAAACTTGGATTCGCACACCCCTAGAGATGAGCCTAGAACTATGGAAATCTAGGATGCAGAATATCCTGTCAGCTCAATCCACATCTACGGACCTTACATTACTTCGAACGTTCAAAAACCTTACCTGCAACTTGTTGATATTTATAGTGCTGCAACCTGTCGCATATACACTCTGCAAAACCAATCAATCCCAACAAATATAAAATGTATACTTTTATTGCGTTTTCTTCGTTATTTCTCATTCGATTGTTGTGAAAAATCACTGAAAATATGTAAGGTGATGTTTTCCATTTTCAGTGAAAGTTTTGAGGCTTTCGAAAAATTTTCTCATTCCAAGTATTTTCCATCCGGGTTATTTTCGGGGGATTTTCCGAACTTTCCGGATTTTTTTTCCAGAAAAAACGTTCGAAGAGTTCTTCTGAAAAACAATCCCAACCTATTCCGATGAGACATCAATATGTAGAAAAGTTTCAAGTTGATTTTTTTTCCTGACCTGTATGCCGCGTACAAAATGCGGACACAAGACTCGACTGTCTTTCGACCAGACTACATATTCGACAGGAAAAGTAACAATAGAAGGCGCTTCTGAATCTCAACATGGCCGACGAATGGTTACAAAAGTTCAGTCAACAATGTAATATTCCAATCAGTCATTGTTGAAAAATGTGCGCGCTTCATTTTGTGACTTTTCTCTGGTTCCAATTTTGAACATTAACAGCGTACCTGCAACTTTTTCTGGCAATTAACGATAGACCCTTCTCAGAATTAAATGCGTAGGTCTTCTAGCGGCCAAGATCGAATGCATTGCATTCTACGTATTTCGGTACTGTTTAAAAAGTCGGTCTGCTTTTCCACTGGGTTGAAGGTAAAATACCGAGATATACGTATATAACTTGCGTGATCTCTCATTTCACTCACTCTGACAGAATGTGCATCTCTTAGAATATAGTAAACATATCATGTTTTTACATTTTTGTAACCTCTGATATTCTAAAATTTGACTCATTAGCATTTTTAGCAAATATGTCTGCACCAGCTGATGTATTTTTTTAATTTTGTATCTTGCACAGTTCATGTTTCATAATCACTTTTATCTGTGAAATCACCCTGGTGGAAACTTTTTGCTCTACGGAGACTGGGGACACCTTAAATACAGTATTTTCATAATTGAAATGAATTGAATCTAAAATGATAGACCCATGTTTTGGATCTCTTGAAACTGGAATTGAACCATTACAGAATTGTTTTCTAGCAGCAAGGTCGATCTATATCAAAAACAACAACAATACTTTCTCATAAAATATTAAAATAAACAGTTCAATCATCCTTATCAACAACGCTGTAACAATACTCAGTTCCTGGTGTGCCTCTACGTGCTGTTAATTACATCCACATTTCATAACCAAAGCACTTGACAAGATAAGACATTAATCTACAACCAAACCCAATTACTACGTAAACACCTGACATTGATTCAACATGCCGGAAAGTAGGTCAGTGATTAAATTACATTCTTGCCATTAGATCGCAGATAAGATAACGCCGTGACGTTTTTAATTTTTATGACAAAAAAAAAAATCTTCAGAATAAAGAATCAAGCCGACACTACTTCCTAATCATGTCACCTTGGTAACGATAGAAAATACTGCAAGGCGCTTGAATGGTTTGGAATCTACACAACAATATCAACGAGAATGAGAATCAACAGAAGGCTGCGTGAAATGCAATGTCATGTTTGAACTTTGAACTGATCAAAATATTTGAATTGCTCCCATCCTCTTGATATGACCGAACCACCTACGCCTCTCTCTTCCCAGTTTGAACCCTAATCTAAAATTAACCAGAATAGTAATACAGTGAAACCTCTATCCACAGTTTTTCCAGGGACCAGGAAAAATAGAATATCCATGTAGGAAAGCGATCCATCCAGGAAAATTCAACATAAATTTGTTATACATGGTAGAAGGGTGGAACAAAATGAATGATAGACGCGGGAAAACGATGGGTCCGAGAAAGATGCATCGAGGTTTCACTATACTATACAGTGATACCTCCATCGTTTTGCAAGGGACCAGGAAAATAAAACCATCCATGCAGGAAAACGATCCATCCAGGAAAATTCGACATTGATTATTTGGGATTGGGGTGAGTAAAAATGAATGATACAAGCAGGAAAACGATGGATCCGGTAACGATGCATAGAGGTTTCACTGTGTATGTACTTGGATTATGAACATGAATTCCTTGAAATATAGGCCTATAAAAGATTGATTTAATCAAATGCAAATTCAAAGTAGAAAAAAGCAGAAGAAAAAACATCTTCTGTGCAGACTGACAAAAAAAATGCATTTGTCTGACCTCGAATGCTTGAGCAGCTATTTTCTCTCATTGCCTGGTGATGACGACAAAACTAGATTAGAATGTAATTGCGTCAAGGAAAAAAAAAGTTTTCCGACCTATGCTCCAAATCACAGTAATAACTACGTTGATTATACTTAATGAGCGCTTGCATTCTAGTATGTGTCGTGACGTAGATAGTAAATCATGGCGTTTACGTCACATGATGAAGTGCAGGCCAAGGGAGTCGTGGTGTAGGCAACTTTTTCCAGATCTCGGGATCCTTCCCCCACCTAGTCTCTACATCTACTTAGAGGCACAAAATTTTAGCATTAGCTGTAAGCGCTAGGCCCTATAGGATTAAAAGTCAATTGAAACCATAATTTTTTGTGTTTCTTTCATGTTTTGTGATGTTCAAAACCATTTAAGGCCAAGTTCTTTTGTGCTAATTAAAGCGATATAAGCCTTTTACAATGGTAAATCAATGTTTACACAAAATACGGTAAGCATTATTTGTGAGAAAATGGCAATTTTTCTAAAAGCATTGTCAGTTACACTCTTTTTCCAATATATCAATTGGGTGAAAGGGAAAGAAAGAACAGCAGCTTACCAAGATTTATGAGTAGAGAAAAGTCATTTTTTTACAAATTAGATTCAAGTGCCGTGAAAACTCAAAATCTTTCATTCCAATTCGTTTGAATGAAGTATTCATCCATCAGCATTCGTTGGCCTGTGGCAGTCACTTACCATGCTCTTCTATTCTGTGCAGTTCAGTTAGTGTTTTAATATTGTAGGGCATATTAACGTCAATGTGTGTATTTTGTATACTGTCTTTTTAGGACTTGCTCACTGCTCAAGCTAAGAATATGTTGAAAATAGCTTCTAATAAATGTTACATCATTTACATCTCAGAACCTTTACGTTTCTCCAGACTTTTTGATGTTAAATTAACGCCAATGTCAAATTTGACTGATGCTATAGAATGCTATTTTGGGAATAGCTAAATGCTAAAAAACTGAATAATTAATGCTATAATTTCATGCCACATCTGTATCTACAACATCTGTATGTATGTGCGTGAACACTCGGAAGCTTTCCCCGCGAGCAACCATGAGCTTCAGTCGACCCGAGGGACAAACCGTATTAAACAAAAATTCTGCCAAACTCAAAATGACATCGCACGGAGTGGAACAAGTGGGACGCAGATTTTACAACAAATTACCCTCTGCACTTGAACGCGCCAAGGAAAACCATATTTTTATACGACTACTTGGAGAGGTAGAGGTTCTTACCGAACACTCATTTTACTCTATTGGTGATTTTTTTAAAGCACAAATTTTAGTATGCTTGTAGTCGTACAGTACGATTTTTGATAAATTTGACTATTCTTGACAACATTAACACATTGTACATTAATGAAATGTATCAACTGTCACCAAATTTGTCATGGCAAATGAAATGAATAAAATAAATAAATAATCATTCTAAGCTTGTTCCATAATTGGTTTCACTTATGATTATTGTGAATCAGTAGGCCTATCATTGGCCTAGTTGTAAACATTAGTGAACGCAATGTTTCATATCAACAGTTTCAAATTAATTACTTCTTGGAAATATTTCTCAATAATGAGCATAGATAATACCTTGCATGTAATACACAATAATAATTGGATGAGCGATACCATATAGGCCTACAGCAGGTCTTGTTCTGTTTGTTTGTTGCTTGCGCTCCACAAGTTGGTAAATAGTAAATACACGTTGACATGGATCGACAGACATCGATGAATAATCGAATGAATAATAACTGTTACTCAATCGATTTCAATCCATTACTAGCCAACGCAGATTAGTGACGCAATAATCTCACGATCGACCTTTCGAATGGCAACATTCCAAAAAATATCATCGAAAATTATTGTTTGCTTATACCGTAATGATCCCAGCAACAGCTAGGTTATTTGGGGGCACGGGAACGATGGTAACAACAAACCCATGTCTTATATATATGGAACACGCACGAATTGGCGCCAGTTTCCAAAGCCGAGTCTTGACTGAATGTGTCACGGGGAGGGGGGGGAGATTAAAATATTCAATCAATCAATCAATAGGCCCAATTGACGACTTACAGTCTCCGCCCCCATGACATCAGAAATCATACCGTCCAATCAACAGGGCTGTTAGAACTGTAGTTAAATTCAAATATCCAATCGGGGTATCTTGAAATGGCCACAAACGATATGATCCAACTGGTCTACTGGTGAAGCCACGCCTATTTCGAGTCGTCAATTGACGAACACCCTGATAGTATTATTAAATACTTAAATGAGAGACGTAACAAATGGCAAAGCAGACAAAATCTACGCCTGTATCAAACGACATCACAACCCTGAAACTAGATTATAATAAATAGTGACGATATTCATTTCCCTCATTTTAGAGAAAACCTAAAATCTTCATCTCAATTTCAGATATAATCCTTGATTTTTTTGTCCTCCGCATACCCCGGGTCGCGATGTAGGCATTACCGATCCGATTCTGTATAGAACGTAAACAGATGAGTATGTCTACGTCACGACTCAGGAAAAGCGACGGGTCCCGAAGAACAAATGGATTGATTATAATTCCTGAAATTAAGATGATTTCTGGTTTTCTCTAAAATTAGGGAAATAAATACCGTCATATTGATTAAAATCTAGTTTCAGGATTGTGAAGATCTTTGATTAAGCTCAACGTTTGTTAATGAAGTGAAAATGTAGGTAAAGACTTACACATATATTAAAGAAGATGTTCTCTTCAAGTAAGCTCAACGTTTGTTAATGAAGTAAAAACGTAAGGACTTACGCATATATTAGAGAAGATGGTGCCTGAGACTAGATAGACCATCCGCGGGTCGATGCTGACGATATCGGACGGCGACATCGTCACCCAGACCGACGTGATGAGTAAGAAGAGGAGCACCGGAACGAGAGGACGATTCGCCTCCCAGGCCGAGCGGAGCTTGCCGGTACGATCGCGGTACGATCTACACCGCAAACAGAACCGTTATAAACGCCGTCGTAGCTTGCCTGTACGATCTACACCGCTAAGAGAAATGTCATAACTAGAGACGTAGGAATTTAGCATTACAGTGAAATCTATCCTTTTCAAGGGACCAGGAAAATGAAACCATCCATGCAGGAAAACAATCCATACAGGAAAATTTAACATTGATTATATGGGAGTAGGGTGAGAAAAAATGAATGATACAAGCAGGAAAACAATGGACCCGGGAACAATGCATGGGAGGAATGTATTATAATAGACTATCAAAATTCAAATCTTGATATTTCTCAAAGATATATTTTTTTTGTTCTGTTCATGTTTCAGGGTATTTTGATTCATTTGACGTTATAATCTATTTCACTACTTTTTGCTAAATATGGCTTTTTAGCATTAGTTACATCAAGCTATTTCATGAAAATGTGCAAGGTTTTGAAGACAAATTATTACTATTTTGTATACCATACTATGTGTAGAGACATGTAAACATAGCTTCTATTTTTTCTTCTCATGGCATTTAGAATTTGAAAAGTAGCACTTTGGTGCATCTATTATTTTGAAACATCGTGTTTTTTGCGTTACAACAGTACTTACAGGTAAAACCACTACATAACGTACAATAGTCATACAAGAGAAACACCCCACTTGATATTTTCAGAAAAATAATCTCCACAAGCGAATTAAACCGACGCCTCATTTGCCACCTGCATTTTCAGCTGCACTTTTTTCCAAATTCCCAACTAAATTCACCCATTTACACCTCAATTGACATAATTTGGGAAGAAATAGCATCCATAATGCTTCTATTCAGAATGAAGCTTCTACATCTGCAATACATTGAAACATAGTGGATTCAGACATTTGTAGCGCTTTGTCGCCTTTTCAAAAACATGATAGAACGAGACCAAACGTATTGAAAGATGAAGAAATATCAGAAAAACATGTAAAAAAAGCACTTTTACATTCCATCGCTTTTATAGCAATTGCTATTTTCACATGTCTCTTACTATATGTATATATAGTATATACCCTACATAATTAATAATTATACAATTGGAGAGAAAAATATGATTTAGACCTGATTTTTTCTTCTACTTCATTTTAATCAAAAAACTTATTACAAAACCATCGTCTCCCAATTGGACCAAGGCTCGAAATATTAGGGTTATCGATATTTCTTTTCAGATGCAAAAATTATGAACAATTTCAATTGCTGTTCAAAATCATCTTATCAATTAGATATCAAACGAAACCCCTACTATTTTGATATTATCGATTGATCTTCGATACAACAATTTCGCCATCACTTTCAGATTCTTGATCGAGCATCAACTCTACTATAAATATGCATAGCGGAAAGTGTGGGCCAACTTCCTTACTTGTATATATTCCAGAGACACATGGGAAGATTGGAGACGAGAGCACAGATGTAGAAAGTTCCTTCGAACATCTGCCCGGCGCTGATATTGCCCGGCAGCCTGAACGTCCAGGCCTCCGCGCCGTACATGGACGTCACCACGTTTATTATGATGGCCACCTGTAACGGGCAAGATGCTATAAACAGGGGCAAGATGCTATAAACAGGGGCAAGATGCTATAAACACACGAGAAAGATGCTAAAAAGTAAAAACACGGGCAAGATGCTAAAAAGTAAAAACACGGGCAAGATGCTATAAACATGGGCAAGATGCTATAAACTCGAGAACACTTGCGCGCTCATATGCCCCACTTACATAATTCAAAATGGATATTTTGGGAACCGGTACATTGAATTACAAATCAAGGGGTACCCACAATGTAACATTCTCAGTGTCAACATAACATATAAACGATCGTAGTGACTTTCCGGATGAGCATATTGTAGTGAAACTGCTTCACAACATTCAGAGAAGTGTCTTCTGAAATAATATTGATTATAATAAACATTCACAGTATGTTACGTGTTATTTGTAGGTAACAGTACGGTGTTGAAAATCGATGGCAAAAATATTGAGTATTACTGTTACATATAACTCATCTTTGGCCTTTGTTATCATAAAATTTGACTCATTAGCATTTTCGACCAATATTGAAGTTATGTTTGAAGTTATTGAAGTATAAAATGTTGAAGTTTTATGATCATTTATATCTGAGATATCACCCATGTGGGAAATTGTTGCCCTATGGAGACTGGAGACGCCTTAACGAACGTGTTATTGAGGCTCTTTGGTATATATTTCATTATGAAAGTTGGTTGATGAAATTTAAGTCAGATTGTACCAAGTTCTGAGTCTAGAAAAATGTATGACTAAATAAACAGCTCAGACTGTGCAAAAGAAATATAAACTTATCAACTCCTATTAAATCAAATTGTAAAGAGCAAAAACCATGTAAAATTTGACGATTTTTCATTTTGTCAATGGTATAAGACATGGATTTTCTCACACGATTCCATTACATCGTTATGCTGAGACCATGAAATGTTTATATTTAGACAGACATTTTATCAAAATAATCTTTGTTCAATTTGATTCAGAGTTGTACGTCTATCTGAAGTGGGCTTATACTCTGAAAAAGGTGTCAACATCCTTTCCTTTCAGTTATGCAAGAGTCATACAAGTTGATGTACTGTGGGAATAGATGACTAAAATTCAAGATAACACTTTGTATGCTGTGACATAATTAGGTAATTTACAAACAGTTCTATATTTAGATTAGCAAGTGTCACTTTCACTCTGATGAATGGTGGAAACAAGGGGTGAGGAGGGGAGGGAGAGAGGGAGAGGAAGGGGAAGAGAGACAGACAGAGAGAAGAAGAGAGCAACAGAGAGAGAAAAAAAGAGGCAGAGAGAGAGAGAGAGAGAGAGAGAAAGAAATAAAAAGAAAAAACAACAACTTGTAAATGAGTATTCTGTAAATAAACTATTATTATTATTATTATTACCACCAATTTATATTAATTCGTATGGGAAACAGGAAAAACAATATCTGATACGACCCTGTTTAACAAACTTCCACCTGATTTATTAAATTTACAAAAACTATCTGGTGTAAAAATTGAGATAAAAAAATGGATTGGCAAAGTTGCATCTTATAGTGAATTACCATCTTGAAATTTAAAAAATCAAATGCTAATATCATAGCAATATCTTTTATGACAAGATTAATATGTTTTATTTATTATTAAAAGAGAAGTGAAGAAGTTTTGTATTTGTTCAAATTGTAATATTAAGCCCGCATCTTGAACAGATTCTCAGGGTGTACTTTCGCCACATATATCTCAAGAACTACAGACCCTACGGACTTGCGGTAAAATGCAATGAATAGATAATATCCTCACAATTGGATATGCCTAATCAAAAATTGAGGAATAATTTCATTTTGGAGCAATAATTGAATCAAAATGTGCCTAATTTGATGGTTTTCATTGCTTAATTCCCGGATACCGAATGATAGTAGAAATAAATCACAAACGCACATCTTTAAGTTCAACTTTATTTATCAATATTTGAAATCCTGATTTGCCTGTAATTTCACAGTCTTCTCAATTTCCTTGGCCAAAATGTGTAATGTAACTAGATCTTGTCCAAATTTTGAAATGAAAACCTCCCCCATCTAGCGGTGGTTACTGGAACTCTCTCAATATTATCCCTTTTTCACTTTTCAACCCACAAACAAACTTTTGAACGCACATCAAACTTGGGTCGAGCATTTAGAAGAGAAACATTCTCAGCTAAGATGCGGGCTCTTAAGGCCCAGTATTACCAAGTCCAGTTAGTATTTATCTGAGAGTTGGTGAAAACAAATACCACAGGTAACCATGGTGATAACAAGTTTGAACTGTCAGATAAAGGCTTACTAGACTTGGTAATACCGGGCCTAAGTCAACTAGCTGCTATCCAGACATTTCTTGTGATGTATATTTTTGTATGACAACATAATTAGTAGACCCACAGACAAGTCTGTTTTGACTTTGTAGGTCTACGATATCTGTAAACAACTTATATGTTGTGAAATAAAAAATCTTCTCAAAAAAAAAAAAAAATATTATTAATAGGAAAAAAGAAAACAGAGAGAAAATTTGTTTGCTTGTTTGATAAATAGAAAGAGAGAGAGAGAAAGAGATAATGGAACAACAAAATAACATACTGCATTTATAAGCTAAACATACACATGAGGAAGGTCATACTGTAATAACATACATTTGGCAGGAAGAGTCATAAAATGCATAATTAGCTGTTAATGCCAGTAATAGATTTGATTATGAACTCCCCCTCCCCCCCCCCCCTCCCTCCTTGCCCAACAGTTGTAGGACACATAGTGCAGTATTAGGAATAGAATTTACCATTGAAAAAGGATATTGGCCTTGAAATGCACTCAAAGCCATGCCTACATGTTCGATAGTGGATGGGTGTCGATATAGTGAGATATCAGTTCTTAGATAACTTTTTTATCATATGACGTATGAGACATCCAAATTCTGATGAAGACAAGACACAGGCATTTTAAATTAAACTAGGCAAACGCAGCGTATGCCTTGTAAGTTGAGCGAGATATCTGAATAAGGTGTAATAAGAGTCGTAAAGTAGTTCTACAAATTGCTACTTTATCGATTCTGGTATTCTACACACCTTGACGCATATAAATATACTTAATTGTTGGGCAAATATTGAAACTAGAAAGCAGTGAATCTTGGCAACATAATTCGGCTATTATTTCTATGTATTTGATGAATAAAAACGGTTGGTTGAATTTTTTTTTTTGAAACGGCTATCCCGAATTGCATAGAAAATGGTGATAATGTGTATCATTCATATTTACACGTTCAAAGAGAATTTTATTTTATTCGGAGACGTTCTATTTTTCCAATTTTTTTGTCCAGCCTAATCACTTTGAGATGATATTTCTTCATAATCTGTCCAACCGATTCATTCCAAAAACTATACAGTTCTAAGTTGAATGAGTTTGAGTGTTCAAAAAAGTTTCATGTCGATCAGTTTCATGTCGGTTTTTACTTATAATGTGTTCCGTACTTTCGGAAACTGAAAGACTTTTATCTGCGGCAGAAAGTTATGGTCACCAACAGCGCAGTCCTGGTGTCGAAGTTCATTGGTTTTAAATGATCAAAAAGCTGTGGTAAGATCGCCCTTGTGGTGCGCCGTCCAAACGATCCTACTTTTCATCCTTAGCCTTAACTGGGGAACAATGATTTTGTATCAAGTTTCGATGTTATTGAAAAAAAAATGTCGATCAGTCAAACCTTACGACCTGTGCTTTGCTTACAAACAAGCAAACACACAAACCATAGACAAAGCTTCATTAGAGTGGGATGGAGTCTTCGCTCTTCGCTGTCGCTCATCTAATGAGCGATACCAAAGACTTATTATCCTACTCTCATGAAGATTTGTCGACTTGTCCGACTCAGAACTATAGTTCTTGGGTCACATCGGTTGGATTATCTCAGAGTTTCTATAAGCTCCATAATATTTGGCTGTGTGGGAAAATTTAAAAAATTAAATCTTTCCAAAAAGAATTGAACTTTTTCTGAATGTGGACACATTAATGATACACATTGAGAGACCGCAGGCGCTCCACACGGACTCGTTGTTCGCTCGCTTCAGACTCGAGTTTAACATGCATCGTGTGCTAGGCGCAACCCGTAGACTAGCCCGCCGAGCTCATATTCACGTGAACGCCGTTCATTCCCTTACTCACACTTTTGATATATTTCATAGTCTATATTTTTTTTTCGGTATTCAAAAATATGTATCTAGGTTTTTGAAAACTAGAAATGTTATCATTTTCCATTTGAAGAATTTGAAAAATTACAAATTTTTTGTTCAAAATTCTGTGAATGTGATGACCTCCGTTTTTCAATTATTAACAGAATGTAAAAACAATCATATTGATATCTCAAAAATTACGGCCGTGAGAGTTTGCGACGTGAAATACGAGCGCCTGCGGCCTCTTAATGAGACACATTATTACAATTTTGTATGCAATTTGAACCAGCTATTTTGGAGAAAATAATTTATTGAATGGTTTTTATTCAACAAATGCATAGATAGAAATAATAGCAGAACCACGATGCAGTGATCTCAACATACTTTATCATAATATAAAGAAAGTGACTCAACTCCCATACTGATAATATGGAAATTATTTGTTGTTTCTTGCGGTCAGTTCAGAGTCAAAGGTCTCGATTGCCTGTCGCAATTTAGCGGATTCGCTTGTGAACTAGATGTAGATAAGAGTGGCTACGGTACCGGTGGTATTGTATGGCATTGTAGTTCCATATAAAAGTGATAGTTGCGCTACAGGCAATCGAGACGCTGGACTCAGATTCTGACCCCGGGAATATTTCACTTTGAGGACGCCAGTTGGTATTGCTGAGATTCACAGCTTTCTAGATTCAATATTTAATTAACCAATGGAGTATATTTGATAGAGTCAAGGTGTGTAGAGTCTTCGATTATACTTCATATAGATATATCGCGATCTTACAATACATATGCCACGCTAAAAAGCAAAAGCCAAAACACAAATATATAATATACAAAAAAACATGACATGTTTTTTACAAAACAAAATACAAAAGCCCAAACTATTTAGTCTTATATCGCATAAGTTCTACGTATACATACAGCTGGGTCTTTACTTTATTTTTGCTGTATATACCTTTAAAAATTATGTAATACCTTTTAAAGGTAGGGCCTACGCATACATCTGTGTTTTGTCTGTAAGGGAATGTTCATATCTTACAGCCAGGCCTACCATTGATAAGTTATCACCAAAAAACTGACATTATTTCTTGCTAAATCGACTCCCATGGGATCTTAAAAGTCTCATTCACTTCACACACAAAGTAGATACTGATCTGTGGAATGACCTTGACTACCTTTTTTTTTATATCGGGTTTTAACGACGCACTTTAATGATTACTGAGATCTATAGGCGTCGGATGAATGATTAATGAGATGATGAGATGGTGAGATGAAGGTTTTTATTGATGAGCGTAGCGAAGTCTCCATCCCACTCTTATAGGGCTTTGTCTGTGTGTTTTTTTTTTTTTTTTTTTGTTTGTTTTTTTTTTTGTTTGTAAGCACTCCACAGGTCGCAAGGGTTGACTGATCAACATGAAACTTTTTTTGTACACCCAAACTCATCCAACTTAGAACTGTATAGTTTTTGGGATGAATCGGTCGAACCGATTTTGAGAATCATCATCTCAAAGTTTCTAAAAACCCCATAAGATTTGGCTGGGCGGAAAATGTTGAAAAATAAAATCTTTCCAAATGGGATGAAATTTTCTCTAAATGTGTATACATGGATTTTACACATTATTACGATTTTTTAAGCAATTCTGATCAGTCGTTTTGGAGAAAAAAAATAAAATGACTGATAATATTCATAAAATATATCATAAAAATTATGACAGAATTAAGTTGTCGAGATTCACTGCTTTCTAGATTCAAGAGTTGACCAACAATGAAGTATTTTTTATATGCGTCAAGGTGTGTAGAATACCAGAGTCAATGAAGTGGCAAGAGTAGAACTTCTTTAACGACTTTTATAGCTTATTCAGATATCAAGGTGTGTAGAATACCAAAGTCGATAAAGTAGCAAGGGTAAAACTATTTCAAGGACTTTTATACCTTATTGAGATATCTCGCTCATCTTACAACGCATATTTCGCGTTTGACTAGTGGGTAATGGGAAGGATAGTGGGAAGGAAGCGGTCGTGGCCTACTGGTATATTGTGGGAACCATCTCGGCATTAGCCTAGGCTACAGACAGAGGGAAACCACGAAAAACCCCTGTAAAGATGGACGGTGGCGGGGATCGAACCGGGTCCGATATGTCCCTTCACCTCCCGGGTCGCATGAAGCAAGTGCGCTAACCACTCAGCTACTGTGCCGGTCCTTGACTACCTTTTTGGAAGAAATAGTTCAAACTTCTAAGGAAGACTTTATAGTTTCTATACTCGGTTGGGCTGTATATATATATACCGGTATATATATATATATATATATATACATGAGCTTCGGTACTCGCTATATAACCCGGATGGCATACCCGGATACATTTAGTGATGTAAATTTTCATGAGAGTTATCATGAAAATTTTCGATTGCTTGAAAATTTTCAATTTTTGTTCTTAGTAATTTACTATAAGTTTGTTTTACATGCAAATTTTTGTGTGAAGTCTATTTAATCTTAAAGATTAGGCCTAAATATTTTCTTTTTTTCACTTAAGGTTGCATTCAAGTTGTTACAGAAGGAATCACTCTCAAGTTTTAACAATATTAAAACGATTTGCTGAACCATCACATTAAGGTATAACTGTGAATTTGCTTACAAAATTGTCAAGGCTAGGAGAAAATACATTGACTACAGCTGTTGAAACTTACGGTATTTATTAATAAAGTGATAGCTAAATAGTTAACACATTACTGTGAAATAATATTAATAATAATACCTAGGCCTACTTTGGAGAAATAAATATTATGAAACTTGCGATGAAAATAGAAATGATGAGTAGGCATATAAGATTATTACTGGGTTAAGCGTAAGTTTTTGAACATTGATAGATCCTCACTAAATGTATAGGTCTACCGTAGATTTCTCGGCCATCACCATCAGTAGGTGAGGCCAGTACTCCTTTGTACTGTTCTACTTATTAAGTTGTTTGAAAATGTCTTATTTAAAATGAATTTAAAATTTTCTGCAAATCCTCAATTGAAAATTTCCAATTTCTCTTCTAATTGGATGAGCGGAGCAAAGACTCAATTTCACCATACCCAAAAAGAAGGTGCTTTTTCTTAATATTTTTGTTCGCGCTCAACAGGTCGAACGAAAATTCAAAATCAGTTGGAACTTGGCATACAGAAGTGTCCTTATCTAACTCGATACTGTATAGTTTTGAGGCGCAATCAGTTAAACCACATCTGAGAAAACTGATTTCAAAGTTTTCAAAAATCCCATAAGAATAACCCAGAGGAAAAAAATTGTAAAAAATATTTCCCTCGAGAGAATTCAAATTCTCAGGGAATTTCAGTATAATAATGATACACATTATACCGAACTTTAACTTGAATCGGATCAGCCATTTTGATGTAAAAAACATAATTTAATTTTTGTAAATCACTCTAATCTATCAAGATACCAATTAAGTCCAAGCAACAGGTGTCACCAATGAATTGGAAATGATTAAAACAAGGCCTTCTTTATTATTATAGAAATCGATTAGGAAATAGAATGGCAGTGGCGTGATCGTTTGGTTGTTTTGATTGTTTTGAGTGGTGATTTGTTTGTTTGTTTGGATATAATATTTAATAATCACTCCAAAGATAAGTAGATATGTTCCAACTCATCTTTCAACGCGGAAACACATAACACGTTCCTAGTTTACTTGTTGAATAGGACATCTTCAGAGGACTTCTCACACAGGACAGTATGTAATGGAGTATTAGCCCCGTCTACAGATGATCGCCGAAAAGTCGACACATTTATTTATTTTTCATTTCACTGATTACTACGATCTATTGGCGTTGGTGAATGATATCTCAGTGACACATTTAGTGATGATGATCATTGAAGAATGTTCAAAAACTTATGCTATACACAGTTATTATCTTATATTATAGTAGGCCTATAAACTAGCCGGATCCCTCATGTTTCAAACATGAACACGTCAATTCACCACTGCCCTGCACTTCTACACGTGATCATTTTCACACGTCGCCAGCCAGTCTGCTGTGCTAACGCAATGACGCACTATCACTGCAAGAAATAGCAACAATTCCCCTTTGCCCTACTCCCCACCCTTCCTTCCTTCATTCCTTCCTCCCCCCCCCCCCCCCTTCCACTCTCCTCTCATCCGCGCAGCCAACCCACGCCAGCTCTCCACCTTCCTCATCGCCGCGTTACGAATGCACACACGCACAGATCTGGAAGACTTTATGTATAATAATTAATAATATATTCGTTTGCCAAATGCTGGTACTCACCACCATGGAGACGTCGTAGCCCCAGGGCAGGAAGAGAACGCCCGTGTTGTACTTCTCCCAGTGCGACAGGTAGAAGTTGACAAACACGTTCCACAGGCAGAAGTACATGCGGAACGTGCTGATACTGTGCCCGGTCCGGCCGAACACAGAGTACATGCACACGGGGATGAACACGGCCGTCCACGAGTCGAGACCGTGGTCAAACAGCTCGCCCAGCGGGCCGCTCGTTGCCGTACGGCGGGCCTGCTTGCCGTCGATACCGTCTGACGACCAGAAACAATATGTATTTGTGAAATGAGACCGATGGCAATAGGCTATAAGTCTATAACGTACTCATACTCCTATATTTTTGTTTGTCCTTGAGAATGTATATATGTGTACAGTGAAACTATCTATCGTTTTTCAAGGGACCAGGAAGATAAAACCAACCATGCAGGAAAACCATGCATCCAGGAAACATTGATATTGATTCAATCAGAGTGGGGTGAGAAATGATACAAGCAGGAAAACGATGGCTGCGGGAACGATGCATAAAGGTTTCACTGTAGTCTATAACGTATTTCTATATTTTTGTTTGTCCTTGTGAATGTGTGTCTGTATGTGTAGTAATATGAGGAAATATGAGGAAATCACAATGAGCGATCTTTCAATCCAATTTGATTTCCATTTATTTATCTATTTATATTGGGCTTAACGACGCACCTGATGACTATGATATATTGGCGTCGGTGAATGATATATGAGATGATAGGATGATGAGATGAAAGGTTATTTTATTAGGTGTTTTTTGATAGTGGGAAGGAGTCAGTCGTGGCCCATTGTTAAGAAATCATCCCAGTATTGACCTGAACGACAGAGGGAGACCACGAAAACTTCCGTCAGGATGGTCGACCATGGCGGGAAGCGAACCCAGGTCTCATAAAGGACAGTTCAGTGTGCTGACCACTCGTCTCAGTAATATTTGATAATATATAATATTCGACAGGTAATGTATTGTTTGGATGTTATCATACTGACTACTCTGACCAACTGAAGTCTACATGACTTTCATTGGGGAGACTACATTCAACATGTAACAAGTTCATAACAAGTTATTCCACTAATCAGTGCCTTATCAACAATTCATTAGCCTTCCTACGTTGCTTAGTCAGTGAAGGCACCGCATTAGAAACTGATGTCACCGTAAGGCATGGGTTCGAGTCCCGCATAAGGCATGGGTTTTTGTAAACGTCCTTTCACTCATCATCACTTCACAGTTTCAGTATCACCTGCTCATTCTTACTACAGTGCAACCTAGCTGTTGGTGGGGTCGTTAAGCAAACAATAGTCAACAATGTTATATTTGAAACACCGGACCGTAGTATAGTAAACCCTCATTAATCAAAACTCGATCAATTCGAAATTTGACATATTCCAAACTTGAAATCGGTGAACCCGGCTGAAGGTATTCCAACTAAACCATAATTCAAACTAATATTTCAATCGACTTTGATTGCTTTAACACTGTTTTCGGATTGGATAACTCGGAATAGTCAAGTGAATTTCTTGTATTAATCATTATATTCCCAATTTCTATCCTTTTTATTTGACGCCTACGAATAGGTCCAACACTTTGAGCTTTGTGTGCAATATCCGTCCGAGTGATCTGAACTTGAAATTGGCGAACATAACACTATGCTGTGCTTGGAACGTTCGTTCGTCACACTATCAACATGGGACGATCGAGCGCCAATAGAAGCGGGTCTAGTGAGAGGCGGAGCTAGCGAAGTAAACACGAGCGACAGTGATTGAGGCCCTAGCAATTGTTTCTATGTATCGGCCGGCCGCATAGCTTCCTCGCGCGCAGTACGAAATAAGCGGGAAGATTGATGATTTCCGCGAAACAAGTGCTTTTCATCAATTCAAATTTGTATACTTCAAAATCATTTTTTGGGGTCCCTTCCATTTTGGATCAACAAAGGTTTACTGTATTTTGAATTGCACTATAGCGAGGATCGACAGAAGCGCACGGGACTCACCCAACGTGTACGCGAGGAAGATGTTGATGGCGGCGAAACCGAACACCCAGTTGGGTATTGGCGGATGATCGGGCCGATCCTCGCTCGACGCGTAGAACTCGTAGTCGTAATACATGAACAAGAAGAAGTTCAACACCGTGAACAGGAAGCCCACAAACGTTATCAGATTCGGAGCTATCGACTTTGGACACCACTGAAAACAAGAAACATTCGTACATCAACACAAACCGAGATGAATTGTAAATCTTGTTACAGTGAAACCTCTATCCAACGTTTTTCAAGGGACGTTGAAAAATGAGTTCACCATTCATGCACGAAAACGATCCGTTCAGGAAAATTTAATGTTGGTTATATGGGAGTGGGGTACAGGTACCAGGCAGTTGTATTGGTGTAGATTTCATTTACAATAATTTCAATTTTGGTATGAATCCATTTATAGCAAGTGTAGGCCCTACAGTAGTACAATCTACAAACATGTGCCTACCGGCAAGCATGGGACAGTGGTTTGTTCCAAGGGTCATGTAATTTTTTTATTTATACATTCATATACTTATATTGGGTTCAACGACGGACTATCTATTTGCATTTTTTTACAGAGCATCCTTAACCCCATTAAATGTAAATAAACAAATGAACCACAGTATGTTCACAAGATTTGTAACTTGTCAAGTGGTTTCATTATTTTTATTTCTATATTTTCAACTCCTCCCCTTCACAAATTTTTACTGCCCATTAAGCGTTTTATAGGATTTTAGTGATGATTGAGGTCAGCTGGATGAGGTTTGTGTGTCAACTGGAATGTGCGACAAAGAGTCCAACCTCCAATTTCAACCTCTGTACAGATTGGTCAAGAAGTAGAAGTTTGGGTCAATTGGTTTTTAGTCCAGTTGATTGATTTTTAGGACAGTTGGTTTTTAGGACAGCCAAGTTATAGGGCAGTTTGTTTTTAGTCCAGTCGATTGATTTTTAGGACAGTCAGTTTTTGGAACAGCCAAGTTCTAGGGCAGTTTGTTTTTAGTCCAGTCGATTGATTTTTAGGACAGTCAGTTTTTAGGACAGCCAAGTTTTAGGGCAGTTTGTTTTTAGTCCTGCCGATTGATTTGTAGGACAGTCAGTTTTTAGGACAGCCAAGTTTTAGGCCAGTTTGTTTTTAGTCCAGTCGATTGATTTTTAGGACAGTCAGTTTTTAAAACAGCCAAGTTTTAGGGCAGTTTGTTTTTAGTCCAGTCGATTGATTTTTAGGACAGTCAGTTTTTAGGACAGCCAAGTTTTATGGCAGTTGGTTTTCATTACAGTTGATACTTTCTCAGTAGTATAATGTAGGCATATTTTGTTCCGGGGGCATTCGAATGCGAGTTGATCATTCACTTCGCGTGAGCACGAATGAGACACAATACACGACATTTAGATTTAATCAACATGAAAACACTTATTTCTTACGAGGTATAATTATAATTTATTCATTATTTAATAAATGACGTACCGGTACTATAATGATGACAGATCTATTGGCGTCGGATGAATGATGAAATGATGGTTTCTTGGGTAATGGGAAGGATAGTGAGTAAGAAGCGGTCATGACATTTACTGTAGGAACCATCACGGCATTTACCTACTAGGCTACGGCGGGAAACCAGGAATAAACCCTGTGAAGATGGCTGGTGGCGGGAATCGAATCAAGGCCCGTGTAATAACATTACAGTTTCAAAACAGACATTGGATTTGAAATGACATTCAAAGCAATCAAACTATCAACAAACGGATGTTTATTGACGCCATCACAGACTTTGATCAGGCCCTATCAGGCGATATCTTCATAGATATCGAAGTCACGGCTAGTGAGATTATTAAGATTAATAATATAATTCAATGTAGGCCTACTGTATATATCTTTTTACGTATAATAAGTGGAATAACTTTCAACGATAATTTGTAAAACCTAACACTTGTTATCGGTGTGGAATGGGAAACCAAGTTGCCTCTATTCCTACCGATCTAGTGTCACTAGCGCACAACTTTCAAACACATTTTTTATGTTGTTCAGCAACACCAGTTGTCAATATGTCATGCTGAATAGAAACTAACATCATTATAATAATTATTATTTTAATCAGATACCGTATGGAGTTCAGGTGTGGGGTAGTGCTGCTAATACTTATAAATATCAATATAATCATGAATACAGTATACGGTAGGCATATACAGAAATCAATTTTAGAAAATATTATTCCTGTAAACGTACAAGTTCTTCGTGAAAATCTGTTCATTTATTGTGATATTTTATCGGTTAGAGGAATTTGTCAACATAAATGTATTTTTTGTTTTCTTGATGAATCAATAATAATAATTTTAAAAAATTATTATTAGGGGGCCCTATTGCTATTATTATTATTAATTTACTAAACAATAATCTGAAAAATCTATATATCGACCTAACCTAACAACGTAGCCTAAAATTCTATACCGGTAACCTTGTTTCCCAATCAAGGCTATGGATAAATTAGTAAGTCTGTTATTAGCTACATCTCTTGGTGGTTTCAAGATTATAGATAATCATTTTTATTGGTGACAAGATTGAAATTAAAAACTTGAAAAAAAAGAAAAAAATGAACTTTGACATCAGGACTGCATTGTCTCTGACCTTAATTTTTAGCTGCAAATAAAAGACAAATGCAACATTGTTATTATTCAAATTTCCAACATAAGGTAGTACGCCCAAGTAGGCCTACAATATGGAAAGATGGTAGTTAAAAAACAAAAAATAATCTCACTTAAATATAGTCTTTTTGGCTAATGCAACTTTGAATAAAAGATGAGAGAAATCAACCGAGCCGCCCATTCAACCGCAGACAATAGGCCTAGCTTCAATTGAATAGGCATGAAGGAGGCATCAACTTGACACGCAGACGCAGGTGACGGAGCGTAAAAAGTGTCAGACAATTGTTGTCTGTTGTCAACTTTGCTAACGAGTCAAGGGTCTACGGTTAACCACTACTTAAAAGTTAACTACCGGTATAGAGATGATATGAGGGCCCAACATAATTATATGACTACGAAAATGCAGCATATGCATTGTTGGATGACAAATTTATATGAAATTTACAGGTAATGCTCTATTTGCACCTCGAATTCAAAACAATTATGTCACTGCCTTCCTGTTTCATTCATTACTTATTTTAATTGTTCTACAACCTAATTGGTTATACCTGTTGCTCAACTTTCTAATGGGTTTCTTAATAGCTTTGGAAGAGAAAATTAAAAAATTAAATTATCAAAACAGCTGATCCAATTTATGTGGAACTTTACAATAATGTGTATAGGCCCAAATATTATGATTGAATTAAAATTCCATGAAAATTTGAATTCATTCAATAGAAATATTTTTTCAACATTTTCTTCACCGAATGGCCTATTTTTATGAGGATTTTAAAAAGTTGAAACATTTGGGTTTTCTCAGAAGTGGTGCAACCGATCACGCCTCAAAACTATACAGAAGGCCTATCAAATTAGATGATGACACTTGTGTATGCCAAGTTTAAACTGAATTTGTACTTTCGTTTGGCCTGTGAACCGCACAAAGAAATATGTTCGTTTTTTAGTATGGTGGAATTGAGTCTTCGCTTCGCTCATCCAAATATACAAAAATTACTAGGCCTATAGCAAATTACAAAAATCGGAAGAAAAAGCAAAGAACCGATGCAAAGAGAAAAAAAAATTGAGCATAATTTGGAGAGACAACCGGAAACAAACGAATCACATGTACCGGTAACTAAAATTATTGGAAGGCAGAAATATTCAAGAATCAAGAAAAATAGTGCCATTTCCTCTTCTCAACTATAAGCTAAATAACCTTAACTATGAACTAAAATATCTTTTCCAATATATATTTTTTTGCAAATCTATAAAATCCAACATTTCAAGTAGGGCCTACCAGTACTGGTACTTGAGTTTGTGGTTAGAAGAGAGTACCTCCAATGTTAAAGTTCTATAAGAGCAACCGTGATTGGCCGGCTTGAGCTTCACCCCAAAAGCATGGTGTTTTGTCCAGGTAGAACTAGTGTCGACGTTACTAGTCAACCGGCGACACTAGCACCACCTGGACAAAACACCTTGTTTTTTGGGTGAAGCTCGAACTGTCAGAATTATAGAGCCTCCCATAAGAATGTCCAGTCTTTCTAACGTAGTTATTATAAAGTCAATGCCGGTACCGTAGCTCCAATCTTCATTGCCAAGTACCAACGTATTTATGCTATTCAACACCTTAATTTTCACGGCCTACACTATTTATTTCATTTAAATTTAGTCATACTAGTTAAACCTACTATCTACTGTAGGCCTACAATGAAACATGTGAATTAAGTAGGCCTACAAGTAAGCCTGAAATTAAAAGCAACGATACGCAACAGAATCTGTATATTCTAGTTACTACCACTACCCCTTACCCCATAGGCCTACTAGTTTCAGTCTCATTGTTGTCAAAAATGAAAGTGACACTGTTGCCATCTTGATGACCTTGAACTAACAGGCTATCGTAAAGGCATCGTGCTAATAGGCTACCGTAACATCACAGCATTACAAAAAGCACTTCCACATTTTCATCCGAGATGTTTACGTAACTGTCGATCACCAACACAGTTTCAAGGTTCAATAGTAAATAATGGTACGGTAAAAAAAAAATAGAAAATGAAAACATGATTAAAATTCAAGCATTTTGTACAGTTTACATCATAGCAGTACACTGCATTAGCCTAAAGTCTATCTATGGCTATCTAATTGGAATTACAAAATTGGGTTAATTATGAATCTTTCTCCAGTGATTCGAATTGACGTTCAAATATCAAAACCACAGATACGGTACCGGTAACATGGTTCAATTTTGAGATATGGTAGGCCTATCTCAATTTGAATTCTGGAATTTCCCATATATATCACTTAACATGCAACCTCAAATGTTATGATTTTTGATTACCCGTATCATTGAGTAGGCCCTATATACATAAATTCAATGCCGGTATTTAAAAAAATAGGCCTACTGTACTAAAAAATATTTTTAAAAATTAACTTTCAACCATAAAAAGTAATTTGATTAACAATGAATATATAATGTAAAATTGAATACATGTAGGCCTACCAATCAAAATTTTCAAATCACACATTTATCGCCAAATTATATTTAATTAAACAACTTGATTCTTTTGAATGCTAAAACGTGAGCCAAAAATTATGACGGTGTTTCAGATACGGTACAATTTTTATTTGCAAATACGAATTCATATTCGATAAAGTTCAACTAAATTTCTCATTGTGGAATTACTTCCAAAATTACTTTTCAACTGGACTGACTAAACAAAGGATCAACTTTCAAATACATTTTGTGCAAATCAAGTTCCATTTTACACAACAATCAGGAATTCCATCAACTTGTGACATTATTCATAATAAATACCAGAAGGTAATTGGCCAATTACGCATCACTCATATACGGTCAATATGCAGTTAATCAACAAAAACAATAGAATATGATCATACAAAACAATACAATGTCAACAATGGAACTCCAGTGATATCAGCAATTACCAAGGAGGTTAGATACTAATAGTATCTAACCTCCTTGGCAATTACCCATTCACAGTTCAATATCTACAAGTTACTTTTCAAGAGTCCATGGGAGTCAATTTTACGACATATCAGTTTTTTGGTGATAACTTTCGAAGGGTATGAGATATCAAAATTTCAATGAAAAGGAAACACAGATACAGTGAAACCTCTATCCATTGTTTTTCAAGTGACCAGGAAAATAAAACCATCCATGTAGGAAAAACATCCATCCAGGAAAAATTTAGCATTGATTATTTGGGAGTGGGGTGAGAAAAAATGAATGATACAAGAAGGAAAACGAAGTATCCGGGAACAATAGTTACAATAGTACAATTTCAAAATGATATAAGTTGTAACTATTCAACTCAAGAGCGCATAATTGTCACACGTACACAGCTAGAAAAAAAAACATTTTTCAGCTGTATAAATTATGCGACAATTATGAGACATGAGTTAAATAGTTATAACTGTCACCATCTTGAAGGTATTGAAATTATCTGTGTTTTTTGTTATATCTCATACCGTTCGAAATTTATCACTAAAAAATGATATTTTGCTAAATCAACTCCAGTGGACTCTTAAGAAAGTTCTCCTACTGATAATGCATGAAAGAATTTGTGTTTGTATATGGGAGTTCATAGACAGTAGTAAACCAACCAGCATGAAGGTCAAATTTCAGTTACCAACTTACTAACAAAATAGGCAACACTGTTGAAATATCTTCATTAGGGTATGTTATATATCATTGACCAAAGACATAGGTCTACTTTCAGATATCTTCGGTCTATGGTTATACCATAGGTATATATTATCGAGATACGTTACTCCTGCAGCCGATAGCGACACATGCTTGTTCCAATCTCGGCAGCCATATTGGACACTTACGAATAGAATCCAAGCAGGGCATTCAATATTATCAATTATATATACGTACCGATATGTCGAATTATCGGAAACTTCCCGGTTTGCAAATCGGTGTGAAGCTACTGCGGAGACACAAATATGTACGCCTTCTTGACGTTGAGTAACGTATCTCAGTAATATATATCTACAGTTTGAATGATGATTCAGCGCGCCAGACACTCATCTAGCCGTCTCAAGTGAGTCAAGTCTATAGTACGGTAACTGAGAATACTAACAAGCACCTGCATATAAGGTAAGCTGTAGGCCTAGGTAGGTCTATATAAAATAATTATAATTTAATAATTTAATTATAATTATAATAAGTATTGAAGTTCTTTCAACATACTTGTACAACTTTGTTCCAGAATGGGTGCATAACATATATGCTCAATGGGCTTGTGTCCAGGGCACTGTACTGAAAAAGAAAACATTCACAGATTTATTAGATATATTTTCAAAAACATATAGCTGCTACTGCTAGTTTGCCTGTACAACTATACCGGTAAGCCTTTTCTTATTTTTTTAATCTATCAATAAATAGAAAAAAGGCTTTACTGACGCACTGTAACGATAACTTTAAGATCAATTGGCGTCAGATTTATGTTTAATGAGATGAAGGTTTCTTAGGTGCGGTAATGGGAAGAATGATGGGAAGAAAGCAATCGTGGCCTGTACCGTGACACAGGAATCATCCCGGCATTAGACCACACTACAGAGGGAAACCACGAAGAACCCCTGTGAAGATGGACGGTGACGGGGATCGAACCAAAGCCCGATATGCCCCTCACCTTCCGAATCACAAGAAGTGAGCGTGCGTTAGTAACTGAGCTAGACAGGCTGGTCCTAATCTTATTAAGATGTTCAACAATGTTAGTACTTAGGCCTACCAGTATAGATTTTTTTCCCTTTCATTTAATAAAAAAAGAGATAATTTTTTGTGGTGTATTCAATTAGAAAATAACTTTGCTATCTAATAACTTCATTAAAATGCTACGGTAGATGATTATTTTTCAATGTCAAAAGAAAATTTTGTGGGCAAAATCTCCAGAAACCAGAATCATCAAGTGTTAAGAAAAATAATGTTGGAATTTAGGAAACGTCTAATTGCCCTAAAACAAACTGTGCGGTGACTGTGAACTCTTGAATGCACGGGCGCAAGTACGAGTTTGCAAGAATTATCTTTCATCTGGGCCTACATGAGCCACTGAGTTAATTTTTATCTTTTCTTTTCATCTAGGTTTTTTCAAATAATTATCTTTTATGTTATATAAGTTGGTAGATTAAAAAACATACAACATAAGCATACAAAGAAAAAATTCATATCATTATGGAGATAAAAAATCATATAGTCAGTGACTTATCTAGTCATCTGACGTTGAGACCATTAAAATCACGAAAGCCTCAAGACAGTGGTGTTGATGGCCTATTGGTACCTGTTGATTTTCATAACAGCTCTATATATATATATAGGCCTATAGCAAGTTGTTTTCCATCTTAGAGCATGTCTGAATGCTACGCTTATCGTTATTCTTGTAAGGGCCTTATTCTTGTTTTTACACTATCAATCATGCTAGATGACAACAGGAAGTAATGTTCAAAAGGTCGCAATGCAAACAAAAACCAGAATGGTAATCAAAAGTGCATTCCAGTTTTCAATTATGATACCGGTAGGTCGTTTGAAATTTTAATATTACGATTATCGATCTACAATTATTATATCTATAGGCAACGCAATTATCGATATATAGGCATTATAGAAAATACAATTAGGTTACGATATTGATATCGGTATATAGGCCCAATCATTATAGGCAATAGGCCTACCATTATTGATCTGGAGACATGTAATAATTGCATCTTTTTTCTCTTCGTAGCATTTTTAGAATTTGAAAAGTATTATTTTGGAGCATCCATTGTTTTGAAACATATTGTTTCGTAGCGCAACAACATTCTGTAGCGTAACAACAATAGGTAGGTTAGTGATGGGACGATAAAAATTTTCAGAAAATTTTCAATTATTGATTGAAAATTTTCAATGCAAATTTATTGAAATTCTCAATGATTATTTTCAGAAAATTTCCAATCGATTGAAAATTCTCTGTGAATCTAATCGAAATAAATGAATTCATCTAATTCATCACCATCGATTTTTTTCAGTGATTTTCAAAATTAAATCATTGGATTTCTTTCAATTTGAACATTGAAAATTTTCCATTCAAATTTTCAATGGAAATTTTCAAAATCTTCACTCAATTACCTTTCAATTAGGTCATTTTTAAAGGACTTTTAAAAAGAGGACAGTAGAATTGAGTACTGGCCCCAACTAAGGGTGATTGCCAAGAAGTCAGCACATTTAGTGAAGATCTATCAATGCATGTTCACACACTTCAAAAAGACATTCAATATTTTATGTAGGCCCTACTCATTTAGGGTCTTGACAAATTTGTAAGCAAATGCACCTTCAATGTGGTGGTTCAACAAATTGTTTTAGTATTACCAAGAGTGAATTCAAACCTCAGTTTCTTCCATGATGACTTATATGCCATGAAAAAAAAAATTGAAAAAAATTGAAAATTTTCAAGCCTTGTAAATTTTTATGAAAATTTTCAACGAAAGGAATTTTCATGTAAATTTAAATCAGTAGGGACGGTAGGCCTACCAGTAAAACTATTAGGGTGTATAACGTACGGTATAATAGCTGTTAGCATCCATGAGAAACACTCCAAATGATATTTTAAGAAAAATTGAGTCCACCAGCGGGTTAATTGCTCACGCCTCATCTGCCGTCTGCATTTGCAGTTGAACGTTGGTTTTCCAAATTCCCAAACTAACTTCCCCCTTTTACACCAAAATTGATGACATTTGCGATAAATAGCATAAATAATATGGTACGGGTAGCACTTTTATTCTGCATATCAAGCGTTTACAATACCCTGCCTGTTGAAAAATAGCGGTATCAGACGTTTGAAGCGCTCTGTAGCCTTTTCAAAATCATGATCAAACAACATCAAATGTATTTGAACATGGAGAAATATTAGAAAAACATGTATTGAAGAACATTGAGATTTCATTGCTTTTAGAGCAATTGCTATTCATAAATATCTCTAATTATTGATAGGGGGCCTATTATATAATTATTATGTATATTATATATAGCCTATAGATACTATTATATTGATACTAGATACTATAATTATGGTATATAATTATTATAGGCAAAACAATTATTGATAGGATCTACTGCCCAGTATTGATAAATATTATTATTGACAATTATTGATATATGGTGAAATCTTATTATTCTATAGGCAATACAATGATTATAATTATACGCAGAAGTACTGCACTTGATTAGAGTCAATTAGGCCTACATTAGGCTACTCATCAGTATACAAATATATATACAAAACACTTGACATATAGAATGATAGGCTTTATTTGCTTATTCTTCCAAGCGGATCGATGAATTTTTATTACCGGTAGCGGTACATTTTCTTTCAAAAGTAATTCAAGTCAGGCCTACAAACTCAATGGCGGGTTTGAATCCCATAACGCATGAGTTTTTGTGAGTTCGTCATTCATCTATGACCTATTCATTCGAACCCCCCATAACCTAGCTATTTGTGGTTCATTGAACAAACAAGTAAATTCAACAGATTGATAGGCTTCAATCACACTCAAGTGTTGAGTGCAAAAGTTGAAAAATTACTAGGGTCTAGGGCCTATGCTCTTTTAAATTTAGAATGGAACCAAGATATTCGTGCTTCACTGGACAGATAGAAGAAAGTCAGTATTAAAAAAACAATAGGACTATGGCCTACAGATGATGGTCATTCACCGCTTCGGTCATTAAAATGAAGACTTTTCTCTTTAAACCCAGTTCAAGTGACAAGATTAAAATGGCCTAGAACTAGGCCTATCTTGCTTGTCTGTATAGGATGGCGTGATGTAGGGGTTCATCAATTAGTTGTGAACTTAGCAGATAAGGACTGCTTGGCTTTGAACCAAATTTGTAGGCGTACTACGCCACGACGTGTACGCCAAAACCAGCCCTAGCTAGGTGTACATGTCGGTCCCAGGGCCGGCGTAGGCCTACAATACGGAGGCGGGGGTAACCTAACCTCAAAGAGAAGGGTAATTTTGAGTTTCGGCCTAAGCTTGTTTCAAGCGTCAACTCTAAAACATATCAATTAAGTTATCCAAGAACACGTGTTATTTTATAACTCACTTTGTAATTCTCGAATCCAGATAAATGTCCTTGCGATAAATATTGAACATCCATTTTTAAACGGTTATTTAAATTCAATAAATTTACACAAAAATTAGGCCAGGCCTGTTCACTTGTCAACTTTTCTCTCCTCTAGTAAATGGAAACATTCGCTTCAACACAACGGGCACAACTTCAAAATCTGTAATTCAAGGTAGAGTACTTTGTATCCACATTTCGTTTGTTTCAACTATTATTAAATAAGTCCAGTCGAATTATATGCGAGAAACAAAGCACTGTAACCCACAGACGACTCGCGTGTACAATCAGCCGAGTGAGCTGACAGAACGGCGAACGGCCTCTGAGCGAGGAGAGGGGGGGGGGAAGCGAAGTGAGTAATGGGTGGACCCGAGGAGGGGATTGGGGAGTTAGCGTAGACTCCCCACCCCACACCCACACGTTGCGCAAATATTATGGAGTGATTTTGCGTGTGAAATTGGTTGGTTTTTGGTACGTCGTGTCTGATGGTTCCTCCCTCATACACACACACTGATCGTAATCATACCATAGATAGATATATATATATATATATATATATATATATATATATATATATATATATATATATATATATATATATATATAAATATTTATATATATATATATATATATATATATATATATATATATATATATATATATATATATATATATATATATATATATATAATTATATTTATATATATATATATATATATATATATATATATATGTATATATATATACATATATATATATATATATATATATATATATATATATATATATATATATATATATATATATATATATATATATATATATATATATATATATATATATACCCCATATATTTCTATGATCATACTGATGGAAATACTTGACAATCAACCAGGAAATATAGTTCAATTTACCATTGTAAGTAGATATGCTTTACTCGTGATGATTAAATTTGAATTTAAAAAAAATGTGTTATAATCAACATATGATAAGGTACACTCTACAAATGCAATGCCTCTATCGAGTCTATGTAACTATTATAACTTAGTAACTGTAACTAATTGTAGTAACTGTAGTATTATAACTTGAAAAAGTAGAAATTAGCTACAATAAATATTACATTCGGGAGAAATTAGTAATCGCAGCAGTATGTTCATCCCAAAACAATTATTGAAATTTGGAGAAAAAAATCTTCAACCAAAAGCATTTTATAGAATATTTATAGATCCTGTAGAATTGAGTTTATTACACTGTAAACTCAGGGCCTGTAGTGAATAATGTGAATAATGTATTCATAAATCCTCCAATCTTTTTCAAATATTCATTCCCACCTACAATAGCTAGTTCATTTGTGGGAGATTTAAACATTTTAAAACATTTCAGAACATTTAAAATTAAAATGTATCTATTTAAAATTCAACTGCATAATTGAAAAAAAATGTGCACAAAAAGTGGGCGTATGTAGAAGTATTAATGGTTGCCTGCCATTGAAATCTAAAATTTTAATTTATCAATCAATTAGTAGCACCTTATATCAATCTACTACAGTTCAATATGATTTCTTTTAGATAAAAATAAAATAGAATCATTTCAGAAACTTCAAAACAAAACAAAGCAATACGAAGTATTCTGTGGGTAAAAAGTGACACTTCAATCAAAAAAATGTGTTCTTCTTAATACCTTTACTCTTTTTAAAATAACCAATGACTATTCTGCAATATCTTACAGTCAAGTAAAATTACAATGAACAGGTAAATAATAAATATATATTAAGAAGTTGAAACGATATACATGTGAAAAGAACCATGAGTAAAGAAGAGGACAATAGTTTTTTTTTGTCACAGGATCAAATGGAAGAGTATTTAAATAAGATCCCTCTTACGATCAGACAAGAAAAAAATGTGAATACCTTCAGAAAAAAATGTTGCATAGGCCTACTGCTAAATGAAGGAAAATTAATTCCCATTTCCTAATGCTTATGAGGTGGTCAAATACTGGGACCAAGCTAATACAAACCATTAATTTACCCTGTTATTTTTAATTACTTCACTTCTTTAACCCTGTTCAGTTTGAATACATCATAAAAACATTTTGTATTTGTATTTTTGTATTTTGGTAATTGTTAATTGAATTATATTTCTAGTTATGTATTCCACTGTGTAATTGTATTTTTAGGTATGTATTTCATTTTGTAATAGTTGATTGATGTTAACGGTAGTTGATTCTTGTCATGTATTTAACCTTGTAAATTAGCAATAATGCAAAATAAATATCTACTACTATAAAACTTCACAATATCTTCAAATGATCATGGTATGTATGTCATTATGAGCTAATTGTTATGAAAAGTAAATTTATGTATGCAAATATTGTAGGAATATATTATACATGTCACTTGGCACGCTCATGCACTTAGGTTCAAATTTTGTTTGCTGGATTCAAATTTGGATGAAGATTGTTAATCAACTAATACTAGTCAAACGCGAAATATGCGTTGTAAGATGAGCGAGATATCTCAATAAAGTATAAAAGTCCTTAAAGTAGTTCTACCCTTGCTACTTTATCGACTCTGGTATTCTACACACCTTGATATATGAATAAGCTATTAAAGTCGTTAAAGTAGTTCTACTCCTGCCACTTCATTGACTCTGGTGTTCTACACACCTTGACGCATATAAAAAATACTTCATTGTTGGTCAACTCTTGAATCTAGAAAGCAGTGAATCTCGACAACTTAATTCTGTCACAATTTTTATGATATATTTTAGGAATATTATCAGTCATTTTATTTTTTTTCTTCAAAACGACTGATCAGAATTGCTTAAAAAATCGTAATAATGTGTCAAATCCATGTATACACATTCAGAGAGAATTTCATTCCATTTGGAGAGATTTTATTTTTCAACATTTTCTGCCCAGCCAAATCTTATGGGGTTTTTAGAAACTTTGAGATGATGATTCTCAAAATCGGTCCGACCGATTCATTCCAAAAACTATACAGTTCTAAGTTGGATGAGTTTGCGTGTACAAAAAAAGTTTCATGTTGATCAGTCAACCCTTGCGACCTGTGGAGTGCTTACAAACAAAAAGAAAAAAAAGAAAAAAAAGAAAAAAAAAAACACACAGACAAAGCCCTATAAGAGTGGGATGGAGACTTCGCTACGCTCATCAATAAGTTATGTCATGGAGTTATTAGATGAGCGTAGCGAAGATTCCATTTCATATACCGAAAAATATGGGCTTCGATTTTTTTTTTTCTTGTAATTTTGTACGCAGCATACAGGTCAGGAAAAAATACCCATCGACTTAAAACTTTTTCTACATATTTCTGTCATACCAGAATAGGTTGGGATTGTTTTTCAGAAAAATCGGTCAGAAGGTTTTTACGGAAAAAAATCGAAAAGTTTGAAAAATCCTTGTAAGAATAACCCGGAGGAAAAATACTTGAAAAACAAGAATTCTTCAAAAGCTCTCAAATTCTCACCGAATATGGACAGTACTATTATACACCTTTTCAGAGATTTTTGCAACAATCGGATGAGAAATAACAAAGAAAACGCAATAAAAGTGTACATTTTATTGAATATTTGGATCAATTGGTTTTGCAGAGTGTATTTGCGACAGGTTGCAGCACTATAAATATCAACAAGTTGCAGGTAAGGTTTTTGAACGTTTGAAGTAATCCAAGGTCCGAAAATGTGGATTGATCTGACAAAATTTTTACATTTGAGATTTCCATACTTCTAAGCTCATCTCATAACGCAAATCCCACGTTTTCCTGGTATATTATAATCAGGGGCGGCAAAGCCAGGGGTTCAGGGGGATCGCCTGACCCCCAATTAATCATGTGATAGGCCTAACTATAACAAAGAATTATATCAAACGTGACAATTCATCAATCTTGACCCCTCAATATTGTTAGGGCTCCGCTGCCTATGATTATATAATAAATGACAAGGCACCTATAGGTAAAATGAGCAGTAATGTAAGATCTACAATATTGTTTCACCTCTGACCATCATCATTTTCAAATATTTATTAAAATATTATTTATTTAAAAATAGTAGGCCTAGTGGTCAGTGGTTTCAAGTGCCATGTTCTTGCACAATACTACCAGTGGCGTAACTAGAAATTTTGGGCCCCGGGGCAAAATACTCACATGGGCCCCCCGTCCTTCCCCCCCCTCCCAAAAAAATATATCAATTCAAATCAAATGATGAAATTTCGATATCACTCAAAATGCAACCTCCATATTTCATGTTATTCCAATTTACTATTAGAGACGGTTAAAATACACTCAAAATTATGATTAAAATATATTCACAATTATGTCATTCTATGAAACAAAATGGTTCTATTGAAGATGTAGATCAAATAACACTTACTCTTGAGAAGGAAGAAAGTGTGGACTTTTCATCTAAATCATGCAGGGACGTAGTCAGGATTTGTGTTGGGGGGGGGCGCACAGGTTATACATGAATAAAATGACCACCCAGTTGGACATCTGCCGAGCGAGAAAAGGGGGTCTGGGGGGCACTAGCCCCCCAGCAGAGCCCCGCAGGGAATTTTTTAAAATATGGACATTTTTCAAGAGATTTTTGCGATTCACGAGTGGTTTTGGAGTCATAATTGCATCATCATGGACATTTTTGAAGCTATATTTTTACGACTTCTCCCAGCAAAGCCCCGCAGGTAATTTTTTTAAATAGAGTCATGTCATTTTTAAGTGATTTTTCATATTTACAAGTTGTATTGAAGTCCAATGATTGAATCTCTATGGACATTTTCAAAGCTATTTTCGCGATTTCTCCCAGCAAAATTCCCAGCAGTGATTTTTTTGAAATATGGTCATTTTTCAAGTGATTTTTGCGATCCATGAGCAGTTTCGGAAGCTAATAATTGAATCATTATCGAAAACAAAAAAGGAAGTGAAAAGTAGTGAAGTGTTTACTGATAGAATTCACATATTAATAAGTAATCAACATGCATCATATTTTATTGTGTTTTTTTTGTAGGTTAACATTATATATTTTTTAAGGAGGATAAGTTATTGGGGGGGAGGGGGGGGTAGGGGCAAAAATGCCGATGGGGGGAGGTGCGCGCCCCCCCTGAGACCCCTTAACGACGGCCCTGCCAAAATGTATAGTCAAAGTAGCAAGCTCATAATTTACTTCAAGTGCTGTAAGTACAGAGAAAAAATATGACAGTGTTTCTGACATGATTCGTGTGAATATACTTGTCAAATCAAGTTCAGCTTGAATTTTCTCATTGCAGATTTTTTTAATATCAAAAAGTATATCTTTTCAGTTATACAAATACGTTCATTATTTTTCGGTAATCGTTGAAATGCATTTCTGATAATAGCACAGCATGGGCCCCCGGGACCGTGGGCCCCGGGGCAGCTGCCCCGGCTGCCCCTGCGGTAGTTACGCCACTGAATACTACTCAGTATTGAAAACTTCAATACTCTACACTTTCAATCTCACATTTTATTCTAATCAATATCGATTGAGAATTGAAAATCACGATATATTTCTATCAATATATTTTATTGTTATCGTTTCAATATCGTTAACAATTTTTATATCGAATGGCAACCCCATATGATATATACATTTTTTTAAACTTTCAACAGTATTTTTGGTAGGTCAAGTAAATTAAGGGTTTAACAAAAGTTTCAACATATTGAATTTTTTTCGTACCTGGTTCTTCAATGAGTCCTGAATTAACGACTTGAAATAGGCGTGGCTTCACCAGTGGGCCAGTTGGATCTATATCATTTGTGGTCATTTGAAGATACCCCAATTGGATATTTAAATTTGACTACAGTACTAACAGCCCTGTTGATTGGACGGTATAATTTGTGACGTCATGGAGACGGAGACTGCGAGTCGTCAATTGGAAGACATTGTTTTCTATCTCTTCCAATAATAGGTGACATCACTTGAGAAGGCCTTGCACATCGAATCCAAATCACTACCAGTAAATATACAATAATTGCCATTGATTGATTATTATTTTATATTTTTGGAATGTTTTTATTTCAAAAAGATTCTACTGTACTATCTTTTTCAAATAATCAAGCTAATAAGGACAAAATATTTCCTCACAAGTTTTAAAAGAACAACTTCACAATCATTGTACTCTATATATTGGGTTCAACGACGCACTGTCATGATGACTGAGATCTATTGGCGTCGGATGAATGATTAATGAGATGAAGTTTTTTTTTTTTCTCATGGGTAATGGAAAGGATAGTGGGAAGGAAGCAGTTGTGGCCTATATTGTGGGAACTATCCCGGCATTAGCCTAGACTACAGAGGGAAACCACGAAAAACCCCTGTAAAGATGGACGGTGGCGGGGATCGAACCGGGTCTGATATGTCCCTTCACCTCCCAGTCACACGAAGCAAGTGCGCTAACCACTACGCTACTGTTCCGGTTATCATTGTACTCGCAGCAGACAAGACATACATATGAAGACACACCACTTACCGGTAAAAAAAAGTCCATCATACGCTGGAGCCACCTTCTACAATACCGTACTTTTGAACCAAATGAAAAATTTAAAGTGTAATTCAGAATTCTATCTTGAACTAAAATTATTTTTGAAAGAAAAAGCATTTTTACTCAATAGACGAATATATGAATCACTTCTGTACATGATTATTCTTCATTACATTTATCTGACTTCAAGTTCAGCAACACTGTATATTGTTATACTGAATAAATACTATTATTATTATTATTGTAGCATAATAATTAATGGCGGTTCATGAAAACCAATAACAAAATACAATATACTGTGAAATTTGGTTATATATCCAAACTTTTCACTCTGGCAAATATAAATCTCTTTTCGAGTACACAAGAATGCATTTGCTGAATTGCTTCCGAACCTCTCTTTCGCCCATCTAATCAAGCGCATTCTGCATTGTCCAATTTATACAAGGAATGCAATCACATCTACCAATAAAACAAGTATTTAATTGTATAGTTAAAAAAAGACTTCACCTCATTCAGAATATCAATCAAAACTTGGTTACACTTACGGTACTTCAGAGCAATAGAATGTGGTAGCTAGGATTGTGGTCCTAGGTACAGTAAAACCTCTGTTATAAGTTTCTTGTTTATACATTTATTACATTTATAAGTGTTATTTTCTGATCCAACCCATATGCTCCACATGTTGAATAGTTTCATTAATAAGTTTTTCACATTAATACATTTTTTTATTCTGGTCCCCTGAAAAACGTATAAAAGAGGTTCCACTGTAGTAGCATAAATATTCCTTTGCGCAAAGTAAAAACCTGCACATGTCTAAAACTTGAAAATAACACTATGAACCCCATGCCTATATAAGTCTCCCAAATGCTAATTTGGTATACCATGTATTTTGAACATTATTTGTTCAACAAAAACACCAACTGATTTGCCAAGAGGAAGAGAGGAGAGATTACTATCTCCAGGATATCCCAGACTAGAACAGGGATAAAATAAAATTGAATGAAATATAACAACAAATAATAGAAGTTTTTATAATCACGATTTTTAATCAAACACGAAATAAGAACAACAATAATTCACTACAGTACCTTACCATAACAATTATTATAACTTCCCACAGGGAAAAATTCTAATAAATAAATAAATAAAATCAACCGCATTTTCAGGAAGGCAAAATTGTCTAGGCATATAATATTATAATATATAATATAAATATACAGCACAATAAAAGTGTGAACGCGAATTCTATCACCTACTTATTAATCAATATTCTATTTACTCTTGTACAATCAATATGTTCAACTAATATTAATATTAATGATCACAACATGACCGGACAGAACGAACGAACCCAAGAGCTTCAAATGTCAAGGTAATTTAAAAGTCTAGCTCGGTTTTATTTACATCGTTACTCATCGGAGATTCCAATTCGAGAGTGACAGGTCCATCGTTTTGTATGTTCACTTGCATGTACGCTCCGAACTGGCCGTCCTTGACCAGTTCGGGATAGTACTGACTTTTCAGCAGCGCCATGAACTCGTCGTAGAACACTTGCGACCGGTCCGTCGGCATCGCGTTGTGAAAGTCCATTTTGTTTCCTTTTAATACTTGGTACAGAGTAAATTGGCTAACACATAAGATTTCCAATTCTCTGTCTTTAACACTTAAATGCCACTTTTTACCGCTGTCGTCCTCGAATAATCTGACTTGAAGTATCTTTCGTACTCTGAAATATAAAATATAAATATTTTTCATTATTGAAACAATTATACAAATATTTAAAAATATGAGTACGATTTCACAATTTTAATCCGGGAGAAACACAAATCTTTTTGATACGTTCAAAATGTTGTGAAATAAAAATATCAACCTTGGGCCCTTACCGTGCCTGTCACTTAAAATAACGTCCTAAGCCTAGCCATGGCCTAGCTAGCCCAGGACCAAGGATTTTGATTGGTTATTATTCACCAGTAGAGCCAAGTACCATAGCAACGTATACCAGTATTTATGTATTTCCATTGTTGTTAGCCTAAAATCCTAGCACTGCTCTTGAGGTGAGTTGAAATAAGATCACATTTTTGCGTTCCAAGAGACCGTGACTCTGTTATTATCTCGTATTGTCATGGTATTTAGCTCTCCTAGAGAACATTATCCAATCAAAATCCTGGGCCTCATGGAGCTAGCCAGGCCTAGGACGATACTTCAAGTGGCAGTCGCGGTAAGGGTATTGGATTCCAACATTTTAACCGGTATATGCCTACAGCTGAAATTTTTTTTTTCAACTTTATACCAGTGGAAATTACGCAATATAAGTTGAATATAGGTACAGTATCACACATATATTAAAGAGAACTGTGTTATCACTGTACTATTAATCATGACGTCATTTTGTCAAGATATAAAATGAAACGTTTTGGAATGTGAGAGGACGCGGATGTGCGCCTGCGGCTGTCAAGTGGTTAAAAACAGGACATGACCGTTTCCTTCCCATTATCCAAACCACATAATGGAATAGCCTTTCATCTCATCTTTCCATGACATGATTAATCAATCACTGATACCTATGACTATCAATAACGTAACGGGATAAGCAACATGGCGCTTTCCTTTCGCACCATGCGTATATCAAAGGGATGCCGCCTCACAAATGTTATGATGATTTGCTGGTATTGTTGTTAGTTGATCTATAGAAGTAATACATGTAATGCAATCTGTGAATCCAGCTCTTTCCAACTGCATTAAACAATATTGGGATAAATCTCATTTGAATTAGCCAATCTAAATTTAAAATAGGTCTGTAAAAGCATTTAGTCCCCTAGTCAAGAGCCCTACTGCTATATTTACCATTTGATAACTGGATAATTACTCATCATCTACGAGAAAGATTAAAATCAATGCAATTGTACAACTATGTACTATATATTGAAGTACGAGCCTAATACGTACGATTTGATTTGAAATTGCGAATCTCACAAATGTACACGAAAGCGCGCTGATTCCATCATGGTGAAAACGGCCCAATGTTAAAAGGATAGGACTTACGCCATGTTACGTTACGTTATCGATAGCCATAGCTGACACAAATAGATCTTGGTCATCATAAAGCTGCCTTTCCATAATCATGTTTGAGAAATGAAACGAAATGAAATTAGTCGATAGACAATTACAGGCCCGAAAACCATGTTGGAATTTCGCAAGATGGCTGCCAAGACGAGTTGGGCCAAACTCAACTTTTTCTTGATGGCGGAAATAGAATAATAATTCCCAGGTTTTACTCCTACGATCACTAGTGCCTACTTCCGTTTACGGCACACCGAGTGCTTCGACTGCCAAATCTTGTTCGTGTCAACAATCGTAAAAATGTTTCTTCTCCCAAACTTTTTATTGAGAAGGTGCGGAAGAGAAGGATACTCTACGATGTACCTTCTAAGTTCTACGTTAATAGGCAGGAGAAAGGCCGAATGTGGCAAGAAATCGCCAACAAATTTTATGATTATGATTTAACCCACCAGGATGCGGTAGAATCACTACTCAGTTCAAAATGAAATCACTAGGATGCGCTAGAATTGCGAAATTATTTTTTTTGCACATCATGAAAACAGCTATACGAATTCGTCACGCAAAGTTTCGCAGTCATTTTTTTATGGAAAGCTAGCCTTAGACTTGGTCATTACACCTAATATAAATCAAATCAACGACTCAAGACTCCCTTACTACTTTAGTACTCTCGTTAAGAAGGACTTACATGTATTCCATATCTTTTCTCGTATCATTCTTTGATATCCCAATCAGTATGCACAATCCTTTTCCAATGGAGCTTATTATCTCTCCATCAACTGTAAGTTATAAAAAAGCAATCAATACACAAAATAAGATCAGTTTAATCATAGATATATAATATTGAGCTTCGTTACTCAACGTTAAGAAGGTGTACATATTTGTGTCTCGGCAGTAGCTTCACACCTCTTTGCAAACCGGGAAGTTTCCGCCATATTCGACATATTATATTAGTGATAATATAGAATGCCTTGATTAGATTCTATTTGTAAATGTCCAATATGGCCATGGAGATTGGAACGAGCATATGTCGCTATCAGCTGGAGGAGTTACATATCTCGGTAAGGTAATGTATATATCTATACTTCAATATTGATGAAAAGGCCTACAGAATGAGATGAACAGAAATACTGGACAAAAATTAACCCTACCGTTACATGAACAATTCGTTCTTGGCTCCTAGTCGATATTTAAAATCATCTATTCTATTATTTCATCTATTGAACTAATGAGATATTTACAACTATTCACTAGATAGTTTTATGTTTTCGACAACAAATTAATGGCTTCATTGGTTTCAGCATTTATAAAGAGTTGCCATTCGATTTTCATATTTTTTATCAATTCAATATTTTAGGACTTCCGATTCGAAATCGAATTGGATCATTTAATATTCAGTCAATTTGATATCAAAAGAATGATCGATGTTGATTAAATAATACTGAGACGTGTGGCCGAATGGTAAATACACTGAACCGTCATTCACGAGACTGGGGTTTGATTCCCGTCATGGTCGATCATCCTGACGGGTCTTTTTCGTGGTTTCCATCTGTTGTTCAGGTCAATACTGGGATGAATCCTCAACAACAGGTCACGACCAACTCCTTCCCACTATCCAAACACACCTTCAAATAACCTTTCATCTCACCATCCCATCATCTCATATATCATTCACCGACGCCAATAGATCGTAGTCATCAGTACAGAGCATCGTTAAACCCAATATGAATAAATAAAAAATGGAATAAATAAATAAATGATTAATTAATAGGCAATTGCCAGGCTTTTCTTATATTCAGTGTGATAGCCATAAACTCCAGCCATTGATCCTCAGTCTGCTTGAAGGTGTAAACAAGCAGTACCGGTAGCGTAACTCCGCAGGGGCAGCGGAGCAACTACCCCGGGGCCTACGATGAATAATCTAATATACGTGTAAAATGATTTTCAAAAAATAAACATGAACCTCTACCTGCTATTTAGTATTTTTCTAATTTAGAAAATGTTTTTTATTAATTACACCAGTATGGTATTTTCTGCAAATTATCATTATAATATTCTCGGGGTGGGATTTACGGAAACGACCGGTTCGGGGAGGGGAGGGGGCTTATAAATACAAGGACTATTTCTGGAGGCTAGTGCTGCACGTGGCTACCTGGGGTGCTAAATTTAAATAATTTCCATTGATGTCCTTTTTAAAGTACTCTCTATCTGTGACTTGACAATAGTGTGTGTTTCTGTTCAATTATTTTCAACGAAAAACATTCGTAGAACGCGTAAAATTGTATTTAAAAAAGTCAATTTAGGTATACTTAAATTTCCCTGCAGGGCATGACATAAAACTGAATCCTCTACCAAAATATATGTTTTATTGTTTATTACACCAGCATTCTAGTTACAATAATCTAGTCGAGTGATAGCTCAACGAGAGCCAAGTCTCGCTCGAAGCCAGCTACAGGCTACACTGTTCACACAAAGAACTTTCAGACGGTTTTGAGCATACTGTATCTCCAAAACTAAAACTTAGATTACTCTAGTTTGTTGTAATGAAATGAAGCACCATACACGACACGGTGTGTCGAACTTGAGCTATATTGAACAGAACGTTTGGAAGTTATAGCACTGTGAATAGCGTACTCTTCTAGCTTTCTCCTCCTTCCGTCGACACCTCAAGAAATCGGTTACAGGCCAAACGAATCGTCTAACTTGTCTGATTTTTTCAGGAAACATGTGGACTCATACGTCAATGTGCCTTTTGTATGTTTGAACCGAGAGTCACTTTTGAAAACCGGACGTAATGTAATTTTACACTCGTTTTTCACGGGTTTATCATTTTTAAAATTCATTTTTCTGAAGATTTCGATAAAATTTCAACGATATGTTTGTATAGCCTAAATATTCAAAAATGATAGTGTGAGAGATTGGCCAATATTTTATTTTCTCCAGTTGCCATGCACATTTCATTTCATAATGCAAAAGCTATTAAGCCCAGTTATAATTACCGAAGGTTTGCGACATATGCCCAATATCCACACATGCATTTTTCCTCTCTTGAAAAGTCAACTTGGCCAAAACTTCTTATATCGCTACCGGTATCGTACTTCTATATGCCAAAGCGTTTTAACGGCAAGGGCTTGGCTCTCTGTTTTCACAAGTTTTTGGTGAGGATTCACTTTACAGGAAGTACCAGTAGGCCTATGTCTGAATACCGGTACCAGTCATTAGCAACCATCCAGTCCACTATTCATCTTAATTGTCCCATTCTTATTAAGACACCAATTTGCATTTTGTATCGATTATTCTCAATATTTTTCCTCATTTTCAGCTAGCTTAAAATTATTTCATTGTAACAATGAGTATTGATCACAACATTGCTCACAACAGATAGGAAAAGTGATTTGAGTTCTACTTTTCACATTTTAAAAATATTAGAACCAAGGACGTCGTTAGAATTTGTGTATTGGGGGGGGGGGGGGGGGGGGCGCACAGGTTACATAAATAAAATGACCGTCCAGCTGGACATCTGCTGCGCAGGAAAAGGGGACCCAGCAGAGCCCCGCAGGGAATTCTTGGAAATATGGACATTTTTCAAGTGATTTTTGCGATTCACAAGTGGTTTTGGAGTCTTATAATTGAATCATCATGGACATTTTGGTAGTTACAGGCCTACTTTTGCGATTTCTCTAAGCAAAGCCAGGCATGGAATTTTTTGAAATAGGTCCATGTCATTTTTAAAGTGATTTTTGATATTCACAAGCAGTCTTGGAGTCCAATGATTGAATCACTATGGACATTACCGCAGTTATTTTCAATAGCATAATCATTATGAACATTTTCGAAGTTATTTTCGCGATTTTGCTGGGCAGCAAAATTCCCAGCAGTGATTATTTAGAAATATGGTCATTTTTCAAGTGAATTTTGCAATTCACAAGCAGTTTTGGAATCTAATAATTTTGAATCATTATTGAAAAGAAAAAAGGGAGTGTAAAGTAGTAGAGTGTAGGCCTATACTGATACAATTCATATTAATGAGTAATAATATTTTATTGTGTTTATTTGTAGATCTGTCAACATTATATATTTTTAAAGGAGGATAAATTATTGTGGGGGGGGCGCCCCCCTTGGACCCCCTAATGATGTCCCTGATTAAAACAGTGTTATTTTGAACTGCCAAAAATATGATTTGAAATATGTGTGATCAAACAACCAAATTATATTGCATGTTACATCGTCAAGATTTTACTGTACGAATGCGTACAATATGAACATTGACAACGATAAAATTTCTGTAGGCCTATACATAGTCATTGAGTTTGAACGTAGTTATAATAAAGTCAATGACATAATAAACCAAGTAGGGCCTATAAGAGAGTTTTACTTCATGTATTATAAATCTTCAATTTTTCATGTTAGAAACAGGTGGCCTACTGAGAACCAAAATACTGTACTGTGTTGTGTTGTTTATTCAACTCGATATTTTCTACATTCACGTCACATATTCAAGTCAAATTGAAGTACTCAAATCAGTGACTATTAGCATGGGCATGTGACTTATTTTCAACTTCAGGATGTGAACTTTCAAGTTTTACGGGTACCGTACCTTCAGCACCTACCAGTAACGTCAAAATTCAAATAAAAATTAAATTATTAAATCATGACATAGAAACATTTTCAGGATATGGATACGAAATAAAAATGAAATTTTGGTCTCAATATGAAAGCATTTCGAACGACTTGTTCTAGGTCAAATCAATACTTTTTTTTTTGCGATTCATCAATTGAATCGAAGGATCAAATCAATTATATTAAAAATATGATGACCACTCTGTAGTAATAGGCATTGAACCCAAACTATAAAGATACACTTCTCTGTACCCAAAGCTACCTAAAGATAGAGAGGCTATATACCTAAAGGCATATACCTATAGGCATTGAATATCAATGCTATAGGTTTTCAAGCCACCTGCAAATTAAGACATTAGAACCTGTTAGCACACTACCATTGTTCACTGGTGGCTTCATCTTGTTTCCATAGCGACATTGATTGTTTACATGCTTGAGGACCAATGACAACATTGATAAAAGACAAGTAGTCTGCTACTGTACGAAAAAGATCCATGAAGACGACAAAATAAAAATTTGAATGCCAAACTATTAAGCCTAGACAGAGGAAGCACACAAACCACATAGCCCTGATCAGACGGTCATTCAACACCTGCTCGTATCTACGCATTAGGCTGCTCAAAAAATAATTGTGATATTATACTGATTTCGTTCTGAATCTTTTTAACTCACCTATTACACTTGCCTTCACTACTCTTTGAATGACAGCCTTCATTTTAAATATTAGACAGAAAATGTGCCAATGACAGCTGTAGCAGTTGAACTTGAGTCCATGACAGTTCACGTTCACAGCCTTGTACAGTTTTATTGGTTTTAATTTTCACCTCCGAGCGCGGGAAATTTTTAATACTATTCAAATATTAAAAATCGTTAACTCCGAAATTGAATGCAGGAAACTTGGAAAACATATGAACGACCTAGAATCATGGACTTATACTGATCCAGTATTAGTCCCAAGCTAGAATGATCTCATCATCTTAGAATGGTACAAAGTTTCCAATCTATAGCTATAGTTTTTAGTTGAATTCATGTGTGATATATTTAAACACATGAATTTTACTTTTTGTCAAAAAAATAAAACAAAGTAAGGAACTAACCGAAACTAATTGCTGCTTGAAATTTGTACGTTGAACAAATATTGCCATTGGTCACTTTTGCGTATTTTTTGAGTATTAGGTTTTTGCGTATTAGTTGCTAGGTTGGGTAATGGGCGAAGAAAATTATTTCAGACTATATTTCAATCCAACTGTATAATGTATACCGGTGTATTTCCTATGACCATCATTAATTAATATCATCAATATCATTAATTAATTAGGAAATAGGATGGCAGTAACGTAATTTTTTGAATCTCAAGGTGGATATATATATATATATATATATATATATATATATATATATATATATATATATATATATATATATATATATATATATATATATATATATATATATATATAATAACCAATCCAGAGATAAGTTGATATGTTCTAGCTTATCCATCAACGCGGCAACATAATATAACGCGTTTTCCTAGTTTCTACTTTCTATGATAATAAAGAAGGCTTTGTTTCAATCGTTTCCAATTGATTGGTGACACCTGTTGCTTCGACTCAATTGGTTTATTTTAATAGCTTTGAGTGATTTTAAAAAATTGAAATATATATTTTTTTACATCAGAACAGCTGATCTGATTTGACTGAAAGTTCGGAATAATGTGTATAATTATTATATTGAAATTACCTGAGAATTTGAATTCTCTTGAAGGAAATATTTTTGGCGATTTTTTTCCTCTGGGTTATTTTTAAGGGATTTTTGAAAACTTTGAAATGAGTTTTCTCAGAAGTGGTTCAACCGATTGTGCCTCAAAACTATACAGTATAGAATTAGATGAGGAAACTTGTGTATCCCAAGTTTCAACTGATTTTGAATTTTTGTTTGACGTGTGGAGCGCAAACCAAAGAGAAAAAAAGTACGTTTTTTTCGAGTATGGTGAAATTGAGTCTTCGCTTTGCTAATCCAACAATGGAACAAGAGTGAGGAATAATGATGCTATGAATGTGTGTTTAAATGGTATCTCTAGATGGCAATAGACACCATCAACTTCGAGATCCCTATTGAGTTTATAAAATCGCTGTTTAGACTAACTTTCTGAAGAATGTCAGAAAAAAAACTAGTTATTGTGCCCCCAGCACCTATAGAACGACCAATCACAGTGATATCTGATGTTTTGAGTGAATTTCAAGTAATTTGATGTTGTTCTTGTTCCGTGAATACGTGTTTCTTCTCAATATCCACATCCACATTCTTTGATTGATAATTTGATCTTTACCTAATTAAAAACGAATCGTCGGATCAAGTGCATATCCTATCCGTGATAGGTCTTTTGATTTATAGAAATAATATCAATAATTCTACCATTCTATGATTCTACTTTATCGACTCGAATCATACTCAGCAGCCAATCAGGGACGAAGAATCGTTGGTGGCACGTGGCACTGGCTGCTAGCCGGCGAACCCATCCACTCAAGGCCATCGACGTGACACTTGTCAGTTGTCAAAAACAGAGTAACGACTAACGATGGCTAAGTCAAAGTCGGATGGGAGCTCTGATAAATACTCTATTTTATTACCGACTTACAATGAAAGAGAGAATCTACCCATTATAATATGGTTAATTGTGAAATATATGGACAAGAGGTAATTATATCTATATGTATAATCAAATAAATCCACACAGTGGAGTAAGACAATCCCATAAGTCAAAGAAGGCTCCTGCTTTTCAGTTTGTAAGCTGAATCATGACTGAATATCATTGCCACTAACCTTAAATTCAATGTTTAATTCACCTATCCTACATCCTACGTACTGACTTTACTTGTAGGCCTGCTCACTTATACAGTAAAATTGATCTCACCAATAATTATACTTTAAAATGCGAATGGAGGTCTACCGATATAAACAATCTTCACCAAGACATATTTTTATTTTCCGAAAAAGTTGTTTTCTTGTAAATTTTGATTCCCTGTAAGCCTATTCAATGAAGCTAGGCCTGCCACACTCAAGTTGGACCTTGTATTGTATTTTAATAGATTTCTTTGATTGTTTATCATTATGTCAGGTTTTGACAACACTCAGGCCCGTAAACTAACCAAGAAATCTGTGTAAATTTGCATAAAACAATTGACCACTAGTGATAGGCGTGGCTTATCGACAGGCCACCTTGATCTATACTTCATGTGGGCATTTAGAGATACTCTGATAGGCAATGTCAATTTTCCCACATAACACACAGCCCATTTGTTTTGTTACGTCTGTGGGCTGGTCAATAACTAGTCGTCAATTAAGCGATGAAACAACAAATAATTGAGCGTGTGGTGGCTTCATTCTAGAGTAGTTCTAATGACGAGTCAAACTGCATAATCAACTTGGCATCACTTATTTATTGTTCTAGTGGATTCAACTATGAAATCATTGTTATTGATGACGGTAGTCCGGATGGTACCTTAGAAGTGGGTCTGCAACTTCAAAAGATCTATGGTAATGAAAAGATTGTTCTTCGTCCTCGAGCTAAGAAACTTGGACTGGGAACCGCGTACATTCATGGCATTAAGCATGCAACAGGGAACTACATACTTATCATGGATGCCGATCTTTCTCACCACGTAAGTTTCATTCAGACTAGAATGCGTGCATCTTCATCACCCAAAACAGCGTCAAAATGATTGTATAGAGCGTCAGGATCAATTATTATTATTTTTAGCCTGAAACGAGTGTTTCTTAGTGGATCTCTGTCAGATCTATTCAGGTCAAGAATTGGTATTATTTAATAGTTCAAAACTTCCTTGAACGTAAAGGTACCCACAAAGATCTGCCATTTTTGGTTTAAGTGCATCAAAACACTTTCAAAGCTTATATACGGTATTATTTACAAAAAAAATGAAAAAACAGCGAATGAAATTGGTCGTGATACGCAATATGACAATATTACTACTTTGAATGAGTGAAAGCCGAGTATTAGAAGCTGCAGTGCTTAAATATCCATTCTGGTAGCTAATTAAAAAGCTTTCTAGAGCTCAGTTTATTGAAATTTTACCATTGGTTGTTTTCTGATTGTTGGTCACCAAACCTATGAACTATGATCAATTAAACTTTACGATTTGCTACCGTCTAGATATTTGTTGCCTGTTGAGAAGTGCCAAAAGTATGGGGATGGCAGTGAGACATGAGCAAGGCTCTGTGTCCATAGTGATCACCAGAAAATGACCAATAGTCAACTTTCAATATCAACTGGACCAAGTTTTTCAATTAGACACTCAGCATATGAATTTGTGCGCTGTGGCTTTCAATAAAATCAAGTACCGATAAAGTACCAGTAGCACCAATATTCTGTCTGTGCATTCGACATCTCTACAGACCTTGCATTTCTTTGATTTTCGACTTGATGAATATATTATTAACTACCGGTAGGTACCTGACAAGTTTACCGTTGGTGATTCACGCATGACGATGGTACAAACGGAAACGTGATTTTTTCTCAAGAATCGGTGATTTTAGTTCCAACATCAACCTTCTCAGTTCAACTTTGTTTAACAGTACTGAATTGTTCCTGCTCGAGTATTCTTATGGAGATACACAATTTTGAGCCGATTTATTTTTCCAAAAGTATTCTAACTGATTCTATTCTGATCTACAGGTCGTAGGCCCCTACAGTTGACCCTCGTAAATTCAAAATCTGATAATTCAAATTTTGCTGTAATTCAAACAACAGTTTTGCTCCCCACAGAGCTTCAACCCATGAGCTCAATTTGTTAAATATTCTGATGATAAAACTTTTATCATTTAAAATGGTTATTTTGGGGTACATTGAATTTCGAATTGAAGATTGTTTACGGTAGCTTGTGCTTGGGGAATTTCGATGCACACAAAATAATTGGAAAATCCCACAAACTTTCAATCTTTTTTCAGTAAGCGGAATTGAGTAGGGCTATTTGATTGATAATAAATAACTATATGCCGAAGAGTATGTTTGGTTCACAACTTTTTCTCAGCATAGAAATGTGTCCCGAAGAATAAGATAATCTGTATAGGCGTACAGTATAAACAAGACCAGTCATTCAATGAAAATAGTTGTTGATGCAGCAGTGAGCCATGTAGCATGAGCAGTGGTGCATCTGTTGAGTAGCTTACTTTGTACTTAATTTTGTTTTGTTTTTCTGTTTAGCCAAAGTTCATTCCCAAGTTTATAGAACTTCAAAAGTCTCAAGATTATGACGTAATTTCTGGCACAAGATACGTTGGATCCGGAGGAGTTTACGGATGGGATTTCAAAAGAAAACTTGTCAGTCGCGGAGCCAACTTTCTAACGCAGTTATTGCTCCGGCCTGGCGCTTCCGATTTGACGGGAAGCTTCAGACTGTACAAGAAAAGCGTGCTAGAGAAATTGATCGCTTCTTGTGTGTCCAAAGGATATGTTTTTCAAATGGAAATGATCATTCGAGCACGCCAATTCGACTTCACTATCGGCGAAGTGCCAATTACGTTTGTTGATCGCGTTTACGGGGAGTCGAAACTAGGAGGATCTGAAATTTTCCAATTTGCTAAATCACTGTTGTACCTTTTTGCAACGACGTAATTACGAGTTTTGTCTTTTATGTCTGGTCTATTATTTGCATGTAATCAAAAGTTCTGTATTTTGACACAATTTTGTGGCCCATAAATGATTTGATTTTTTAAATAAAGCTACTTATTTTGTAATAAAGATGGTTATTGAATTTACTCACTACTTACCATGATGCATTCCTGCGTACAGTAAAATCTCGGTGCATTGTACTTACGCCCTCATTTTCCAGCTTTTATCATTCATTTTGTCCCACTGCAAGTCACATTTTCCTGGACCCTTGAAATAGGATCTGCCTACAAGGTATCACTATTTCATTCAGTTGTTGGCCTAGTTGGTATAAAATAAGACAAGAAGAGGGATTGAAAGTGAAGCTTGAAGGTGAATACCAATATTTCATAGTTTAATTCACAAATATCTCTTTATCAATATTAATTATTAAATATAGAATTCCAAGGTTTTCAATAGGGAAGAGATAGAGGGACATAATAAATTCAGACATTTTTTTTTATACTAGTTTCACTTTAATGGTTTGTAAGTGTTGTTATAATTTTGATCCATTTTACAATTCTGCAGTATTTTCCAGTAACTGGAGAAAAACTGATTGGAAAACTTATCTGACTTAGAAAGCTTAGAAACAAGAGATTCTAAAGCTTATTTTTTCATTTTTTGTTAAATGTTAGGTTTTGACATGTACCACTTTATACTTTTTGTACTAAAATGTTAATTTAGATCTTTGATATGAACATCACAAACAGTTTAATACGGTAAGTTTGGCCTTTGTTATGCACGATTCATTTCCTTCAAAACTGACTCACAAGTTTATTCGTTCAAAGCTTGCGTCAAAGTAATAAAAAAAACTTCCCTGGATATTTTGATGGATGTGCCAATTAAAAGTACGGACATGTGAAAAGTACGAGCATTTATTTTATGGTACGAGTTTGTTTTTACGTTTGAATACCGGTACAAGTTTCTTTTCAATTACCTAACGTGCGAGTTTAAATAGCCAATACTATCATCTCAAGACGTGAATAAGTCAAACCCAACTCGCATGTGATAATAATTATAATAATTGTTACATGCAAGATTGGCGACCAAATCTATTACAAGTACGATATTGTATTGTGGCATTGACAAAAAAAAAAAGAATCTTGATACAGTATATCTTAATTTCTAAAGCCCATCTATAGGCTTATTAGTTATAATTATTTAACTAACATTTGTAATAGTATAACTAGATAACTTTAAACTACTTATTGCACATATAAATAAATTGCGCCTTTAGGCTTCAACATTTCATCGATAATAAAGTCGAATATAAACAAATAGTTTCGTACAACAGTGATATCTAAGCTGCACACAAGAATACGAATTGTTTGTCAAATAGTAGCACATTGCGTTAGCAATACGATATTATTGCACGCACGTTTGATAAACAATGGAGCTATTACGTAATGTAAACATTATCTGGTTACACGTCGATAGACAAAATACGTAGCGCCTGCGCTTCCATTAACAAAACAACAACAATCGACAGTCTAGTCCCCGACAAATCGAGAAGTTTCAATAATAACTTATATCACTTCTTCTATTACCATTCAGTTGGGTACATACTACGCACATACAGCATTGGGACGTCTAGATAGAGTTAAAATGTACTTCTAATCAGCTACTAATTAGCGTAATCATTTATAAATATGTTTCGACTAATTTCTACAAAAGCTTATTGTCAAATTGTTCAACAGTTTTTCTGTTATAGTTAGTCATTCATAATTCATATAATATAGGCAGGCTTCATTTTTTTTTCATGTCATAACAACATACTAAGACTAAATATACAATTACAAACTACTATGTATCAATTATCAACTTCATAGCACAGTTACTCAATTAATAAATTGCAGAGAATCTACTCTATTTATAGACTAAAGTATTACCTAAGCAATACAATTTTTGTATATATTAAAAACTTAAAGATATATTTTAGTGTATTTGGAATTGAATAATTCGTAACAAACATCGGCAACAGTATTATCAATAAGCTCTCACATTTTGTAGCAATTCTTACCTAAAAAACAGTAACCATTCTTGCGGTAGCGATACGCTAGTTAATTGCTTTGCACAGTTTTCACTTGCCAAGTATTATCAACTAGATTAAATAACATCGAAGATGTAGGCAAGAAAGATTTAAGAATGTATCAGAAAAGCGTACTTCGTTTGCGTTACGGAAAACTTGTCTTACGAACACATCATGTAAACTGATCTAATGGTTTCACATTTGCGAGAACGAAATATTTACCTCGTCATATTATTATTATACCCGAAGTAATACCAAGTTTCAATCGTAAGTCTACGGTCATAGGAACGCGAGTAATTTGCAATTGTTATTCAACAAGGAAATTTTGCCAAGCATTAATTGAACAGCATACAGTAGAAGATCAAGTGCTTACAAATTACCCACATGCTATAAGAATAGCATGAAAGTCAATGCTTGAACATATCAATTTTTAAAATAAAAGGCACTTGGAATGCTAATTGTCATGCAATCATAAGCTCATGTTTCAATTCTATACAAACTATAACTAAATATTATGACAAACTACACGATAAAATAAACAGATATAGTGATATTTTGTTACTTATAGTCAATCTGCTGTAAGGTCAAGTCACCAATTATCTCTCAATGCACACAATAGTATTGAATATTGATCCACTTATAATTGTGATCGACGTCACAGTGGATTGACTATATTTATTACTAGATCTAGTCTATTATGTGTGAATTTTTGATACTTGAAAAATACATTATTCAGATTGTTTTAATGATACATTTTTCTCTGTATCATTAATAATTAACAAAGGTAGTTTACTTGATTTTTTGGATTTTTCAAACTTGAATGTAATATCAAAACTATTTCTAATTTACTATATTTATGTTCTAATGAATAATATTTTCAAAGCAACTATATATAGACTATGACTACACTATATACTATCAATCTAGACTAAGATCTTTGTATAATATGGACATTTAATTAATATCGATACGAGTTAAAACTTGTATTCATGATGCTGTAGTCAACTGGAAACGTAACTGGACTTCGAAACTCGACTTTTCTATGAAAATATTCTCACTCATACGATAACAAACGCTTCGACTGGATGCATCTTTCAAAGTTATCCGACATGAAATCATAGAAGGGTGGTAAATAGTTTTAAAACTGTGAAAGAAAATTCCAAAAGACTCGGCCTTGTGTACAAAACAAAGATTTCATAAACAAAATACTACGTCAGTAAGTGTATCTCTTCCCATAGATTCTGTATGAAACCCATTTCAAAACTACTGGAAAGTATCTCTTAATTGTTACACACAAATACAATTGGTATTCTCTTTTGCCACCAGACAGCACTAATGTCACATTCAATTTTTCAGATAAAATCGTTAATGCAACAATGAAAGATGAATAGGCCTACCACAGACTTCTACATGCACGCCTGACCTTCCCAGCAGATAGCATAAATCTATATGAAAATCATTTTATAATTTTATACACATAGGCTACACACTTTTCTGTCGAGATGCCATTTAGACGAAAGACTGAATTCTCGTTAAACAAAACGGCCTTTAGACGCATGATGTTTTGACAATTTGTTTTTTTCGACAATTTTACGTGCAACAGAAGGCTGCAGTGAGCCAAGGCTCAGTTTTATTTGTATTTCCTGGTCGACACAGTTCACTTTCCAGTCAACAGATTACAACTTGCCACTCATTAAATTATAAACAACTTATATTACAAGAATCATTGTAGAAAAAAATATCATAATATATAATTTTCTACAAATCAATTTAAAACGATATTGGAAGACAACTGTAATATTTGCTGCTTAATTGGTTCTTACATTCTAGCATATATGTTACACTTACAATTAATAATTATCAAATTGAAATAACATGACTTATAATTTAAATACAAATCTAAAGTAGGACTGATTACTAACAAAATGATAACGTATAAATTATAACAAAAAACATGCGATTTTCATAAGACTAATATAATGGGCTATTCCGCTAATTAAATCAATACTTATTATTATATTTGAAGTATCAATATTTGGCAATGATGCCTCGTACTCTGTACGTTCATAACTTCATATTGCTTGTTTTGTTTAACTTGAACAGCACACGGTGCAGTGATTCAAGTAGGCTTATTATTAATTATCATAATCTTTGATGATTTGTTTTATATATATATATATATATATATATATATATATATATATATATATATATATATATATATATATATATATATATATATATATATATATATATATATATATATATATGTTCAATATTATTGCAAGACTAAGTTACTTCGATTAATGGAGAGATCTCTCAATATTAAAATAGTATATTTATTACATCAGGTGACTTGACAGTATCATTTTTATTTCATTTTATCTTCTCTATATAGCGTTTTTTGAATCCGACCAAACGTGGCAAAGGTCTATTTTTGTTTACTTTCCGAGTTGTTTGGTGTTTCTAACGACTGACAGTGACAAAACGACTGTCATTAAATATACAATTATTTGTACCAATATAATATAGGTTATCTTTTTATTCTTATGATTTGTAGAAATACCCAACTCTACGGATTTTACGGTAAAATTCCAAATTGGTTCTTGAAATGTCATTCCGTTCAAAGTCACTTTGTATTAAAATCATCTCAAAACTTGAGCTGAATAAGAAAAACTACTGGTATGAAAGGAATAATTTGTTGCCATGCTGCATTGGAAGAGAATTATATATCGACATAAGTTTCAAGCCTGCTGTGTTGGTACTTGGTACTACTTTGCTATTGCTTTCCGTCACGAGTCTAGTTGATGACGTTCACTTCCGTTCCGTGCACAACATCGTGGAAACCTAAAACTTACAAATTATTCTTAGACCATGAACAGTTCGATGTAACGATTACCGACGTTGTGTCTGTTCTTCTCGTGAACGGCGCGTTCCGCGTCAGCGCGCGTTTGGAACGCGATGATCGCGTCACCGGTCGGGCGGCCGTCTCCCGTTCGTTGCAGTTGAATGCATTCCGGAGTCAGCTGTGAGCAGACGCAGTCACAAACAACTGGACGTTAAACAACATCATGCTTTATGTGTTCTTCTACTAGTAAATGGTGAAATGTTAGTTTAGACTTCTTTTTTAGTATAAAAATATTCCAAGAATATTCTCTCGAGTTTAAATCAATAGTTAAACCTTACTCAATTTCTTGACTATGTTTCTTAGTGGAAATCAGCATCGTTTACTGTTAGGTGAGAAAGAATGTTGCTGCAATGTTCAAGATGCAACTCAACATTTGACCAGTTTAAATTAGAGAATGACAACTAAATTGTGTGTGTTCACTCATCGACCACACATCTAGAGTAGGCCTACATAATTCATTTTTGTAAAATATACAAAAATTATAATATGAAAATCTTCTACTGTATTACTATTTTGCTTCATGATTTCAACGTATTAATGCGGGGAATAATGCCACATCCAAATTTTGAATCCGTTTCTTAGTCTATAGCCGAATAATGTTTCTTCTGAAGGCTGAAATAATTGAAAAAGTGCAACAAGAAATAAGTGCATGCGCACTTGGCTCTATAATTCTGGAAGTGTTCGTTTTTGACAATCTCTTAAATTAATTTTATATATAGGCTATATATATATCTATGAAATTTAAATAGTAAAATATCAACTCTCCATGTATAAATAGTTGTGATGAAAGCAGTGAGTTAGCAAAGTAGTCCAAACAACCAGATTGTGTTCACGTAAAGCTGCCCTACACAGAGCCAATAGCTACAGCGTGTTTGTTCCCTTAATCGATCCCGAGTTAACGTCGTGACTACTACGTACATAGCATTTCCAGAACCACCACCTCGAAAACAATAGCGCCAAACTTCTACGATGACGGGATATTTTACCAAAGAACGTGTGAAGTGAATTTCATTGCAGAAAGTCAAGACAAAGAGAGTTTCTAGACTAAGAAAAGTTTGCAAGATAGAGAGCTTGAAGTTTTTTTTAACCCAAGACCTCGTGAAAGAAAGTTTTACAGTATGTACAATATTCAAGCTTGCGGTTTCTTAGTTATTACTTGGACAGTCAGATGTTGTGGTCTATAAAAATTATTAGATCAATATTACCAAAAAGAGTTAGGCATATAATAATATGGAAACCAAAATAAACTGAAAACCAAACTGAGCTACAGAAACCAGTAAAAGTAATGACGATCGATAAATACCAGATACCAATTTTTCTCAGGTTAGGTATACTGCGAGTATTTCTAGTGATCACAAAATAAATAAGATATCTTTGCGAAACAAACATTACTGTGGTTTAGTGATATGATATCCTTTCTTACTTTCAAATATTGAGTACACACGATGTAAGAAAAGATTACCAGTATTTGATTTCACAGTGTAACATAGATATCTTACAGTAGCAAGAACTATATAATATAAACCGGTAAACAGGTTTAATAACGTACAATTTCACCGTAATAACATTGCAATAGCAGTTGAACAAGATCTTTGCTCAGAATTTGTATATATTCTCGTAGTTCAGCTGTGAAACATGCTTTTTTGACGTACTCATCTGACCACAAGACGGTTTACGTTGATTGAACACTGAAGCTATACTGATCGAGTTTTGTTATTCTACAGCTCCATTACTGTAGGACATCTAAATACTGTGTATCATTATTAAAGAAATGAAGATATTTGAAGGTAAGTATCAAGATTCCAGACTAAAGGCTTTCATTTTTGTTACGTTAGTTCATATAACTGTCATTTTCAATTCATAATGAGAGAATATTAAAACCAAAACGGTACTAAAAAGCACCGTCCTATATCAATTAGAGCATGACTCCGCAAATATTAAATGTGATATCATCTTGAAATGATTAATGGAACTTCTCAATCGTGAATGAACTCACAATGACCAACTCATTACGGCAAATTGAAACTGACAGTTTGTAATTAGCCTGCTAATGTACTCCCTAGCTTATACAGTACATAACATATTCAATGACAAAAAACTTGGGATGTAAAATGAAATAAAATTAATTCATCAATTACGCTTCTGGTGTAATATACTTTTATTTATATTAATAAACTTTAACATTGTTAATCTATAAATTTATGTATCTCTCATCAACAATTTAAGCTTATTGCTATGAAGAACACAGAAACTGCAATAACATGCATAAACTAGGATTTTTTGGTTGTCTAAAACGAAAATATATTCATATATTATTATTACGACATATTATTAAGCGATTGGTAAAGTTGATGACCAATATAATGTGAGATCTTTTCAGAGCTTGCTCAACCAAGTCGGTATTTTAAAATATAAACTCGGGTGTCATATCTACATTTTGAACAGGCTCGATCTCGGACACAGGAACTAGCACGAGTTTTTGTTTCACGGACGACACAAAATCAGACGAGAAATCGAATCCATACAATCGTAATAGTTATGGTATACTAGCTCTGAATGGTTTCGTACAATTTAATTTCAAGCAAAATAATTAGGTAGTATCAAAATATCGTTGACACACAAAAATATTGCACTTTGTTTGGAATGTCCAAAGTGTAGAACGGTAGTCTGCTAGGCAGAAAAAACGTATTAGGCACGATTACGTTACCAATGTCACATTTATAATAATGACGACTCATCGAAATAAACAAAATTGACGAGCACAAACAACATATGAGGCTCGGAAGTCTACTCAGGCTCGGTACCGTTCAACGTACCGTCCTCGGAGAGACGTAAGAATAGGATGTCACTAAAGCTAAGGCAGTTCATTCGACTAATCAACAACGAGACACGTACTTGTTACATACCGTATCAGTATAGCCTACTGCCATTCCAATTTCTGTGTCTTTAGACGTGAGTAAAAATACACGAGCAAACGTGCGCAGGAGCACGCCTACCGCGACGTACGATGTATAAATGAGGGAGTACCAGCAGTATCGTCGTAGCGTTAAAAACCATCATGCGGTGATCTGTTTTTGTTTGTGCGGTGCACCACCCCTAACCTCGGGAAAGCCTCGGAAGAAGTTGAGAATGTCCGGGGTGTTAGCGGAATATGGCAGGCCTTGCATGATTACGAGAGTGCCCTGGGGGCCCTGTGTCGCTACCTGTGGCTGGAGGTGGTAGTACGAGGTCGGACTGACGGGCGGCGACGGGTAAGGCCAGTAGAAGACGGGGGGGTAGGCGAACGTCGGGCGGGGTGCCGCCACTAGCTGGGGCGGCGCGTAAGGGGCGTACGCAGCGGGACCAAACGGCGGCGGCGGCGGTAACATGGTGCCACCTGCGGTGAGAAAACATTCCCCGGAAAAGGGAGATTATGTGTGAGTTTTTTTCTTGTAATATTGGTGGTTATTGATTACTATTATTTGACAAAGAAAAAAAACCTCATATTGACTATATTAAAAAATGATTTATTCAACATTATTGGAAAAAAATCAAGCTTTATATCAGATTTAGATTGATTAGTTGGAGGACATCACAGCCTTTCATTTGAATGAATAATGCGACAGTGTTTCCCCTACAGTAATTCTAGACAAACTTAAACATATCTTCTCGGTTTCAGAAATCATAGTTCATTTATATGAGCCCCAGAAACTCCAGAGTCATGATCCGATTCTATGACGGGTCTGGCAGTTTATCCTGTGAGAACAAACAGTATCAGGTAAAGCTTAGATCACGATTCAGAAAAGGGGGCAGGTCTTGTAGGACAATTAAATATTGTAAACTATAATTTCTGAAATTAAGATGATTATTAGTTTTCTTCAACATTAGGGAAAAAAATAGCATCATTATTGCTTCATATCGAGCCCCATGGCTGTGGTATCCTTTAATATTACCGTATGATAGTAGACATTTTATGATTAGTTTTACTAGGATAACTGGTTAGCAAGTATTTGTGCAGAGTTTTTAACAAATATTATTATAATTGGTTTGGTTTAGTATTGGGAATATTGCAGGTTTAAATTTAAAGCAAGGGACACAATGCTGTTTTCAATCACTTATTACCGGTAGTTACCTTACTTGAAGGTTATTCACAGTGGCAATGCTTATCACGAATTACATTCTAGCCTATCTGCTTTTCGACCGACCTTGTCCAAGGTCGACCCGACAGCAGATAGCCCGTACCAATTATATGATACAGATTTTGAGTTTTCATCTCGTCTGTTTGAACATTCGACACAGAAAGCTTGAGAAATGAATAAGAGAAAAAACAAACCAAAGGAAAATATGCCATTCGAAACAAGATTCCTTGAGCACAGAATGCGATCGTCTATTACCCATATTCATATTTGCCAGTGTCATTCCGATATACTAAACCAAACCCGGCACATGCCCAAACCATTCGACCACACTCCGAGAACACGAAAACTACAGCTACTACATCTACAAACTCGACTCTATTTTGACATCGCCACCAAGTAGCACAAGCGTTACTTCATTGTCGACAAGAATCTGAAAAGAGCGGTTATCGACAACGAAGGTAACACTGCGGAAACTTGGTGGCCATGGCGATCAAAGAGCTTACGGTCCAGCTACACGTATTATAGAAAACTATAATTTCAATACGTATTATCTACAGTGCGTATCATTCTTTCCACGCTCATAACGAAGTCAAGGTTATTACAGTATAAAATTTAATTGAATCTCGATATTTCCAATTTATTTATTCTGTCTTGAAAGATAGTTTTTTGGGGGTAAAACTCTCACAGGCAGGTGACAAGAACAAAAAACAAGTAAAGTGTAGGTTTAAAATATCAAAGTTCTTCGTGTAATGATAGTTGGTAGATAAATTTATGGACACAATGTACAGAGATTTTAGTTGAAACAATAACTGCACCTTAAAATTGTTATTAGTAGTACGTGAAGTACAATACAGAACACTGATAATTGTAAGCTAGACAACAGATAGGTATCCATCATCATTTATGATTACTACATGCAATTATACCCAATTACTGTTTAAGCTTAGCATTAAGGTACGCTCAACTCACCATCATAGCAAAGATTCTTGTGATTTACTGACCAAAGAACTTATATACCACTGGCCTTGTTCGTGCAAGTTGTGGCTGTTGTAAGTGATCACTTAATGTAACTGGCATATCTTTAATCTACAATATTTGAATGTACAGGAGGGTAAAATGTACGTAAATGTATTTTATATTTAATAAATATCCAAACATGAATCATGTGCTGCTAGATTTTCATAAATAGTAGAATAAAAAGGTACGCTAGTCAAGTCAAGTTGAGTGATCAGTTACAACGGGTTCATGTACAGGAACGTACCAGTTTGTTTCATTGTATATTATACTCGTGAAATAAAAGACAAAATTTAGTAAATACTTGGCAACTTTACTTCCAAGTTTGGTTCAACATCCACGAAATCACGTTTCCGTTCAGTGTTGGTTACACGTGCTTTTAAAGTCAACGTAAAGCCACATCACCCGATAAAACACCGAAGACAATCACTTGCTATATTTGTTGGTGAGTTAAGCGGACCGATATAAGCGTATACATAAGTAAAAAAAGAGTGTTTTGATATTGTCCGCCTACCTTATACCACCAGATCGTCCCGGGGGGCCCAAATAGGGGTGGTGTGAGGGGGTTGCAAAGATGTCAAGTCAGCATAGCAACGTGTCACGTTTTTAATTGCACCTTCAGTAGTAAACAAGATCAACTTTCCAACACTATGAGCAAACGGACAGGTACGAGACGGGCCTTCAACGTTGTTGTGATAATTTCTGATTCAACGTTTTCTTTTCAACGTTCAAATTTTGCCACTCTACGTGACAATTCCGGATTATATTACGAGTAGTGTCCTTTTCGAGGTTGACATTGTACAAGAATGCAATGGTGTGACTTGTACTGTTGCAACAACAGTTGTAAGCCATTATCAGGCAACAATGAAAGTGAAAACAGTGCTATCTATGCAGCAAGCTGGAACTTGGAGTAAATAGACAATACTGGTAGTAAGATACTCGAGAACCGAAATTTAAAGAATTGTTAGTTTACAAACTATATCACTTATTTGATTTTTGAGGACATTTCTTAACGAAGATCAAAGGCGGCAAAGCAACAATGAGATAGATTGAAGAAATGTCAAGTCCATATTGACAAATAGAAATTACCACAACCAACGATGATGACGCATATTAAAAATGAAATATTTGTCCATTGTGTTAAAAAGTATTAAAAAAGACACCTTCAGCCCTGACCAACCCCTTTCCCAGCACAAATAAAATGACCACATAGCTGTAAACACAAAAACTGTAGTATTTATTAAGTAATTATATCCTTAATCCATTGAAATAAATCATACAACAACGGTACAAGACTACTATTACATACTCAGAGTTTTTAACTTTTGCTAGCCGATTAAACCGGATTAGAAGAAAGCATGCCACAGATTTATCCGTTACGCAAGTAACGCTAGCTGCCGAAAACATTCGAGTGGGCGTCGGGAAGTCGTAAAAATATCACACATCGCAGATTATCACTATCAAGTGTCTGGCGACTCGTTGGTTTGTGGCTGCCGTAGCTTCCAATTCAAGTATTAAAAGTTCCTAGCAAAAGTTAAAAAAGTAAGCCTAAGCCTAAAGATGTTAGCACTAGATATTAGAATGAAAATAAAATAAAATGCATGACAAAGCTACAATGATTTCACTCGAAAAAAACTTGAAGGTTAAAAACCATACACTTTTTTAGTCTCAAGCCGAGCAAAATGAAAAACAAAACATGGTTGTACCGGTTACGGCAACAATAGTCACAGTGAAAGATTACTGAAGCAGGTTTTAACAAGATTTGAGAAAATAAAATGCATAACAAAAAAGTATTCAACTTCAAAAAAACTTAGATTATCAAAAGAGTTCTCCCAAAAAATAGGTTATTGCAACAAGTTATCTTTTTCAGAGAGGAAAATATCAATTGTCGGTTGCAGAAACCCGACGGGGCAAACGAGAAAACTATCTCGAGTCATTCTCTACGCTGGAACAAACAATTTGTACTTTCTCTCGTAAAAAAATGAACTCCTCTACATTCATATAATATATTTATCACGTTTACAAAGTAAGCCTAGCTCTGCAAGTAGGCAAAAATATATTACTTGCTAAAAAAATAGGTTGCATTTGAAAATACCAACTCCTAAAGCAATGTGGGCAGAATAATTGACATCAGAATGACCATCTATTACCAATGTGCACATACATTAAGGTGAAAAGGTGCCATATACCAATAATAAACATTTTACTTTGGATAACTATGTAGTTGAAAAGGTACTCGCAATATTTCAGATTTTGAGACTTCGAATTTAAGACTTTCGATACTTTTGAAAGGTCAAAGTAATTTTCGTTTTCTCAAAGCAAAGAAAACGTTCAAACAAGACTGGCGCAAAATGACCTTAGATGTTGACGCGCCGTTGAACACTAATAATTTAACGAAAAGAAGAACTCGGACAAGGTGGAATGTACAACCCAATCAACGCGATCGAAACACAGCTACAAAAAGCTTATCGATTTCGGTTCGGTAAAACAAGAGAGTTGAATACGCGAACGGCTAAAACAAGGACTACGCACCTGAAATTGTACACAATACCGTTACCAACTACAGGATCACCAACATACACCCCTAGACACACATACTGCCAAATTAACAATGTTTTTTAACAAGATTTCAGCTTTTGAAATGGTGAAAGGCATACCGTATTCCACTCATAGCACTATACATCCCAACATCGTTGTACAGTCTGGGAAGGAGAGGGGGGGGGGATATTACTGAGTCGGGACCAGTGTGAAGGCGGTCTACTGACTATCGATTGGTACCGGTAATTGCCAGACCCAACACCATTATTGAAAGAAAACTTCTAGCTGTTGTGGGCCTACGTTTGCATCACATTCACGAGGTTTCATAGCTGGAAATGCACCCAGTTCAAGTTTAATTCAACTACGGATAATACCGTATTGATTTTAAAATAATATCCTCTAAGAGTGAGATGTTATCAAGGCTGACAATTCCAGATGTGAATTGATTTGTAGTAAAAAAATATTGCTAAAGACGAAATTGTATAATTTCAGTACTAAGGCAATGAGAAAAGGCACTAGGATCATGTAAAGTTACAAAATATAAAAAATGGAATGACGTTGCATCACGTCTAAATGGTCCGTATAAATGGAACCGGGAGGATCAAGGGAATATGTAGTGAGTAGGCATCAAAATGCAATGCACTTCTAGGAATATATTTAAAAAGAATATTTCAGGCACCTCGTTCAAACATGGACTATTTGCTCCTACGTACAAGTTAAACCTATAACTACCCTAATTTAATAATTGGTCTAATATATATTTATAAAATGTTATCATAAAATATGTCTTAACAATGGAAGTATATTCATTTGGCTAAGGCACTGGAGGGAATCGAATTTCCACCAAGAAATCTGTTTGTATTCGCTACATGTCTACGTGTACATATTATCGTCGTATACTTGTAAGTACACTAAATTATTTCTCTAATATACAATCTGATCACAATATTCTTGATGAAAAGTAGCTGTGATAGTCAAACTAATGAGCTGTATATAGGCTATGTCATCGAGACCTACGGCGCATCTAGCCGCTAGCTAAAGAAAGTGTTTGTCGGACGCCAGTGCGGCAGATAACCTGAAACGACCGCTCTTGACACTTCCTTCTTCCTTCCTAGCTTGGAGTTTGATTATTAAATGTATTACACTACGTTAACTAAGTACGATATGTCTAGTCAACTTGCAAGGTTGTCGAACACTATACACTATACAATCTGAGAGGAATGATTGTAGACCTAATCTACAGAATTGCTGCGAAAGCTTCTTTTTAGCAGCTTAGCGCTGATGAGCATCAAATTTACTAAACAATTGTTTAATATAAATTAGTAGTCTTACGATGTAGCATCGAACGAAACTAATATGCAATGTGAAAACCAAGTCGGGGATATTATGCACATTATTATAGTCTACCGTTCTGAAGGTAATATTCCTAACATAATATCTACATAATTAACTAATCAGTAATAATGTTTCAGGCCTATATGTTTCTTAGATTCTTATGCAATCTAAATCAGTGCAAATTGCCTACATCAGGTATTTGCCTGTAGCTACTTGAAAGGGCTGCCTTAAACAAACAACAAAATATGTATAAAACAAACTTATTTCTAATATTATTGGAATGTTGTCAAGATTCGAATAGATGAGCACGACCGCGTCTACATTGCCGGATAGAACTGCAACGGGGCGTTCTGATAGGCTAGCGCGGGATGCGCGAGGGCCCCTTGGGGGTGGAACATTGCCTGCTGTGGCGGCCACTGCCGCTTGAACCCGGCCTGCTGCAAGTCCCCGGGGAACGCTTGCTCCCACGACCGTTTCATCCCCATCAGTCCCGCGGGCAGCAAGTGGTGGGGCAGCATGCCATGCGGTGGTGGGGGGTGGGAGGGGATCTGCGGGGGCGGGACGCGGGGGTGGTACGCCGTGCCCGGGGGTGGCTGAGAGAGGAGGGGCTGCTGCTGTTGCTGCTGCATGCGCTGGGCCATGTTCAGCAGGAACATCGACTGGCCGGGATTGGCGGGGGGAGGACCGCCGTACGGATTGACCAACGCACCGTACTGGGCCCCGTTCTGTTTGACGACCGTCTGCTGCGTATTATTGACGATGGACACGGAGGAGTTGTTCATGATTGCCAACTGGGAGGACGAACTGGACGGGGGGGACGGCTCGGGAGAGTCTAAGGAAGTGATTTCCGGCCAGCTGTTCTTAGAGTTGGCTGCGTTTATAGCCGCGGCCACAGCGGCTTGGTGCTGCTGCGCGACCGCAATTTGATTCAAGAACATGAGATTCTCGTGCTGGGACTGGCGCATGGCCAGGTTCTGGTGGACCTGTTGCACCAGCGCCTGCTGCGCCTGATGGGCGTGCACCTGCTGGGCCACCTGCTGGGCCATGGGGTACGATGGGTCGGGGAAGAGTTGCGGGGGAGGGCCTAGCGCCGGTTGCCCGGCTAACATACCGGGTGATAGTAACGTGGCGGCGGCTTTGGCGGCCGGCGACACGGCGCCCGCGGCCGGAAGACCTCCAGTCAGGACGAGGTTCATGTCCTCGCCCGAGCACTGGAACACTTCGATGTAGCGCTGTTTCTTGCCGAAGATCATGTAGCGGTGGTGTTTCTGCGACGCCGACACGTACGCCGAGTGTTCCGAGTCCATCTGGATGAAGGCTTCGCCCGACGGTTGACCCTGAAACGAAGTGTTCATTTGCAACTGTGGACGTTTTTTTGAACGGTGCCAAACGACCGCACCAAAAGCTAGGTTATACGGGGGTACGAATAAGCAGGTGATGATGAAACGACGAAGTGGTGATAGGTGAAAGAACGTTTAGATAAACCTTGTGCAGGACTCGAACCCACGCCCAACTTGACTTCATTTCCTATCGCAGTGCAATAGTTGACTTGAGCCACGGGGCAGATACTGTGGACGGTAGATGTACGCATTACCACTAATAGATTCCTAGTTCATATCTGAAGAAAATAATGTCAATCATAAAGATTCATCACAATTGTTCAAGTCATAGAAGTTACGTTCGTCACATTGTCGGGAAACAGTTTAGCCTTGAACGGATTCAGCCTGAAACGGTTTGAACTTTGAACATGCTGATAAACATGTCGGTTTTGGTTAGAAAAGATCCAGTTCAAACACGCTTCAAGATGCGTGGCAGTGTTAAATCACATCTAAAGTGTGTGATGAACCGACAAAACCGGTGAGGAAAAACATACCAAACTCTAAGCCACCAACAAGGCAATGTGAATAAGCAACTATGGCAGGCGTTTTTGATTTCCAAACGGTTTTGAATCGGAGCGATTTACGGTACCGTGATAAACGTGAAGTAGGAGGCAATTTCAACCATTTCAAGCTGAATCGGTTTGGCTGAACCATTTTCTAGCTGTGTGATACGATATGTTGAAGGTAGGACATTTAATTTCAGCTCAAGTTGTTGGTGCAACTTGAATAGTTCACACAATCCCACAACTGAACATTGTTAGTGAATTAGAAAATTGCTTAATTAAATGTAGGGCCTTTGGTCGAGGTCAAGGTAATCATTAATCGACCATAATTAGGCCAAAGTACTGGATAGAACTTTACTTAAATGGGCAATACAGTACTGCTGAGGGGACGAAAGAGTATTAATATCGTAACACCTCTATCCATCCTTTTTTTCAAGGATCAGGAAATATATAAACCATTCACGCAGGAGAACGACTCATGCAGGAAAATTCAACATTGGTTATAAAAAATGAACGATAGAAGCAGGTGAAAGAACGATGCATCGAGGTTTCACTGTACGTGATCAATGATCATTATTTATATACCGGTAGCATATTAGTGAGGTAATCTCGAACTTGGTTCAAGCTACCGGTATAGCCTTACTTAGCTCACAATCCACTGACAGATGTTAATTTTATATGTTGCATACCTGTACGTCAATGTAGAACATGCGTGTATCGATTACTGTTATGGCTGCTGTTCAATGATATCGTAAATCTGTTGAACATGATTCATAACAATTTCCTACGTTGAAAGGAAATCACGCTACGAAATACTGTTTGCATAAATAATCATTACAGTATACGCTGACTATAGAACTTGAGATAATCCTGTCCAAAATTCCCTGCCATTCTGTTATTATATTTACGTTTTTGTTTATTTATATATCCACCCCCTTCCGAGGAAATCGGAATGGTTAGCAGTTTACAATAATTAACTTACCAACTTTTAAATGTGGCTTATAACATTATATGATACTAAGTACCGTACATCTATTAATGAATAACAATAATTTGATAATAGGCCTAATATTCAAAATAATAATAATGAATTAATTAATGGGAAATGACAGCTGTGCACTAATATGCTGATAGGAAAGTTCAATTATTTCAAAGGGAATTGAATTTCAAACTGTTATCCTACCTGTGCATTATAAACCATGTGCACTCCTTGGAAGACAATACTCTTGGCATGTTCGCCCAAAAAGTCGAGAATATGTTCGACTTGTGCCTCGTACGGCAGTCCTCGTAGCCGTATGCAGTCTTTTCTTGTACCCGACGTAATTATGTGCTGGGGCAACAATGGCACTTGCGGGATTTGTGCTATTAGCGGTTGCTGTTGTTCGTATGTTTTAGGATCCATCGAGCGATTTAAAACCTGAAAAATATCGATGTCAAATTATTAATAGCTGCCAATTTAATCAAATTTTTATATAAATATAATATCATATATATATCCGAGGCGTATCTATTCTTACTGTGCATTAAGTCACATTACCGGTATTTAACAATGTGTTTAGTTTTTTCACCAGTAAACAGTTTCAAATAATATAACAGGCCTGATCACCAACAGAAATAATCTAGGCCTATCCTAGTAGTAGTTATTAGACATCTATTTCAAGGTACGAGGCTGCCAAAGTTTCCACTGCAAACTGCAGATGTAGATAAAAGCAATCTGGCACATCTTGGGCACATGTAGGGTAGACTCACAGATGACTATCAAGACGGAAATAACAGATCATAAGAAGGTAGGTGCACTTGAGTTAGGGAAATGTTTAGGGCCATTCACCTCAACACTAGCATGAAGTTGTGATTTCAATAGGCCCTAATGTTATTTAAACATCAAATTTGCTCTCCTATTGAAACTTCATCCTCAGAATAGCCTAGGCTTATCATTTCATAAACTCAAGGTTAAATATAAAACGTGCTAGACTTGGATAAGATGGGGATGAAATGCAGATAGGCCTATTAACCTCAATATTTCACACAAGCCAACTTACTAATTGTAAAATCTGTGTCAAAACTGGAATCTAATGCTGTGAAAAATATGCAGTAACCGGAGCATAAATGATAATAACTTGACACTTCATAATAGAATAATTTTACAAGTATAACCAAAGACTATCGCATTAGGCTCAACAGTCAAGTTAAGGTCACGCCTTTTTGATGAACAGAATGTCAATCTAGGCCTAAGCGTTTACTGACACATGACTGCAGCATTTATCAACACTCAACAGGTGTTACTTCTAGACCAATCACAAGGCGATCCCTGCACCAACCAATCCCGACGCTTCAATCATCAAGCAGCCATTGACAAAAATATGGAGGGAAATTTTGAAACTCGTTGGTATGAATAGTAGGTCTATAAATTATCTTAATTATTATATATTACAGGCCTTGTACTGGTATAGTAAGAATTCATCAAAAATGAATACACAGTAGATCGTATCAATATTTGGATAAATTATTACTGCATGATAATATTCATCATGATATAGGTAGGCCTACTGTGATATTATTAATTATAGTAGAAGTAATTCATTTATTAGCAAATTATATATAGCCTGATAATAAAATATCTATTGATGAATGCATTCAATAATAATCAAAATATATACTCTTCAAAATGGTAAATGATACTTGGGAATGAATAATGCTCTATCAATTATCAGATAAGAATGCATTATTCAGATTTATCTCTGCTTCATCTTGCAATGATGACAATAATTACAAAAACATTACTATATGGCTTCCTACAGGCCTATTATTGAATGCATCATTAGGCCTATTATTGATAAAAATACTTCTTCAGAGTTATAAAACTAAAGAATACTCTAGATTATACTTGAACCATCGTTATCTGATCATTGAACATACTGAGCACATATCATGGTCTTTTCTCCACTCAACTTTTATCTAAATATGTAAACAAAACATGTATGTAGTAGGCCTATTGATATCAATTTAAAATTAATTGCAAACTAGTAAAACAAGTATTACATCAAAATACAATTGATTAATGATTAAAATAGATCATCTAGCAGTGGCCAAACATCTTAATTAAATACATAAACTAATGGTTTGCTTGTGATAGCTTATCAGGAGATAAGAAGGGCCCCTCAAAGGTCAACAAATAACTAGTGATAGTTTTTCACTGGTATTATGTGATTTTACAGAATTTATCTTGAAATTGTAGCATGTTGGTAAGAGCTATCAGTTTTGTAGATTAATATATGTGTGTCCAAGCACTTGATAACTAGTGTTCAGTCAGGATAAAGATTTATATTTTTTAATTTTAGTTTTGTGGAGTCATTGCTAATGGTTCTAAACCCTTACTGCAACTGCCACTGAAAATAACATCCTAGGCCTGGTTAGCTCTGAGAGACTGGTACTTTGATTGGTTTCTATTCACTATCAGAGCTAAGTACCATAGCAAAAAATGTCCAGTATTAAAGTATTTCCATTGTTGGTAGCACAATATTCTAGCTCTGCTCTTAAGGTGGGCTAAAAATAGTTCACATTTTTGCATTCCAAGAGACGTTGACTCTGTTATCACTATATTTAGTATTGCCACGGTATTTATCTCTCGTAGAGAGCATTATCCAATCAAAGTTCTAGTCTCTCGGAGCTAGCCAGGCCCAGGAGGTTATTCTAGGTGGCAGTTGCGGTAAGTCCTGGCTGTTGAATTCGTGGCTATAGTAACAACACGCTAGCAGCAAAACTTTCTATAAGCCTTGGTTTCAACAGTGACAAGGATAGGCCTACACATTTCCACCGTTTTATTCGACTGCTGTTTCGAATACGCTCACAAAGTATGGGTACGATCTAACTACGATTATATTTGTATCGACAAGAGAGGCAGCAAAACATCCGCACATCGGTGGTCGGAAGCTCCATCTCTTGTTGATGCGAGTGTACCAGTAACTGATGATAATAAAACGTACCTTCAAGTTGTCCGTGCATGTTACTAGTTGAAAGATAAATAAAATCAAGTTAAATCTATCATAAATTGGAGAAAATTATATTTTAAAATATCTTACAGATGTGATGCACATGATACTACCTAAGGTTCGCTATGAAGTTTGACGAGCTCACAAAGAAATTAAGTTAAAATACCGTAATTTGAAAAAATACAGTTCAGTTGCACAGTACAATACGTTGAAAACAGCATACTTCTCCGAGCATCACAGTTTTTAATGTATACTTTATTTAAATAATTATGTACTGTATATTTAAGATCGGTTTAGTTGAATAATAATGGGGATGAAGTTCAATGAATGAAATATAATCTCATTTGGCTGTTTCATTACAACAGTCTCGGGTGATCCGACAAACAATAGGGAAGCTCGTTACAACTTTCAACTACGAAACACTAAATACTTGACTATCATTGTGTATCACAGTGGCATACCGGTAAATAGATTGTCACAATTTACAGGAGCTGGAAACTCGAGATTCCATTGTAAATAAACGTAGCCAATTGATATTTAATGCCTTTAATCGACTTTAGACCCATTGATTATTTTACTTGCGCCTAGTACATTACTTTATAAACAAACAACGTGGAATTATTAATTAAAAACCACTGCTGGATTATCAAATGCATAGACAATTTATCTTCTCATAGAAACTAGATTTGGAATATTTTCAACGATAGCAAGTGGTTAACGAGTTCTTACCTGTTGTACTTCTGCCGTTGTTGACCGGAACAGCTCGATATATCGCGAGCCAATCAGCTCTCTGTGTTTGCTCAGCGCTTTGTACGAGTCGTCTTCTTGTCCGAACAAGACAAATGCGTCGCCTGTCGCGCGTCCGTCGGGTTTCTTGACAAACAGAACGCCTTCCTCTTCGTCCATCACTTTACACGTGTTCTCACCCGCGTCAAAGAACTCCAACTACGAACAAGGAAGGAACGATTATTGACACCACAAACAGCTGGGTTATTTGGGGGTACCATTTGGCAGGTGACGATGAAACTATGAAGTGATGAGTTTTTTAATTTATTTATACTGGGTTTAATGACGCACTGTACTGATGACTACGATTTATTGGTGTCGGTGAATGATATATGAGATGATGGGATGATGGGATGAAAGGTCAGATGTTTTGGGATAGTGGGAAGGAGTCGGTCGTGGCCTCTTATTAAGGAACCGTACCAGTATTGACCTGAACGACAGACGGAAACCACAAAAAAACCCTGTCAGGACAGTCGACCATGGCGGGAATCAAACCCCGGTCTCCTGAGTGACGGTTGAGTGTGCTAGCCACTCGACCACCCGTCTCAGTGAGCAGGTGACGATGATACTGTGAAGTGACGATAAGTGAAAGAAGGTTTACAAAAACCCTTGCCTTACGCGGGACTCGGGCCCGTGCCTTACGCGGGACTTGAACCCACGCCCGACTAAACATCAGTTTTCAAGTCGGAGACCGAGCCTTATGATTGGTCAGAGATTGACAGAGCTAGACGGGAGGAAATTTCGTATTACGATTAACAAAATTTTGGTGAAAGTTTCCATGTCCACATGATTCCTCATTAGCCTATTTATATCTGACATTCTTGACTAGTTTTAATACTATGTAATATATTTCAATGAAGAATAGCCGGGTTTCTACTGTCTATGAAAATATCTCAATAATCGTGACCGTTCGTCCCGAATTAGCAGATTGTTCTTGTTTCGAGCAAACATCCCGAAATGAATCGGCAGGGACAAACTATGTCTTGTTTTTGACAAAGAATATATATATTAGGAAAAAAAAATCAGATGAGCACTGACTAAAATGTAAAATATACATCGGTCAATTACTATTTTGAATACTAAAAAATTGACTGTGTACAGAGTTTGAAAAAATGAAAACAAAGTCCTAATTACGTATTGCTCCAGTCTACTCATCGACCTCGATTTATTTCACAATTATCTCAAAGTCGACATGAATTAGAGACGTTGATGATGAAAGGATACGATAAATATTCACTTCCAAAAATACAAAATTCCAAAAAATGACACTGTAGTGGTGGTGGGGGGGGGGGGGGGCGTAGTGGGGGTTGCTTCCCCCTCCCCCTCCCCATCACTCTGCTTTCTTTTTGGTGATATGTTCAGCTGCCTTCTCAACAAATGGTCACCCTTATTTACCAATTTACAACTCTCCTAATTTATCTAATTTCCTAATTTACAACACGAGCATGTGAGATAAAAATGTTTCGAGCATCATAAATTGAAAGTGAAACAAAGAATTGGGAAATTGAAACTATAAATGAACCTAATTTGGAGACGACATTACTAAATAACCTTGCCCTTCCGCAAACTGTTTGTTCAACTGGAAATGCCCTCAGGCTGTTTCTTTGGCAACTTGAGAAGATAGTTGGAGTTACCAATCAAACAGGTTCTCCCAAAAACAAAACCTTGAACAACTATTTATTTTTAAACTGCCGGTACAATTGGAATATAATAACACTCGGGCTAGCCTGCTTCTGTGTTAATTGGGAGAGAATACTGGGTGTGGTGAGAGAAAAGGAGGGAGAAAAACAACAAGCCTACCAAAAATAGATGAGAAACGAAATTCGATGATTGAATATGTGATTTTACTTTCGATTTCAATTTGTCTCTTATACAACATTGAAAGATACGCGTTTCAATAAAAATTTGACGCATTTAAAATAATGTCTTTCATTATTTCCGCGTAGGGTTTAGCAGTTCATTGAAAGATTATGTAACCATTACTTATAATTCATGAACATTTACCCTGCCAGGCATACAAATGATTATTTTGAAGTATGCTTAATTGATGCAATGTTTAGTGTTTATGATTCCTCATTAGAGAGGCTAATGAAATAATTAATGAAGCTCATTATTTGCTTAACAACCCAATCAGTAGCCAAGTTATTTGGGGGTAAAAATTATGGATGAGATGGGTAAAAATGAATAGATGAATAGAATGAATAGACATTCAACATTTTTTGTAGCATATCATTCGAACAATTGAAACATTCCTCTAAATATTACTTGAAATATGTACAAACTACTAGTAAACCTAAAAATTCACTTCCAAAAATTCTGTGCAGGGCTGATTGGGACCCCCTTATCATGCATAAATTGTCCCTAGTTTTGCAACAATTGCCTTACAGAGCTTTCACTCCCAAAACCTGCGGAATCACTACCGGCACCTCCCAGGCTGAGTTTTTCCCCGGATGTATAGCACAGATACTTGGGGTTAGATAGCCTTCCATGACATTTATGGCACAAATAAATGATTTTATTGTATTGATATATTGTTGTAGGCCTACTTGATATGTGAAACAAAAAAATCGCAGATACAGATATCACTTTTATTTAGCGTTCAGAGGCTTGTCAATTTGACACACATAGCCTAGAACGATAGTTTGAAATTCACTGTATTTTATAATTCTCCAATACACTAGCGTATTTCATCAGCAAAAAAAAAAATAATAAAAAATCTCAATCCATCTCCCAGATGTCAGTACAAGTCCCATGTAAATATGACGTCATTTTGTCAAGATATAAAATTAAACGTTTTGGAATGTGTAAGGATGTGTGTATGCGCCAGCGGCTGCCAAGTAGTTAACACGTATGTGTTTTTATTTCACGTGTCGCGCGAGTGGATCTCATCTTTGGATCTCAACGTTATGTTTGACTCACCACTTGTTTGGCCGTGCAGTCATACGGCAGACCGCGCATCCTGACGATCACCTGCGCGCCGCGCGACAGGAAAGCCTGTGCCTCGTTGTTGTTGCCGCCGGCGACGTTGATGAAGTCATCGCCCGACGCCTTGTACACCTCGATGTAGCGGTTGCCGATGTGGTGCTTGTGCCGTTTCAACGCCATGTCGCGGTGTTCCTGGTTCACGAACCGCACGAGAGCCTCGCCGTTACGACGTCCTTGGGGGCTTAGACAGAGTGCGACGCCGCCCCTGAGCGGGACAAACAACAAGAACACAATCATAATACATGTAATCCAATAGCTCGATGGAAAATTATTTGGGAATGAATTACAACTGAGATTTGAGAAGTGGTTAATACACTGAACCGTGATTCAGGAGACCGGGGTTCGATTCCTGCCATGGTCGACCATCCTGACAGTTTTTTTTTTTTGTGGTTTACCTCTGTCGTTCAGGTGAATACTGGGATGGTTCCTTAACAACAGGCCACAACCGACTTCTTCCCGCTACCCAAAAATACCTTATAAAAAAACCTTTCATCTCATCATTTCACCATCTCATATATCATTCACCGACACCAATAGATCGTAGTCATCAGTACAGTTCGTTGTAGGGCACAATATAAATAAATAAATGAGGATATTCATTTCCCTGAAAATTCCTCAAAATCATATCTATTTTACGAGATTCAACGAGAATTTCAAATAACCATTTGTTTTCAAACCCTCAACTATTCATTCATTATTTTAATTATTATATTAATTCCAACTTCATTTCTAATACTTCACTTTTAATTTATGATTTTAATTATTTACAGTAGTTCAATTCTTCATTATTTTTTGTTTTCATACACTAGCCCTGTAATTATTATTATGAAGACAATTCACATATAAGTCCCTATTGTTTTCATATTTATATTAGCTTACCGGTTCTCATTTTCCTCCATTTGTTATTATTATTCATTATACATATTAGTACGGTCAGTATGCAAATAATTGTATTTTGAATTGATTTATTATGCTTCATCTACACGATATCACTCCTATTTGTTGACAGCCGTCAATATATTCAGATTTTCTCTCAGTGTGCACATTCTCATACCGTCGTAAGGCCAACGTTTATACGTAACGTTGACACCGCAACAATTGCATACAAAATAACCAGACGTAAAAATGGCCGCAAGCCAATGAAAGCAGTAATTAAATATTTATATTTTATAATAGCCATTTATTTACAGATAGCTGCTACAAATGTTCAACTGTCTTGATTACGTGAAAGTATTCAATGTACTGTTTCATTTGATTCGAACAATGCACTGGTATTTTAGCTTGATAACATTTCACGCTCACGTTAGTTTCCATTGTTCAGCAGGTGCTGTTCAGATTGTAAACACTGTAATGTCTTCGATATCACGCGTAAGTGTGAAACCATACCTAATGCAGTACCGGTACTAAAGACCACCATAATTCTGTTGTTGGTGAAATACAAAATGCATCATTCTTGGACGAGAATCAATTCACATTTTTTTTTACAATTTGGCATGGTATCTTACTACAACCAATATAAATTATTTATAAATCTATTATTTGTACCTCATGGGGATGCCACCGATAATCTTATTTATATTTGGTTTAACAACGCACTCTACTGATGTAGATCTATTGGCTTCAATGAATGATATATGAGGTGATGGGATTGTGAGATGAAGGGTTATTTTAAGTTGTTTTTTTGGATAGCGGGAAGGAATCGATCGTGACCTGTTGTTAATGAACCATCTCAGTATTGACCTGAACGACAGAGGGAAACCATGAAAAACCCCTGTCGGGATGGTCGACCATGGCGGGAATCGAGCCCCGGTCTCCTGAACGACGGTTCAGAGTGATAAGACACTGGGCCATACGTTTCAGTACCACCGCTGATAATCGTTTAGTCGTTAAGTTGTCTGTCGTTGGATTCTGCACCAGACAGTAATTGATTATATTCAATCGGTTACGGTTGTTATGCATTTAATTATTTATCAACATTTCTAGACTCGTCCAGGAATTGCATTTCTTTTCTGCATGGTGTTTATGCAGCACAGCTGCGCAAATAGGTTCCTATCATACATTTATTTTTACATACTTGTTCGTACATATATATTGTGGACGCTACTTATTCAAGGATATATATTATTTTTGCTGTTAATTTAGTTGATCACTTCTTCAATTGACAAAAAAAATAATTATTTTTTATGATTGCAATTTACCATAAGAATTATCAAGCTCTTAACCAGCCTAAAGGCATACATCAAAGCATCAGTATCACCAAAATATTATCGTTTCAGTTTTTTCAAAATATATTTTCGATGTTTTTCAGCGTAATCATGCGACAAGTTGTTTTCATCAAGCGGACAAATTCTCGTCCATAATGTACCGACGAGTGAATCAGTCGTCATCGAAGAGCAAATAAAACTGGCGAGTGCCCGAGTACTTACTTTGCCACATTCAATCCTCGGAAGAATTTCGCGATATCCTGGTCTGACGATTGCCAGGGAAGGCCTCGCGCTCTCACAACACAATTATTATCTACTTCTTCATCCTTTGAGCTGAAAACAGACAAAACAAAATGTCAATGACGTTGAAAGCTTTGTTTCGTATTATTAGGTTAGTACAGGACTTTCCACCTGGCAGCCCGCAAGACCTTTTCAAATGGTCCACGATATGATCTAATGAACCAACATAAATTCACTGCAATTTAGTATAACATTCTGTGTCTACACAGAATGTTATACTAAATTGCAGTGAATTTACACAGTCAAATTGAGAATACATTTGTCAACGTTGTGCGCTCTCTTGCTGCACCATATCAGTTACATATGAAGACATAAATGAAGACATAAAGACAAGTAGTGCAATTTAAGACATTGAATTTTGATGAAAAATAAACTGTTCAGTTGTAAGAAGCTTGAATATGTGCGTATCAAGAATACGTGGTTTGTACCACATTGAAAACAAGTGAAAAGTGAATTAAAATTACTGGCCAATAATATGTTTGGCCCACCTCGACTTCTCACCATTACAAACTATTTCAAATTTTCGAAAAACCTCGTAAGATCAGGTCGAGCGAGAAAATTTTGAAAATAAATCTCTTCAATTAGCTTCAAATTTCTACCGAATGTAAATACGAATATTATACACAATATGATACATTTTTACTGAGTTGGGACTAGCCATTTTGAAGAATATAATTATTCAATGAATACATCTTCATCAAATAGCTGGATAGACGGTACGGGTAGTGGGTATTCCTTATTCAGTATCTTGTGCCCAGTGATTCACAGCTTTGTAGACTTGACAGTTTCAACCAAGGTGTATCCAGTACTCGATTATATTTCATATTAAGTAAAGGTGTGTAGAGTTTTTAAGTAGACTTCATACAAATATCTCTCTCATCTAACAAGGCATGCTGCGTTTGCCTAGTAATGATGATGATATAATAATCGGCCCCAACAATAACAACAATATAAATAATAAACGCACATCTTGTGAATGAGAGAAATCCACCAGTTCATACAATAAACATTAAAATAAAAGCCTGATCCTTGAATTATTAATTACCTGATAAAAACATTTTTTTCTAGTCAAGCTAAGTGATGAGCAATTACAAATCTTGAATAAAATGAATTAAAAAAAAAACGTCAAATAAAAAGAAAGCTTGCATCAATTTTATTCTCATAGAATTGAGGTATGTAAACACAATTTCTTTTAATGGAAGTAAAACTGAGTACCTCGTATCTCTGCATAAAGCCGTCGAGTCATTAGAGCTAGGCTCGGCTGTAAAACAAGCCATGAGGAAATAAATGTAGGCCTAGCTGAAGTCGACGATGTCGAAAACAAACTTTACAGCACCACTATACAATTAATTGACAAATAATTAATAATATTATTATTGTAAACAAAAAAATATACCGTAGGAGAATATTCAGTGCAAATATGTAATAGGCCTATATGTAATATTATGTTCAGTTAAAAACATCAAAATCTTGATATACAATCATTGTTTCTCAATTGAGGCAAAGGATGAATTGTTAAGACTGTTTAGAAGCGGCACCTCTTGGTTGCTTCATGACTTTGAGGTAAAGCTTCGAGGGAAGACACATTTTATATGACATATTAAAATATTGCAGGGCAGATGTGAGGGAGGAAAGATAGTGCAGATCAAAAAGGATGGCAAGTATTAGTGGAGATGGAGGAAGATAAAAGTAAAAAAAAGTAAAGATGAAAAAGATAATGCCATCTACACTGCAACGTCGTCTCTATTTGATAATTAAAAATAAATATGAAATTAATCAAGAACACAATTTAGTCAGGCTATCAAAATAGCGTAATTGTTTATTCAGAGGTTTTCCCTGGAACGGTTCCCTGGAGACTGAACCCAATTCCTTCTCATGTCCACACGATAACTTCAAAACGAACTTGTGCATTCTTTCAGACATAAAAAATGCTTAGGCCTACATAAGCAAAAAAAGAAACATCTATAAATAAATAGTTGAATATTTTATTGCTATTGAAATCGAATCAATTTTCAGTATATTCATCCTCTTTTCTGATCAAATAAATCCTATACCATCTATAAGAACATGTTTGTACGAAGAATTGAGAAGTTCTAATGAAGCTACCGGTAATTATTAATTATGGTACACAAACAACATTGGTAACCAAGGGTAATAACAGATTATTGAGCTAATTATCGCTTATTGCATTCGGTAGAAGGGAACCTAAAACTAATTGTACCAGTAGTACCAGTATGGGTACTGTAGTTCTAAGTAGGTATCGATTTCTTCGAGGTAAGCTGAACTGCTAAAAAAACAATATGGTAGACAAATCATGGACAACTCCGTGGACAAATAATCTACTTGACTCACCAGACTGCACTACTGTCGCTTCCATTGTTGACAACAATGATTTTAACCCTACACAATTCACCACTCTCTTTTGCATACCCTCTTGACCTCAGAATAGGTAACATCTAATCACGCAATCAAGTGGGTTGTTTATAATACAGGATTTACGAAATCTCCAATCAGGGTATCTCAAGATCTATAGATCTAGGTGGCCAATTAATAAGCCACACCTATCACTAGTCGTTAATTGTCAACAATGAAACCAACACCGTTGCGATCTCTAATCATGGAGTTGTATTGTTACAACTCCATGCTCTAACCAAGATATAATATTATCAACTATTCCCAACAGAAAGTTTAGGTACCTTTAGATTCGTCGCCACAGCCTTGTAGAATATAATCACTGCCGCGCAATGCACAGAGACGGTCAACAACAGAATGACTTCCTAATCTAAACCAAACTCAAGGGTTCGAATTTCGAAAAGATAAGCCTCGGGAACTGAGACAGTTGCTATTGAGATTAAATAAATAAATGGATTGATAAAGAGAATCGGAGATGCAGAGTCGAGTGCAAGACTTGGAAGGTGGAGTGGGAATGGTGATTAGAATGAAAATATTAATCACCAACTGCCTCTGTTTAGCAGTAATTAAATATTTACAGTATTGGCTACAGGGTGTGCGAGAAACGAGTCACTGGTTATTGCCAGCTGTTATTGATTCAGTTTCACCCTATGACCTTGTGCCGATTTTGTCATATGGATTTGTAATGGACAGAAAATTTCTTCCGTATCACATATGGAATTATATAGACGACCAGTAGGAGTAGGGGGTTGGGGGGAGGTAACTAACTACATAGCCCTGCTGTAAAAAGGTATTTTTCAGTGGTATATTTCTGAGTTCGAGTTTGTAGTAATTCATTCGCTTATTAGTACTGACAATGACTTGACTATTTATTGTAAATAATACAACATGAGTAACATGACAGCAATTTACGAATGGTTCTGTCAAACTTGGCGTAGTATGCCAATACTGTCAAACTGCTAAAAACTGCCAATAATGCTATTGACAAATATTATAATCTTTATATATATATATTTTTATAATGGGTTTAACGACGCACTGTAATGATGACTAAGATCTATTGGCGTCGGATGGATGATTAATGAGATGGTGGGATGATGAGATGAAGGTTTTTATGGGTAATGGGAAGGATAGTGGGAAGGAAGCGGTCGTGGCCTATATTATGGGAACCATCCCGGTATTAGCCTTGACTACAGAGGGAAACCACGAAAAATCCCTGTAAAGATGGACGGTAGCGGGGATCGAACCGGGTCCGACATGCCCACTACCTCCAGGGTCACATGGAGCAAGTGCGTTAACCACTCAGCTACCTGTGCCGGTTCTTTATAGTCATTATATTAGTTTTTATATCTCAAGCTTTAATATTACAGAGTGGGAAAACCACGGGAAACCTCGTTAGGATTGTCGACCCTATAGTCACGGTACATTTGGGGTGGTAAGATCGCCCTTGTGGTACCCCGTTCAAACGATCCTAAACTTTCATCCTTTGCCTGTATACAGAAACAATGGCTTTGTGTCAAGATGTCGATGTTGATGTATAAAAAAAAGGATTGTCGACCATGGCAGGAATCTATCCCGGTCTCCTGAATAACGGTTCAGCTTGCTAGCATGTGGTCGAGTGGTGTTTGGAGAACAGATATTAATTTAATTAGCTGAATAACTTATAAATAATACGAGTTGGTCTTACAAACATTGATTTTCAATAAACCATAACATAACTATACTCAATACTGTGTTAAGTAGCCTACGAACATGCACCAAAGTGCAAAAGTCGAAGGTCAGATTGAATATAAAAAGTCGGCAACAGTGTGATTTGAATATACTATATAATACTGGGCCGACGTAGAGCATATAGCGTTAAAAGAAACGAGAAGTTGAAGTATAAATATTCTATTGGCTCACGTAGTTCACTCTTTTCTTTTCGTACCTGTTGATCTTCTTGATCACACCTGTCGAGTATTTGAAAACATATGAGAAAACTTGACAGAAAAAAATATATGAAAAATTCAAAATTTCATTTTCGTCTTAGAAATGACTAGTCTAATTGTTGTTAAAATTTGATATAGGCCTAATGTATTTCATTAGCTGCGTTCAAATTCAGTATTTTTTTTTCGTTTGTTTGAAGAAGATGATTGTTTTGACATTTTTGATAGATGTACGATATTTTGAATAGATTTTTCTTCAAGATATTCCACTGATTTCCACCTTGAATATATACAATTTTTCTGGAGAGAAAAAACGCAAAAAAAAATCGAATACCGGGATGTGAAAGGGAGTCTTCGTTGACGCTCATCATTTCCACAAATGCCTGAAGTGTACAATTAATTACCTACATTATTATATTAATAGCTAGCAATATCCTCAAAATACAATACAAATGAAGGAAATCGTTGACTTTCTATCTCGTACTTAATTTGTTATTTTCCACTAATTAGATACAAGTAAAAATAGAACCTATATTTAAAATGCCAGAGGTCAAGGGTCGAGGCAATCATAGAAATATGACGGAGAGACATAAAATGTGCAATATCCATTAAAGCCGATGACAGCTAGAAATATCTGTAATTAAATGTCTACTGTAGTTTCATTGCGGGTCAATTGTGAATGGATGTAAACAGTGACGGGCAAAGCAAGACCCTTTTGCAGGAAACTCAACTTTGCATGCATGGTACATGATGTAGTGATGCCAACATACTTCATCATAATATGAAGAAGATGTATACCGACTCGCGACCCCCATGATATTCCATGTAATCGATCACAAAACCACGCAGTTGCGGAAAGGAATTATAATTTTCGTTATTTCAGTACGTGCAGCTGAAGACAAGGTCTGCTGGTAGTAATATCAGAGATAAAATCTCACTATGGTTGGACTAATTCGTTGTTTATTATCCGTGTATTTCTGTCTTTTTTCTAGCAAGTGCGCTGTTGTCATTATGGGGTTCCATATGTCAAGAGCTATACAACAATATAAATAAAATAAAGTGCGTGTGGCAACGTTGTAAAAGTATTAGTCCATCAATCATCTAGCTTGTCAATGGGAAGACAAATAGCACGCATCAATACCTGTAGGCCTACTAAGCCTCTTTTCTTACAATAATTAAATAATTAGGTGAGTAAAACTTACCAAATTCCAGGTTCCAGCCTAAGATTTACAGTTTCTGGCGTTTCAAATTTGTTGCCTGGAAAAATAGAAAAACACAACATTAGGATCTGGTGGAACAGAACACTTCGAATGTGACAAGTGGGAAAAAATCAGAAATATTTTAATCAAAAGGCCTACTTTCTACGTAATTGAAAAATATAGACTTTTCTCTTTCTTACCCACAAAAGTTAACAACTAAGGCAAAGTGCACGGACATAAACATATAGGCGAAAGATAACCTCGCTGTTGACGCGCCTTTAAACTCTTAAACATGTATTCAGCACTATAGATATAAAAATGAATAAATGAATCGGAAATCAATTCACATACAAAAAAAAATCAATGAATATATAAAACGTAAATGTAATAAGTGTATAAATGTGAATGTAAAGAAATATAAACGATATTTCTCATTTCAATGTGACATAAAATATTTTTATAATCGTTTATAATCAAAGCCCATAATTACAAACCCCAATCAGCCATTCTTATAGTTGGTAAAAACAAATAGCATATAGAATTATAGATCACCATGGTGATATCCACACTTAACTGCCAGTTAAAGACGCCATGTTGGCAATTCCGGCACCAAGAGCCGGCTCCACGAAAATCCCAATTTTAATCGCGTTTCAATTAGCTAACTAACGCGAGGTACGAAAATGACATTCGTAACCAACAGCGATACCAAGCTAATTAGCTAACTTTCAGTTCGTAAAACCTGGCTCTAATGAACTTTCAACTTAAGTTTTACAATACACGTTTTAAAAAAGTAACGTCGTCACCGGCCTAGTCGCTAGCAACACTGGCTGCCAACCGTTGATAACCAATGTGGAAATAAAATTAACTTTAAAAACCATTTAATTAATAGTTACGAAGCGTCATCCAATCAGAACTAGCAGGGAAGGTAAAAAAAAAAAAAAGAAACAATGTAAAGCTAATCAGTATACAAGGTAAAAAACCAGTGACATTACATTGACAGATATCATTGTGCGATAACATGTGATGGAGGGTATAAATAAATGTATGTTAGTATATAATTATTATGTTGATTATGTTTTAAATATTTAAATATTTAGATTTGTTATAAGATCATGACCTTTAAAAGTACGTCACACGAATATTAATAGGCAGATTGTCAAAACTCGAACATGTAAATAATTTTATCCTCCGTTGTCACCAAGGGGAGGAGGGAGGGGGGGGGGGGAGGGGGGGTAAGAAAGATTACTTGTTCCAGCTAAAATGTATGTCAACATTTTCTAGAATTGACATTTAACTTAGGGGCCCGATATTACCAACGTGGAAGTAGCTTTAACTGGCAGATAAAAGTTGTTATCACCAAGGTTACCTGTGATATTTGTTTTCACCAACTCTCAGATAAGTGCTAACTGGGCTTGGTAATAGCGGGCCTTATTCGTTTATAATGTGTTTAACGACGCACTCTAATGAGAATAATTGTCGTCGATGAATGATGGATATGTTGGGAAGATGAGACGAAAGCGTACAAAGGACGCCAATACATCTTAGTTTTCATTACAGTGAGAAGTTAAGGGCACCCGGACTTCCCTCTACTATAGCCGTGTTAAATTGGACAACTTTGAGGTAGGCCTACGGTACCTTTTTAGAACAGGCAATGATGGCTCAATAATATTCATTGCTGTTGTTTGTGTGACTGTTCTGAACAAATGCAGCGCAAAAAAAATATTTTGAAAATTTGTTGAAAATAAAAATTTTAGAAATTAGCACCAAAAAAACATACATTTTTGAATATAAATCAATCAATCTTGATGTTCCTAATCAATATTTCGTTTTTTGTGTGTTGCATTTTTGGAAAAGTGAATTTTGAAAACACTGGGAAAATTTGAGACTACAATTTCACGGTGCTTACACTAAAGATACATTCATCATTATCATTTTTTTTCTATGTTCACGATCCAGTGTCATTGAATGAAAAACTCCCAAATAATTCTATGCTCTTTAATCATTATATGACATCATATTTGTGTGAATTCAATCGATTTCAAGATGATAAGTCAATGAATACCAATAATGTGAGGAAATTAATTAACGTATTATCTTCAAATTGATTGAATTGACAAAAAAAGAATGTCATATTAATTAGAGAGCATAAAATTATCCCAAGAATTGATGTACTTTTTTTTAATTCAATTAATTACACTGGTTCGCTAAGATGGAAAAAAAGTAAAGATAAATCTCTCTGATTGTATAGGCAGTGTGCACGCATCCCATTAAACACAATACAAATAAAGAGGCCAATGCTGAACACTTCATACAACTGAGTCGATCAAGTAGCATAGCTAGAAAAGATAGAACTGCTTTATCGACACCGGTACCACTTCTCATCGACAGAAGATCGAATCAATCACAGTTATACATGTTTCATAACATTCTGAGGTAAACTTTCATATTTTCACATACTTTTATTAAACTTTTCACAACTGGAAACCTTCCAACAGATTTGCCCTATACATGAGGGGCATATCGATCTCGGTTCGGTCCCCGCCACCGATCATCTATACAGTTTTTTTCGTGGTTTCCCTCTGTGGTCTGAGCTACTGCAGGGATAGTTCCCGGGAAAAGGCCACGACAGCTCCTTTCCCACTATTTCCCATTACTTAAGAAACCTTCATCTCATCATCCTATCTCATGAATCATTCATCCGACGCCAATAGATCTTAGTTATCAATAGAGTTTGTCGCTAAAACCCAAATATAAATATATTCACTCGTTAACTTGACACTAAAAGATATTCGTCAGAAGCGCTGTTGATGCTAAAAAGTTGAACTAGAGAAAAGTAACAAAGAAAGTGTGCGCATATTTTCAACAATGAGGTTAATTCAAATATTAAATATTGTTGACTGTTTTTAGTGACTCCTCGTCGGCCATTTTGCATTCAAAAGCGCATTTTGTTACACTTTTCGAATCGAATCGGCTACAGGAGCGACCTAGGTCAATATAACACGGAAAGTTTCTTCGCCAAACCTTCAGGGTCAACTGGTAGATGTTATACAATGATGAATTATGTTGTAATCGTTTTTTGTAGCCCATCGCCTGCCCACAACTAGCATCTTATTCAAATCGCTTCGCGCCGAAGGCAAGAGTTTTTCGCACACGGATTTCTCATCAGTCCATCATTTTATCGTCCACGTTACACGACGTGGAATGATGAAATTATTATTAAAGATGCGTCTCTGATCATTTAATTTTCATTTCAATTTAAATCACTTCATAATGTATTTTATAATAAATATAATTTTATACGGAATGTTATAATAATATATTATTGCATTATTAGCCCTATTAGACCATAAGCATGATTAGACAATATAACATATACAGAAAGAAGTTGTTTTCTACAAGGATACTTCAAGTCAATATGAATATAAATTAAATACCAGCTGCATAAATATATGGTCACCTTCTGCATATTGTAAATAAGAATTATGACATTTATTAAAAGTGTGTTGAAATCTCAAGTATCAACTAATTAATGTATTAATGTATACTATACTGTAGTTACCCGGGAGGTGAAGGGACATATCGGACCCGGTTCGATCCCCGCCAGCCACCGTCCATCTTTACAGGGGTTTTTCGTGGTTTCCCTCTGTAGTCTAGGATAATGCCGGGATGGTTCCCACAATATAGGCCGCGACCGCTTCCTTCCCACTACCCATAAAAACCTTCATCTCATCATCCCACCATCTCATTAATCATTCATCCGACGCCAATACATCTCAGTAATCATTACAGTGCGTCGTTAAAACCCAATATAAGAAAAAATATATATATACTGTAGTACATATTATTATCACTTCCACGACCACTTTACTCGGAAAATTTATGAAAAATCGAATCAAGAAACGGAATAAATGGATATTTTTCTGAGTGGAACCTGACAAAACATCAGAGAAACTCAAATTAATAAAATGAACATTTCAAAGTGGTTGATATACAAATAAAATCCCAATGAATTAGTGATTTGGATCACTTTTCAGCTCAAAAATGAGTCGAAATCGACATTTTTAAAAATATTTTGACTCGCAACCTGAGTCTGAAAAGTACAGAATGGCTATGTGTTCAACATCTGTTTGTAATCAGTACACGAAGTTTGAACCAATATATCTGTATGGTAATTAGTTCAGAAATATTAATAATATCTCGATATCATGACGTAGAAGGCGAAAATCCACCACCGCAGACAATTCCAACGACTGGGGCTAAGACAGGAACTCCCTTCAAAATGTGAATAGAGTCGGTTTAGGTCACTATTAATTAGTCAAACAATGGTTAATTGAATCAAACACAGTTTAATATGTCGACTTGCTTTGAATATAGTTATACTTCGTTCTGCGATTTTACGTAATATTTCACCTACATTCATATTAGTCATGTTGATATATATATATATATATATATATATATATATATATATATATATATATATATATATATATATATATATATAATTGATTGTCTTTTAAATATAAATACTACATATGAAGGATCATAGCACCTAATTACAAACTTGTGAAAGATGGTCAAATGTCGTTTCAAACAATTTACATCCTGTTCCAAAAGTACCTATTCCTAGTTTAAACATGTTTTTACGTAAGATACATTTAAACGTTCCTAAATCAAGCTTTTCATCCGTGAACATGATTTTCCGTCGCCCGACGAGAGTTTCACTTTTTCTTTGAAAAGAAAAAAAAAAAACACAAAACATCACGTCGTTCGTTCGTTCATCCAGCAAACCATCTCGCTATTAGTTTGTCGAATCCACCGAGCATACCACAAAACTTCTTTCAGGGTTCTCAACCTTGGGACGAGTCAACGACTCCACTGACCTTGATTCTTGAAAAAAGGGAAAACGAATTTCGTATATATGTGCCTCGCGTAATCAAATCCGAGGCACATTCTTGGCATGATGATGTATATCGGCAGGCACAGCGGCTGAATTATTCGACATCACGACGGACTGTCAAACTTCGTGCGACAACCCCCCCCCTCCCCCCTCGCCGTAACGATACCCGAATAATCGCATATTCTTAGGATATATAAGCACCTTGGGCACGATTTGCGTCAAGAGGGCCGAGTTGGAACAGCAATGAGAAAAGAGAAAGAGCAACAATATTATTCCTAAAAAGTCATAAAAAGTAATGTAGAAAGATCCATTGGAAAGATCAATTATATTTTGGATTTCATAGACTAAAGACGTAATAAATACTTGTTCAATAGGCTTCTGTCACGTAACAAATGACAAACAATCGTTACCATAGCAATACAGCGAACTGGTGGACTACCAAACATTTTGATTGGTCAATTTCAACTGGTGGACATTGTTGTCTGTCTCTTGCAAGAATGGGTGACGTCACTTGAAAGACTCCCATTTGATCATTTTTTACTGTGATCAAGTATATAGTTAAATAGCAAGTAATAGGTACAATATTCTCCCTAAACTCATTGAAATTAGGTTTGTTCATCTGTTCTTTTTTTTCTAAAACAGAAACAATTTCGCATATTATTTTCTTATAATCAAATATTCGTGTTTGGCGAATGTATTTGAATGTATTTCCTTTTATATAATTGGATTGATAGATTCTGAAACTGGACCGCATATTTGGATGAGGAAAACGTATTGAAAAGATATTTTTAATGAGAAGTAAAAATACACTTTCTGACAAATTCGACCTATAAAATTATTGTGAATAGATAAGTTATATACACTAATATAAATGTTGAAATGGATTACTATAGTTTGGGTAACGACCGTGGTAAGTTATTCAGGGGTATATGAACCATTTAAATATATCTCTCTCTCTATATTATATATATATATATATATATATATATATATATATATATATATATATATATATATATATATATATATATTTATAACTATAAATATATTCAAATTTAACAACTGTATCCAAAAGAGCAAACTCGTTGTTGCGAGAAAAGAGTAACATTTGACCGCGAGAACATCGAAAACAACATAGGCCCCTATATATGGCCTATATAACCATATATTTATATTTTATATGAATATATGTACCGAACCATATCTCGTTTGGGAGGTAAACACGATTGTGTTTGTACTTGGAGACTTGAATGCAGGAATAGACAACATCCAGGCCCCACGTGACATAAATTTGGTCAATATTTGATTTTCGAATGTTGAATCAATGAGTTTGCCTTCTATAAATGTAAGGAATTTCAAATTCCACCGCCTTGTAGGCCTAACTCAAAGTTCATTATTAGAACGAGACGTTCCAGTGTTCATCTGCAACGACTGAAATCCAGTGTACACTTGTAATCCCCTGAAATCCATTAATTCGTTTGAAATCCCTCAAGATTTCTTTAAATCTAACTGAAATCCATGAAAACTTTCTGGAATATCTTGAAATCTGAATAAGGTGTACACCAAATTTGCGAGTTATAAGCCTCTCATTGTACAGTCTAAAAGCTTCGAATTACTGACAAGTAAAGATGGGTTTGAATTGTCCTGATTTTGAATCTAGACAAATGATTATTGAAAAAACAAACCATGTTTGTGTGAGAAAATGTATTTTCATTAATCCCTTTAGCAATAATTGTTCAAAACAACACGAAAAATTCTAGATTTTCAATGTTCAAACATTGGAGATTTGTCCTATTTCTTTCATTTACATCTTAAAATCTGGACGGCATTCTTGTATCGTCTTTTTGTATTCTATGAAATATAAATATCCTTTTTTTTTAAGATTTCAAGTGAAGAAACAATGCTCTCTATATATCTAGATATTGTGTGTCCGCTTATTAGGACATCTTGCCTAGCTTTTCCAAGGCTTTGAGAAGTTGCAGGGTTATCTATCACCACCAGAAGTTCAAGGGATAATCGGAGGTCTGTCACAATTATGTATGATTGATGCTACCGATTATTCATACGAATGTTATTTCTTATCAATATATGTCAAGAATGTGTAGCTTGATAATCATAGGAAGATACACACAAATTGGAAAAGTTTCAAATATACAATTGAGTATGATTAATTATTGGAGAGATTTAGTAAATTTGTTACAGGAACTACTTTAGTTTGCAAAAATAGTGAAAACGTACTAAAAATAAATTGAAAAGACGTGCTCTGTATCTTGTATGAGAAAATGTACATGTGTATGAATATTCAGTTTTTGACTTCCATTAGTTTGGAAAATCAAAATGATTGACTTTGCCATTCATAGTGAACTGAAGTGGTAAAACCAGGTGTGTGTGTGTGTGTGTGTGTGTGTGTGTGTGTTAATATAAAGGTCCTATATCATTTTTTAGATTCCATTATTCAGCTTTTATCTAACTCAATCTAGGTCCGGTATTAACAAGTCCAGTTAGCAGTTATCTGAGAGTTGGTGAAAACAAATAACACAGGTAACCATGGTGATAACAACTTTCATCTGCCAGTTGGAGCTACTCCCACGTTGATAATACCAGGCCTTATGGTAATGAAAAAACTAGACTGAAAATAAGCGTAATTATATATTTTTGTAAAAAATTTAAATAAAAATTGGAAATATATATATATATATATATGTATATATATATATGTATATATATATATATATATATATATATATATATATATATATATATATATAAATATATCCAATTTTATTTCTTTTACATGAAATTGAATTTATGAAGCAATGATGCAATACATTCAAATCAAACATTGAAATACGAGTTGCATCCCGGAAACACCGCGGTTTAATCTCATGCACTTTTCTACTGCAGTTTTCGTTTTCACGCAGACACTGTAGGCCTACACTGCATCCAATGCCTCTTGTTTCAACCGGTGATTATTGCAAATGGATAGGATTTATTATTCGCGGTTATCCCGGATGTGTATTCGCAAAACTGCAAATCATGCTACTAACTCAGTCATGTGACCAAACAGAACTGGCATTACTCGAAGTCACACACGTTGGCAAGGTCTATGTGCAGGTAGACGAAAGCTAGACTAAATTGACGACAGATTACTTGATCTAACTAACCTAACCAACCACAACCCAATAAACACAACCTAAACTAATTTATTATAACCTAAAACCAACCAACATTTGTACGACTTTAATATACTATATTGGCCATTTGTATGTTGACCATGTACATTGATCAATTTGTATTTATAAAAATTATTTTTATTATTATTATCAAGTTCTGACAAGTCTTGTTATGATAAAAAAAGAAAATTATTGTTCATCATATTGTTCAGCATAATCTCTGTTGACAAATTGCGAAAGCAGCTTAGCGGAGTTTTATACAGAATTTGTGAACTGTTTCTAATTAACAATAAAATGAAAAAAAATTATTATTATCATTATTTGATATAAACTAAGCAAACGCAGAATATGCGTTGTAAGATGAGCGATATATTCATGTACAATCGAAAACAAAAGCACAACTTGACTCGTATAAAATATACTTGACATGGTAACTATTGCATCTGGAAAGCCGTGAATCTCGGTAACATATGGTTCGGCTATTATTTCTACTTATTTGATGAATACAAAATATCCAAGTTATTGAATTATTTTCTACTAAACGGCAGATCCTATTTGAATGAAAATTCGTAATTATGTGTATCTTTTATGTGGTGATAAAAAGTGGAATTTTGAATTTTTTTCGTGAGGTTTCATTTTTCGAATGTTCTTTTCGAGATTTTTTGAGACTTTGTGACAGTGTTTCTCCAAAATGATGCAACGGATTTGTCCCAAAATCTATACAGTTCCAAGTTGGATAAGTCCGCGGGTCCAGAAAAGGTTTCATGTCGAACAGTCGAACCGTGCAACCTGTGCAATATGCTTACAAAAAACAAAAACAGATAAAGATCCATAAGAGTAGGATGGAAGTCTTCGCTATCGCTCATCCAATCATTTTATTACGGTATTCAGCAACTATATGGTTGGTCTAGCATTACCTGTGTTTCGAGGTCTACTTTAAAACAAAATAATAATACCTGTCCATACGGAATATAAAATTAAAATAAATTCTCCGAGTCCACGAGAGAAAGTTTTTTTAAAATGAAAACCTAATTTGGGTTTTTGTACAGAAACCAACTGCAGATTTTGAACATTTCGTGATTTTAAAGATGTAGATGCGTGTTTCTTATCGTAAAACGAATCTCAATTACAAAAGAAATCTCAAAACACAAAATAAAACATGGCTAAACAAATATAACGATGATATACTTTGTGTTTGCTTTTGACAATCGACCTTTTCTTTCATATGCATACAAGGTGTATTTTAGATATCTTTCGTTTCCACCGAACTACAATGTTGTTATCTTATACCAAGTAAAAGTTATCACCACTAAACTGGTCGAGCCATAAAACGAAGCTACCAAGTAGTAAACAATCGGGAATGCTTTTGATAATTCCTGAAAGATAATGTCGAACGTTAGCCACCAAGGACACTGAGGAAAACCTAGTGTAACTTATTTGTAGAGCCGTTGACACATTCAACTGTCGACACATTCAATCAAACGTTAGCCTCTACGGGCACTGAGGAAAACCTAGTGTAACTTATTTGTAGAGCCGTTGACACATTCAACTGTCGACACATTCAATCAAACGTTAGCCTCTACGGGCACTGAGGAAAACCTAGTGTAACTTATTTGTAGGGCTGTTGACACATTCAACTGTCGACACATTCAATCAAACGTTAGCCTCCACGTGCACTGAGGAAAACCTAGTGTAACTTATTCGTAGAGCTGTTGACACATTCAACTGTCGACACATTCAATCAAACGTTAGCCTCCACGTGCACTGAGGAAAACCTAGTGTAACTTATTCGTAGAGCTGTTGACACATTCAAGTCGAGTAGCAACTCAAGTTATCTTGACTTGAATCAACGACTGGGGAATTGAGAGGAATGTAAATGTTCTGGCGATTATTATCTATAATTAAAAAAAAAATGAAAAACTAGTTGGAAGCAGAGAGCATTTGTATGAGAATATAGACAGTTCGGATGATGAAGAGAGCATTTGTATGAGAATATAGAGACAGTTCGGATGATGAAGAGAGCATTTGTATGAGAATATAGAGACAGTTCGGAGGATGAAGAGAGCATTTGTATGAGAATATAGAGACAGTTCGGATGGTGAAGAGAGCATTTGTATGAGAATATAGAGACAGTTCGGATGGTGAAGGGAGCATTTGTATGAGAATATAGAGACAGTTCGGATGGTGAAGAGAGCATTTGTATGAGAATATAGAGACAGTTCGGATGGTGAAGAGAGCATTTGTATGAGAATATAGACAGTTCGGAGGATGAAGAGAGCATTTGTATGAGAATATAGAGACAGTTCGGAGGATGAAGAGAGCATTTGTATGAGAATATAGAGACAGTTCGGATGATGAAGAGAGCATTTGTATGAGAATATAGACAGTTCGGAGGATGAAGAGAGCATTTGTATGATAATATAGAGACAGTTCGGAGGATGAAGAGAGCATTTGTATGATAATATAGAGACAGTTCGGAGGATGAAGAGAGCATTTGTATGAGAATATAGAGACAGTTCGGATGATGAAGAGAGTCAAGGAGGGGGGGGGGACATTTCACAGGGTGACATTTTCAGTGTCAACGTAACATACAAACAATCGTAGTGGCTTTCCGTCTGAATTGTAATGAAACTGTTTCACAACGTGCAGAGAATTATAGCCTATAAAATACTGTCGTTTCAAAATAAACATCAACAAATTATTTTAATATACATTATAATATATAATATTATTATATATTATAATATTATTATTTGTATGCATTAAGGTACGCGGTGAGGTAGACGTCGACGATGAAACTATAGAGTGTTACTGTTACGTACACGTGATCCTTCCTGCAGTCTTGTTATTATGAAATGTGATTCATTGTCAACAAATATTGTCTTTTGTCTTTATGGTGATATTTGTTAATCATGTATCTTGCAGGGTTCAAGTATTATTAAGTAGAATAGAATAAATTCAATGAATAGAATGAGTGCAATGAATAGAATGAATTCAATTAATAGAATGAATTCAATTAATAGAATGAATTCAATTAATAGAATGAATTCAATTAATAGAATGAATTCAATTAATAGAATGAATGGGTTCAAGTAGAATGAATTTTGAAAACTCCCATAAGAATAACCAGAACTATGGAGAAAAAATATTTTCTCCGAATGAATTCAAATTTCTACGGAATTTGAAAACACAAATAATACACATTATTCCAGAGTTTCTTATAAATTGGATGAGCTGTTTCAAAAATGAACATAATATTCCCATAATATCTGTGAAACCCCTGTGGCGGGAACTTCTTGCCCTATAAAAACTGGGGACGCCCTAACAGATGGAAGGAGTCGAAATTGGCAGTCGCATGTATATGTACCCCCTTTCTGCCCTCTGGCCCAATTAACTGGTTATCTGAGATAATACGTAAAAAAACAATTGATAAAAAATACAAAAAGTTTTTTTTTTGTATTATATGGGTTTAAAAAATGCCTCAAATTCATGTCCTATAAAACGTTAATCGTCGAGTTAAAACGTTTTTTGTCCAACTGTCCATATTATATCGACTAGTTCATTAAAAACTTTTACACTCTCAAGTTTAAATAACATGGTATAAATCGTTTAATGACCCCACATTCGATATATACTGAATCTTTAGTACGTGGTTTCATTATAATCGGTAGAAATAATATTATTATTTCATTATAATCGGTAGAAATAATATTATTATAATTAGAATCCAATATTCATAATGATTAAGAATAATGTAAAATATGCTGTAAAATATTCAAAATTTAATTTCACATATAGATAAATAATACGATTTACTATCTAAATGTGAATATAGATTCAAATCTGATACCTAAAATGGCGATCAAATTAGAAAAAGTTTCAAATTGAATATTATGTTAAATATATCAATTAAATATATTAAAATTAAATACGGTAGTCCTTCAAATACAAATTAGTTGCTTAAAATGGGCGTCAACTCAACACAATTCTATCCTTAACTAACAAATCTGTGTGGTAATATTCTCTCTCTCTCTCTACTATTTGTCATTCTCTCTTTCTCTCTCTCTCTCTCTGACTCGTAGCAAAACGAGAACAATTGTGACAACGAGTGTATAATCATGTCTAAAAGCTACGTATCACGTATTTTGATTTCACTATCCTTGCATGTTTCACAGGTGAGGTATAAGGGGGGCGGTGAGCGTATCTACCGACTGAGCTAGCGAACCTCTGAGGTCAATACACCAAAGTCCTTGGCAATGGACTGCGGACAACAGAAAGACTTCACTCTCTCTCTTATTACAATCAGCGTTGTAAGATGCTTGGATTTACAGTGGAAGAAGGTTCCGAGCGGCTGTCTCTTCTATTTTAAACTATTAGCGCGCGGATGGTTCGAGTCTTTATTACGCGTTTGTGACTTGTGTTCATAGTGGAAGGTTCCGAGTGGCTGTCTCTTTTATTTTAAACTATTAGCGCGCGGGTGGTTCGAGCCTTTATCTTTCGTGGATACAAGCGCATCACACATTTTTCATTGGCAACATTTTTTTTTGGCAATGGTGGTGATTATATTTCATGATGTATTTTCATGATAATATTTTCATGATCATATTTTCATAATGATTTTTGTTTTAAAGCCAGATGGACGCGTGTTCGATTTCGATTTTGGGCTTGGGGCATTAGTTTTTGTGAATTTTTTTTTTCACCCATCATCATCATAGTTACGTCATCACCCGCTCATTCGTATCCCCCCCCCGCAAATAACTTGGCTTTTGAGATTTTTTTTATATATATACATTGATTATGTTGAAATTCAATTTCACTATACTTACATTAAATAATATATCTTTACCTGTCATTTAACGCATGTAGTATAATACATAATCTAATTTATATATGCTAAGACTCAAGAGTTGATGCTCTATTGTGTGTGATAAATCAAGTACGCCTATATGTGATTTAATATATTTTTCAACTCAACTTGTTCAGTTGGACATTGAAGAGAATACAATTATTCAAAATTAAAATTGAATTGACTGACTGATGAGATTTATTAGGATTTAAAAATGATGATTATATTATGTCGCAATATGATATCGGATAAGCGAGTGTTATTTGATGATTAATCTACTCGATGGAATTGAAGATAGGTCACGTAAATCGTACGCATTTTATAATTATGTTTCATTCAATAGACGACTTCAATAAGATAACAAATAAAAACTCTCAGAATGTGATCATATACGAATCTTGTTTTATTATAATAATTAATAATAAACGTACAGTTTGATGCGACATTGTTGTGTTTATTGATTTCAAGTTGTCTTGAGTAAACTCAAATCAACACCGTCCACTCAAAACTAGGTGAATATTTATTTATATTCTTTAATCTCAATTTCTTCCTTGTTTCTATTTTCGTTTTTTTTTATCTCAGTTATGCTCTTATCTCGTGATCTTTGTGATTTCTTACAAAATCTGCAAATCATTCGAAAGTTCAATAAGTAAAAACAATTAAATACTAATTAATTCTTCAGTACTAATTAATTCTTTACATTTCAATCACGAGAAATATATAAGAAAAAACGAAAAAAAATGTATTACTCACTATTTCAGTCCTATATATAGGTATATTCTGAATACAGATAATTATACAATTATTTTCTTCCATTACAAAATGTTTTGGAAATGTTTTCTAGTTTTAATCTCCAAGTTCGTTAATGACAGTCATTTCAACGAATCCAAAATGGCGGCGAAGTGATAATTACTATTTATGGTTACCTTTTTTTTTCAAAGTGCCTCTCATAATAATGTCAAACAGTTACGAGTTAGTCCTAAGTAAGTATAATTATTCATTATAAATTTAATTTACTCGAACAAACAATGCAAGAAACAACAATGGATTCATTTTTACGCAATTCGAAAGGAATTTTTGAACGAATGCGATATCTTTTCTCAAGAAATACCAACAGTATAGGCCGGCCTATATAAACAAATGAGTACGAGGTACAAAAAAATGGTGGGGAAATGTTTCATATTGCAGAAGATGTATTTGTGTGAATATGAATAAGAATATTGCGTCCATGACGATCCTTCAAGATTGACATGACAGGATTTATTAAGGTTATTAAATCATAGCCCAGTCATCCAAGTCCAAGTTAGCCAAGTCCAAGTTAGCCAAGTCCAAGTTAGCCAAGTCCAATTGTTACCCAAGTTCAAGTTAGCCAAGTCCAAGTTACTCAAAACAAAGTTACCCAAGTCAAAATTACCCAAGTCAAAGTTACTCATCAAGTATGCCAACCAAGTGTATGAGTCAAAAGTCTAAGTCACAGAAGTCCGTCAATCAAATCTAAGTCGTACAAGTTTTGTTCGCCCCTCTTCATCGCAACATGCCCACAGTCGAGTTCTGACGGTCACATTTGCCTCTCTCTCTCTCTCTCTCTCTCTCTCTCTCTCTCTCTCTCTCTCTCTCTCTCTCTCTCTCTCTCTCTCTCTCTCTCTCTCTCTCTCTCTCTCTCTCTCTCTCTCTCTCTCTCTCTCTCTCTCTCTCTCTCTCTCTCTCTCTCTCTCTCTCTCTCTCTCTCTCTCTCTCTCTCTCTCTCTCTCTCTCTCTCTCTCTCTCTCTCTCTCTCTCTCTCTCTCGCACAGCGTTGCGAATGTCGGCATGCACGGATGGTACGACAGTGTGATGCGATGCGTGGTGACGTTTCGATCGATCACACCTTCCACTTCGGCAATGTTCGCTAAATCTGTTCGTGAGCCACGAAAAGCGGCACTTTCAGGATTATTACGCACGTTTGGTACACTAGAAACTGCTGATCAGCGTGGCAAATAGGCCTCCTTCCATTTCAATGCATTCTGCTTGAAATTTAACAAAGTTGGAACTTTTAATGCGTTTTCTTCGTTATTTATTTTCTGATTCGTGTCAAAATTACTGGAAATATGTATATGGTTGACTCGTTATTTTCAGAATATTTGTTAGAGCTTTCAAGTATTTTCATTTTCAAATGTTTTCCCCCTGGGTTATCAATATGGGGATTTTCCAAATTTAAAATGTACACTTTTGATGCGTTTTCTGTCATTTATTCTCCAATTGATTTTCGAATTACTGGAAAGTTCGAATTACTGGAAAAGTGTATTTATTCATTCATTTATTTTATTTAAAAACTTTTACAATTGCACATAAATGCGCGGTGGCAAGTTTTCTAGCTATCCCTATCCCACCGCCTCCCTAACCCACTGACGGAAGAACTTTTACCCTATTTCATCCTCAACCCTATTTCATAATCAGTACATTTTTTTGAGCTTTTGAAATGTTTTCATTTTCGAATGTTTTGCCCCTGTGTTGTTCTCATGGAGATATCCCAAATTCTCCGATTTTCTTCCCCGAGAAAAACGTCGATCCGATTTTTTTTGCGAAACAATCTCAATTTATACCAGTTACAGTTTCGAGTCGAATTGTTTACTTTTTACCTGTAGGCCTATACCACACACAAGATGAAAAAAAGAAGAGCCGATTTTTCTCGGTAAGTCTTCGCGACGCTCTTCTAATTACCCAACTGCCTCCACCCAACGCTACATTGTTCGTGTAACTGAATGAATAGACCTATTGTTTACTGAACGACCCCACCAACAGCTAGGTTATGCGGGGGTACGAATGAGCAGGTGATTATGACACTATGACGCGATGATAGGTGAAAAGACATTTACAAAAACCCATGCCTTATGCGGGACTCGAACCCACGCCCAACGGTGACTTCAGTTTCTGAAGTGGTGCCTCAGTTGACCGAGCTATCGAGGGCGGTTAAGAGTCGATGGAAGTCGATCTAGCTAAATATCAGTTTTTTGGTGATAACTTTTGAACGGTATGAGATATCAAAATTATAATACGCAAGAAACACAGATAATTATATTAGCTTCAATATGATATAGGTTATAACTATTTAAATCATCTCACATAACTGTCAAGCGTATATACAGCTGGAAAAACACAATTTCTAGCTGTATAAGCTCGACAGTTATGTGACATGACTTGAATAGTTATTAGATTACTTATATCATCTTGAAGCTAATATAATTATCAGTGTTTCTCGCGTATTAGAATTTTGATATCTCATACCGTTCAAAAGTTATCACCAAAAAACTGATATTTCACTAAATCGACTCCCGTGGACTCTTTAACGTGTAACTTCACACAGCCTTCCTGTGTGCACACCAGTGCTTCCGAGCCGTGAGAGTCTCAGTCCTCGGCGCGGCAATGAACTGAAGAACAATAGGCCGATGCATTTCTCGATTGTTCGCAATTATTACGTCAGCAGAAAAACGGATGCAGTTTGTGGGAACTACCGGAAGAATGGAAAAAAACGTAGGATTTATATGAAATATGTAATATATGCGAGAAGGTTGTCTATACCTACACAGAATAACTTTGGCAATTATAAAATATTTTGTTGCAACTTTGAAAAATGCAGTTACGTTCTCTTATAGTAAGCCTAAGCCTCGTTACGATAAATCACATTGAAAAAAAAATATATATATATATATATATATATATATATATATATATATATGTATATGTATATATATATATATATATATATTACCATTCACCATAGGCTAAAGATATCACTATCTATTACTATATCTTCAGTCAGTCTATGATATTACACCGAGATACGTTACTCAACGTTAAGAAGGCGTATTTGTGTCTCGGCAGTAGCTTCACACTGCCATGCAAACCGGGAAGTTTCCGCCATATTCGACATTTTCGAAGCAATTCCTTCTATATATTCTATTTGTAAATGTCCGATATGGCCGCCAAGATTGGAACGAGCATATGTTGCTATCGGCTGCAGGAGTATAACAGATCTCGGTACTGGTAATATGGATGATATGCTATACAACATATTTTGTCGATAGCAACTAAGCTAAATAGAGCTATTGTAGGCAATAACAAACGAAGTCGTAAAAGTAAAAATAAGAGACATTTATAGAATATTTTTATTATTTTAAATGTTAATCCACAACTAAAAATCAACAGAGCTAACTATTTTTTTTTAATTTTCGATGAATCTAATTAATTGCTCAAGAAATTATCGAAGACATACCCAAGTTCAACAAGGACAAGGCTCGGTCTTCGAATCGCAAACTACGTCATAAGGAATCGCAAACTACGTCATAAGGAATCGCAAACTACGTCATAAGGAATCGCAAACTACGTCATAAGGAATCGCAAACTACGTCACAAGGAATCGCAAACTACGTCATAAGGAATCGCAAACTACGTCATAAGGAATCGCAAACTACGTCACAAGGAATCGCAAACTACGTCATAAGGAATCGCAAACTACGTCATAAGGAATCGCAAACTACGTCATAAGGAATCGCAAACTACGTCATAAGGAATCGCAAACTACGTCATAAGGAATCGCAAACTACGTCATAAGGAATCGCAAACTACGTCATAAGGAATCGCAAACTACGTCACAAGGAATCGCAAACTACGTCATAAGGAATCGCAAACTACGTCATAAGGAATCGCAAACTACGTCATAAGGAATCGCAAACTACGTCACAAGGAATCGCAAACTAAGTCACAAGGAATCGCAAACTACGTCATAAGTCAGGAGAGTCATGCAGCCTGCGTGATCTTATGGTTCGAGACAACTCGTTACCAATAAAGGATAAAGCCTTTCAAAAGCACGTGTTTTAATCGAATCCACAGGTTTGGAATGAAACACACACATTTTCAATTCCATTTAAGCCTATATTGTCATTTTTTACAACTAACAAAAAACTGCTCTTCATATTATTATAGATATTATTCATATATTTAATTTTTGGAATATTAGCTGAATATTCATTGATATTATCGCTATTGTATTGAATCTGTTGACATGTATTGAATATTGAACCGTTGCAAGTAGGTCCATGTTCATTCATTTAATTAGCCATTTATAATTGAATACAGGTGGCAAATATCCCTATTATGAAAAAAATTGAAAAATATTAATGATAATAATTAATAATTCAGACAATGAAATTGACCACCAATGTGAGAAGAAAAAAAAAAATATATATAATGTATTTGAAAAAATTCAATACCGAGTACATCAACGCTTTTTGCATTGTTCTATGGTTCTGTTGCCCATTCCATGCCTATAGTTCATCCAGTAAGATGAAGTTAACGTGTGAATTAAGAGGCTACTTTACATCTGACAACCCATGAGTAAAACCTGCAGGGAACGAACAAAACAGGGCAAAAAGCGTCAATACAGGCCTTTAGCTCCCAACACATGATGGGTAAACGGTAGGACCAATCAGTCTAATTATTTTTGCAATAAAACAACAGTGAGTATATTAAAAATCATAATTCTGTATTACATCACTCTGAAAAAATCGTAAAAACAATTAAAAACAGGTAGAAACATGTTGATTTTTGACAATTATTTTGAAAGGGTTGAAAACATACCACGAACTAAAGCTCTTCGTACGAGCACGTATTGAATACTAGTGATCATCTAACCGAAAACTGTATGTTGATTGGTTTTTCGTTGCCAACTTGGGCCCCGAACGTGTGCAATCAAGCCGGTAGGCAACATGTAAAGAGGCCTCTTAAGCAACGACAGTAAGAATAGTTATTTTCAATTACTTCCGAATAAATCAGACGTGATTGGAGCGAAACCACGCATGCCCGGGGCGTGAAAGTCGTGGTGAGGATTCTGTAATTTATTCGACAAACATAAATGAACCATTTTCATTATTCAATACGCAGGCGCGTTCCGCCTCCTAAAGCAGCCGAGATCGCTGGTATTGCAATCTGGGAGTTTTAGTATACTGTTCAAAAAGTCGGCCCTCTTATACACAGAGTTAAAGGCAAAACATTAAGATATATAACTTGCATTATCTCTCATCTTACTCACTCTGACTGTGTGTAAATCTCTCAATATATAGTAAACATATAAATGATGAAACTACCATCATATTACAACTTAATACGTTCACTGTAACGCACAATAATATAAATCAAACGTGCTAAATAGCATTGGCAGCATAGGACTTACGAACTCGGGTAATAACATCCCGTTCTAGTTCAAACGATCGCCGCTAGATGGCTCATTCATTTCGGAAATGGGCTATTATTATCGAGCTATATTTGAATATCGAACGGGTTTACTGGCGCTGAAACGGCTGAGGTTGTCAACGTCTTGCTCCACGTGACAAGGAGAGGAGGGTAGACCGGGCCTCGGTTCGATTCCCATCACGACTGATTATTGTCTGTTTATTGACCCCATCCAACATCTAGGTTATACGGGGATACGAATGGGTAGGTGATAATGAAATTATGGAGTGATGATAGGTGAACAGACGTTTACAAAAACCTATGCCTTATGCGGGACTAGAACCCACGCTCAGCGAGACTTCAGCAGTGCCTTAGTTGACTGAGCTACCAAGGGTGGCTCCGATAATAGTCATCAAAAACACCCTTCATCAACAGTGTTCATATATTTGGACGTTTATAAAGATACGCGAATAATTGAAGAGATTATTTAGCAAACAGTTAATAAAAACGTTCAGATATGCCCTGCTTGATGCTACTGAAATAATTACGGCAAAACAGTGGGGTGGATAGATTATTTTCCTGATGTAGCGGAAGCTCAGGATAGGTAGAAATAGTTGAACATATATAGCTACCACTTTCTAGTACTACCATATATTCATATGGTACTAACTACTGAAAGTAGAACTAGTACCGGTACTTTTCTAGCCTTTTAGTAGAACTAGTACCGGTACTTTTCTAGCCTTTTAGTAGAACTAAAAGAACTTTTTCAGACTATAATTATCTTCTCCTGCCGTGTGGGTTGAAAAAACACGTTGCCAAAGAAGCTAAAATAAATGAAATAATTGCCTATATAATTCGAAATCTAACCAGTGTAGGCCCAAGTAATAAATTCCAAAATATGGATGATAATAGGCCTATATAGCTAAAAAAATCAAGATGTAGCAACCGACCAAATAAAGGCCTGATGATGTTAATTTGAGTATATTCATTTGACAGACTACGTGTGCCCACATTATATTGTTGAGAAAATAATTCAAAATGGACGGTTTTTATTCCGAGCTTGACGAACGAACAAAAGTGGAAATAAAACGCGTGTATAAATATTCAAGGAAAAACCCACTCAAATATTGAGAACACTCCTACACATAGGTCTACACACGTCAGCTTTTGTCTTCATTCCTACAACACACAAGTGATGGTAATTTCTTGAGCAAATACGCGGTAAAACACGTGTAAAGTCACGTACTATAAGGGAGGGGGGGGAGGGGGGAGGGAGGTAGTTAGGAGGGGCAGCTGACTAAACAATGTACCACAGTGGAGATATGTGATCCATGGATATTTTGTGGGCCCAAGAAGAACAAGATTTTTTGGGAGAGAATAGATTCCTTATTGGATTGGAATTTTTCTGTGCTCCATGATTTTCGAAATATAATATTATTATGAAAACAATTATGAAATAAGGTCGAGTTAGGTTAGGAATGCCAACGAAATGGGCTAGTTTAGTAAACAGTCGGTTTTGATTTTTATAATGTTGCCAATACTGCCTCGAAGAGTCAAGACAACCAAAAGGTGCCGCTTCTGAAAGGGCTTACTAATTTATCCATGGCCCTGATTGGGGGGGGGGGGGCACTGATTCTGTATCCAAATTTCGATGTTGGTGAAGGAAATACTTTGAATATTGACCTACTTTATTCAAATTTTTACCAATTACTATAATTTTGAAATTTGTTGAATGAGCCATCAATAACATTCCAATATACAACTGTTTTTTGGGGGTGGTAAGATCGCCCTTGAGGTGTCCCGGTCAAATGATCCCACACTTGATCCTAAGCCTTTATTGGGAAACAATGATTATAAATACATGTCAAGTTTCTCAATATAAAAAAAAATAGTAGAATAAATAAGAACATAATTACAATTTTATTTTATATTATTTTAACAAAATGCATCGATTGCTGCAAGTACGCTGCAGAATGCGACAAGTCACGTGTGTAAAGGTGAACAAGTTCAATTTTAAAATTCATAAATGCATTACCGATACTTTACACAATTACGCTCATCAAATTCATTTATATCTAATGATTAAAAAATGAATATATTACCATGAAACAGTTACGTGTTCATTTTTAATTGGGTCTTGTATGATGTGTGCTCTGGCTTCATTGAGAAACAATGATTACGGAATTTCATATTTTTTGCCGCTGATGATTAAAAAAAAAACATCCTATGCGGTCGATGCCGGAACTAAATATGACTAATTGGCTGTTTTTTTGCTATGAAAAGTGGATATAAATACCAAGTTGACGTAACTGTAAACATATAGTCAGTCAGCCATCTTTATCCACAGCTATTCATATTTAGTTTTTAATCGAGAAATAATAGATTACCTAGTGTCTTCTCATCCCTAGCATAACTCCACATCGTGTCTCGCTATCAATTTGATGAAATGATGATCTCGAAGATGAACTTGTTACTAGGAAAGCGCCATATATGCGTTGTTAGACGAGCGGATAGTAATAGTATGTCGACTTTTTTGCCAAACTTTTGCCTACATTCGCCAATTGGGTGTCATTTAAGATGGGTAAAAACTGCTTCGAGATGGTAACAATTTAGCGCATTTTATGTTTTTCCTTCAAAATGACTGACCCGATCAAGCTGAGAATTTCCAGAAATGTGTATCAGAATGTAATTCAACTTCAAGCAATTTTTTTTTTTCTTTTTTGAAAATAAAAATACATATTTTTTTTCCCCTGACGTGTTATTCTAATAGGTATTTTTGAAATTTCTGAAATTCATACAAATAAAAATTACCACCCGATAATGCCACAAAACTACACAGATCTAAGTTAAATGAGGAACCATGATGAAAAAAAGTTTGAAGTTGATAGCTGTAGCCGTTTGATCGGTGGAGAACCGACAGAAAAAACATAAAAACAAAACAACAGAAAATAAATAAATAATAAATAAAAACGAACACCACTTTTTTTCCGTATGTCAAATTGAATTCTTCACTAAAGCACGTCTAATTAGATTGGTTATTAAATAGAATATAAATGCTCATTTCCTTTGGAGCTGCCCTGAGTAGCTCAATCAGCTGAGGCACCGCTTCAGAAACTGAAGTGGGTTCGAGTTTCGCATAAGGCATGGGTTTTTGTATACACACTTTCGCGTATCATAACCTCATAGATTTATAATCACCTGCTCTTCGTACCCCCGTATAACCTAGCTGTTGGTGGGATCGTTAACCAAACAATAACATCGTCGTCAGAACTATAAACGGCAAGGTTTATTACGGCACATATATATTCATATATAT
>OZ023337.1:8555396-8572754 GCA_964007535.1 Brachyptera risi | reverse complement strand
TTTTTTTGGTGATAACTTTTGAACGGTATGAGATATCAAAATTCTAATACGCGAGAAACACAGATAATTATATTAGCTTCAATATGATATAGGTTATAACTATTTAAATCATCTCACATAACTGTCAAGCGTATATACAGCTGGAAAAACACAATTTCTAGCTGTATAAGCTCGACAGTTATGTGACATGACTTAAATAGTTATTAGATTACTTATATCATCTTGAATTTATTACAATTATCTGTGTTTCCGCGTATTAGAATTTTGATATCTCATACCGTTCAAAAGTAATCACCAAAAAACTGATATTTCGCTAAATCGACTCCCGTGGACTCTTTAACGTGTAACTTCACACAGCCTTCCTGTGTGCACACCAGTGCTTCCGAGCCGTGAGAGTCTCAGTCCTCGGCGCGGCAATGAACTGAAGAACAATAGGCCGATGCATTTCTCGATTGTTCGCAATTATTACGTCAGCAGAAAAACGGATGCAGTTTGTGGGAACTACCGGAAGAATGGAAAAAAACGTAGGATTTATATGAAATATGTAATATATGCGAGAAGGTTGTCTATACCTACACAGAATAACTTTGGCAATTATAAAATATTTTGTTGCAACTTTGAAAAATGCAGTTACGTTTTCTTATAGTAAGCCTAAGCCTCGTTACGATAAATCACATTGAAAAAAAATTATATATATATATATATATATATATATATATATATATATATATATATATATATATATATATATATATATATATATATATATATATATATATATATGTATATATATATATATATATATATATATATTACCATTCACCATAGGCTAAAGATATCACTATCTATTACTATATCTTCAGTCAGTCTATGATATTACACCGAGATACGTTACTCAACGTTAAGAAGGCGTATTTGTGTCTCGGCAGTAGCTTCACACTGCCATGCAAACCGGGAAGTTTCCGCCATATTCGACATTTTCGAAGCAATTCCTTCTATATATTCTATTTGTAAATGTCCGATATGGCCGCCAAGATTGGAACGAGCATATGTTGCTATCGGCTGCAGGAGTATAACAGATCTCGGTACTGGTAATATGAATGATATGCTATACAACATATTTTGTCGATAGCAACTAAGCTAAATAGAGCTATTGTAGGCAATAACAAACGAAGTCGTAAAAGTAAAAATAAGAGACATTTATAGAATATTTTTATTATTTTAAATGTTAATCCACAACTAAAAATCAACAGAGCTAACTATTTTTTTTTAATTTTCGATTAATTTAATTAATTGCTCAAGAAATTATCGAAGACATACCCAAGTTCAACAAGGACAAGGCTCGGTCTTCGAATCGCAAACTACGTCATAAGGAATCGCAAACTACGTCATAAGGAATCGCAAACTACGTCATAAGGAATCGCAAACTACGTCATAAGGAATCGCAAACTACGTCACAAGGAATCGCAAACTACGTCATAAGGAATCGCAAACTACGTCATAAGGAATCGCAAACTACGTCATAAGGAATCGCAAACTACGTCATAAGGAATCGCAAACTACGTCATAAGGAATCGCAAACTACGTCACAAGGAATCGCAAACTACGTCATAAGGAATCGCAAACTACGTCATAAGGAATCGCAAACTACGTCATAAGGAATCGCAAACTACGTCACAAGGAATCGCAAACTACGTCACAAGGAATCGCAAACTACGTCATAAGTCAGGAGAGTCATGCAGCCTGCGTGATCTTATGGTTCGAGACAACTCGTTACCAATAAAGGATAAAGCCTTTCAAAAGCACGTGTTTTAATCGAATCCACAGGTTTGGAATGAAACACACACATTTTCAATTCCATTTAAACCTATATTGTCATTTTTTACAACTAACAAAAAACTGCTCTTCATATTATTATAGATATTATTCATATATTTAATTTTTGGAATATTAGCTGAATATTCATTGATATTATTATCGCTATTGTATTGAATCTGTTGACATGTATTGAATATTGAACCGTTGCAAGTAGGTCCATGTTCATTCATTTAATTAGCCATTTATAATTGAATACAGGTGGCAAATATCCCTATTATGAAAAAAATTGAAAAATATTAATGATAATAATTAATAATTCAGACAATGAAATTGACCACCAATGTGAGAAGAAAAAAAAAATATATATAATGTATTTGAAAAAATTCAATACCGAGTACATCAACGCTTTTTGCATTGTTCTATGGTTCTGTTGCCCATTCCATGCCTATAGTTCATCCAGTAAGATGAAGTTAACGTGTGAATTAAGAGGCTACTTTACATCTGACAACCCATGAGTAAAACCTGCAGGGAACGAACAAAACAGGGCAAAAAGCGTCAATACAGGCCTTTAGCTCCCAACACATGATGGGTAAACGGTAGGACCAATCAGTCTAATTATTTTTGCAATAAAACAACAGTGAGTATATTAAAAATCATAATTCTGTATTACATCACTCTGAAAAAATCGTAAAAACAATTAAAAACAGGTAGAAACATGTTGATTTTTGACAATTATTTTGAAAGGGTTGAAAACATACCACGAACTAAAGCTCTTCGTACGAGCACGTATTGAATACTAGTGATCATCTAACCGAAAACTGTATGTTGATTGGTTTTTCGTTGCCAACTTGGGCCCCGAACGTGTGCAATCAAGCCGGTAGGCAACATGTAAAGAGGCCTCTTAAGCAACGACAGTAAGAATAGTTATTTTCAATTACTTCCGAATAAATCAGACGTGATTGGAGCGAAACCACGCATGCCCGGGGCGTGAAAGTCGTGGTGAGGATTCTGTAATTTATTCGACAAACATAAATGAACCATTTTCATTATTCAATACGCAGGCGCGTTCCGCCTCCTAAAGCAGCCGAGATCGCTGGTATTGCAATCTGGGAGTTTTAGTATACTGTTCAAAAAGTCGGCCCTCTTATACACAGAGTTAAAGGCAAAACATTAAGATATATAACTTGCATTATCTCTCATCTTACTCACTCTGACTGTGTGTAAATCTCTCAATATATATAGTAAACATATAAATGATGAAACTACCATCATATTACAACTTAATACGTTCACTGTAACGCACAATAATATAAATCAAACGTGCTAAATAGCATTGGCAGCATAGGACTTACGAACTCGGGTAATAACATCCCGTTCTAGTTCAAACGATCGCCGCTAGATGGCTCATTAATTTCGGAAATGGTCTATTATTATCGAGCTATATTTAAATATCGAACGGGTTTACTGGCGCTGAAACGGCTGAGGTTGTCAACGTCTTGCTCCACGTGACAAGGAGAGGAGGGTAGACCGGGCCTCGGTTCGATTCCCATCACGACTGATTATTGTCTGTTTATTGACCCCATCCAACATCTAGGTTATACGGGGATACGAATGGGTAGGTGATAATGAAATTATGGAGTGATGATAGGTGAACAGACGTTTACAAAAACCTATGCCTTATGCGGGACTAGAACCCACGCTCAGCGAGACTTCAGCAGTGCCTTAGTTGACTGAGCTACCAAGGGTGGCTCCGATAATAGTCATCAAAAACACCCTTCATCAACAGTGTTCATATATTTGGACGTTTATAAAGATACGCGAATAATTGAAGAGATTATTTAGCAAACAGTTAATAAAAACGTTCAGATATGCCCTGCTTGATGCTACTGAAATAATTACGGCAAAACAGTGGGGTGGATAGATTATTTTCCTGATGTAGCGGAAGCTCAGGATAGGTAGAAATAGTTGAACATATATAGCTACCACTTTCTAGTACTACCATATATTCATATGGTACTAACTACTGAAAGTAGAACTAGTACCGGTACTTTTCTAGCCTTTTAGTAGAACTAGTACCGGTACTTTTCTAGCCTTTTAGTAGAACTAAAAGAACTTTTTCAGACTATAATTATCTTCTCCTGCCGTGTGGGTTGAAAAAACACGTTGCCAAAGAAGCTAAAATAAATGAAATAATTGCCTATATAATTCGAAATCTAACCAGTGTAGGCCCAAGTAATAAATTCCAAAATATGGATGATAATAGGCCTATATAGCTAAAAAAATCAAGATGTAGCAACCGACCAAATAAAGGCCTGATGATGTTAATTTGAGTATATTCATTTGACAGACTACGTGTGCCCACATTATATTGTTGAGAAAATAATTCAAAATGGACGGTTTTTATTCCGAGCTTGACGAACGAACAAAAGTGGAAATAAAACGCGTGTATAAATATTCAAGGAAAAACCCACTCAAATATTGAGAACACTCCTACACATAGGTCTACACACGTCAGCTTTTGTCTTCATTCCTACAACACACAAGTGATGGTAATTTCTTGAGCAAATACGCGGTAAAACACGTGTAAAGTCACGTACTATAAGGGAGGGGGGGAGGGGGGAGGGGGGTAGTTAGGAGGGGCAGCTGACTAAACAATGTACCACAGTGGAGATATGTGTGTGGGCCCAAGAAGAACGAGATTTTTTGGGAGAGAATAGATTCCTTATTAGATTGGAATTTTTCTGTGCTGCATGATTTTCGAAATATAATATTATTATGAAAACAATTTTGAAATAAGGTCGAGTTAAGGTACGTTCATACTACTACGGCAACCTGCCGCATGTACGGTTTTTCTGTTGCGGTAAACACAAGTTTTTATTCTTTCGTTCAGAGTACTACGGTAAACGTCAGACGGCAAGTGAGCACGGTCTGCTATCTGTCAAAATGGACGACAACAGTGAGAAGTTACTTAATTCCACTTCTGCTGAGACTGAAAACACTATTATTAGCTGCAGCTGCACATTTACGGAGTAGGAAAAGAAGGAAAAGAAGATCTAGAAGATGGGATACTCGTCCAATCTTTCAAAACCGAGAAAGATTTGGTAATTATTACAATCTCATACCACAAATGAGGTTAGAGGACGAGAACAATCAAAAGAGTTGACGCGCCAAAAAGAGTCGACCGCTGAACAGTTGGTTCTACACCCACCGTGCGTAGGAAAAGCGGTCTGAGCATGCACAGGGCCGTGATTAGGCCGACTACGTCACAAACCGCATCACGGCGAGCTAGCCGTACGGCAGAAAGTTAAAGTTAATTCAACTCGGACGGCAGTGCCGTATCGCCTGGTACGGCAAGTTTCTGATTGGTTCACGTGACCAGCCGTGACGGCAAAAACGTTTTGCCGTAGTAGTATGAACGTACCTTTAGGTTAGGAATGCCAACGAAATGGGCTAGTTTAGTAAACAGTCGGTTTTGATTTTTATAATGTTGCCAAGACTGCCTCGAAGAGTCAAGACAACCAAAAGGTGCCGCTTCTGAAAGGGCTTACTAATTTATCATTGGCCCTGTTTGGGGGGGGGGGGGCACTGATTCTGTATCCAAATTTCGATGTTGGTGAAGGAAATACTTTGAATATTGACCTACTTCATTCAAATTTTCACCAATTACTATAATTTTGAAATTTGTTGAATGAGCCATCAATAACATTCCAATATACAACTGATTTTTGGGGGTGGTAAGATCGCCCTTGAGGTGTCCCGGTCAAATGATCCCACACTTGATCCTAAGCCTTTATTGGGAAACAATGATTATAAATACATGTCAAGTTTCTCAATATAAAAAAAATAGTAGAATAAATAAGAACATAATTACAATTTTATTTTATATTATTTTAACAAAATGCATCGATTGCTGCAAGTACGCTGCAGAATGCGACAAGTCACGTGTTTAAAGGTGAACAAGTTCAATTTTAAAATTCATAAATGCATTACCGATACTTTACACAATTACGCTCATCAAATTCATTTATATCTAATGATTAAAAAATGAATATATTACCATGAAACAGTTACGTGTTCATTTTTAATTGGGTCTTGTATGATGTGTGCTCTGGCTTCATTGAGAAACAATGATTACGGAATTTCATATTTTTGCCGCTGATGATTAAAAAAAAACATATCCTATGCGGTCGATGCCGGAACTAAATATGACTAATTGGCTGTTTTTTTGCTATGAAAAGTGGATATAAATACCAAGTTGACGTAACTGTAAACATATAGTCAGTCAGCCATCTTTATCCACAGCTATTCATATTTAGTTTTTAATCGAGAAATAATAGATTACCTAGTGTCTTCTCATCCCTAGCATAACTCCACATCGTGTCTCGCTATCAATTTGATGAAATGATGATCTCGAAGATGAACTTGTTACTAGGAAAGCGCCACATATGCGTTGTTAGACGAGCGGATAGTAATAGTATGTCGACTTTTTTGCCAAACTTTTGCCTACATTCGCCAATTGGGTGTCATTTAAGATGGGTAAAAACTGCTTCGAGTGGTAACAATTTAGCGCATTTTATGTTTTTCCTTCAAAATGACTGACCAGATCAAGCTGAGAATTTCCAGAAATGTGTATCAGAATGTAATTCAACTTCACGCAATTTTTTTTTTCTTTTTTGAAAATAAAAATACATATTTTTTTTCCCTGACGTGTTATTCTAATAGGTATTTTTGAAATTTCTGAAATTCATACAAATAAAAATTACCACCCGATAATGCCACAAAACTACACAGATCTAAGTTAAATGAGGAACCATTATGAAAAAAAGTTTGAAGTTGATAGCTGTAGCCGTTTGATCGGTGGAGAACCGACAGAAAAAACATAAAAACAAAACAACAGAAAATAAATAAATAATAAATAAAAACGTACACCAATTTTTTTCCGTATGTCAAATTGAATTCTCACTAAAGCACGTCTAATTAGATTGGTTATTAAATAGAATATAAATGCTCATTTCCTTTGGAGCTGCCCTGAGTAGCTCAATCAGCTGAGGCACCGCTTCAGAAACTGAAGTGGGTTCGAGTTTCGCATAAGGCATGGGTTTTTGTATACACACTTTCGCGTATCATAACCTCATAGATTTATAATCACCTGCTCTTCGTACCCCCGTATAACCTAGCTGTTGGTGGGATCGTTAACTAAACAATAACATCGTCGTCAGAACTATAAACGGCAAGGTTTATTACGGCATATATATATATATTTATATATATATATATATATATATATATATATATATATATATATATATATATATATATATATATATATATATATATATGCATATATACATAAATACATATATACATATATACATATATACATATATACATATATACATATATATATATATATATATATATATATATATATATATATATATATATATATATATATATATATATATATATATATATATATATGCATATATACATATATATATATATATATATATATATATATATATATATGCATATATACATATATATATATATATATATATATATATATATATATATATATATATATATATATATATATATATGCATATATACATATATATATATATATATATATATATATATATATATATATATATATGCATATATACATATATATATATATATATATATATATATATATATATATATATATATATATATATATATTACCTTACCGAGATATGTTACTTCTGCAGCCGATAGCGACATATATGCACCTTCCAATCTCGGCGGCCATATTGGACATTTACAAATAGAATCTAAGCAAGGCATTCTATATTATCTCTAATATATGGCGAATATGGCGAAAACTTCCCGGTTTACAAAGCGATGTGAACCTACACTGCCGAGACAAATATGTACACCTTGAGTATAAAGTATCTCAGTAATAAATATTATCTATGATTACGGTAACTCGGTGCAGGTAATTTGTCGTGAAATTTCAAGAACAAGTAATTGGTTCGGATTTCACGGGGTGAACATTTCATTTCAAGTCCACACCACAAGTTGACCGAACTTCACACAAGGCGATTGCACAGATATTTCGACTGAACGCGAACAAAAAATTAATTGCTCTCATAATAATAATAATGGCATCAAGAAAAGAGTGGGTTTTTCGAGGCGAAACTGTGGAATACAAAAAAAAACGCACTAAATTATCTAGTTTTAATTGCAATTTCACGCAATTTGATATGTAATTAAAATACAAAGAATGTTTTATACACTCAGTTATATATTGACAAGCGATTTAATGAGAATGTATGTATATGTATAACTTATACATGTGAGGGCACATAACTTATATCCGACAATTTGAACGCAATATAAAATATATACTTAACTTACGTCTACAATTACAAACACGCAATTAAAGTCGTGGTTATTTATTTTGGCAATTAACTTAGTTGTAGTTACAAGACACCAGCATGGCCAGCCAAGGGTGATGAGCAAGCCGAGTCGTGTAATTGTTAATTAACAACTCATTCTCTTCTACTATTATTACTCCCATCCTAAATACATCATCAACATTAATTATATTTATTTTCAAGGTGCCTAACGACCCCATCAACAGCTTAGTTATATGAGGGTACGAATGAGCTAATGAAAATATGAAGAGATAAAAGATGGTTTTATGTTTAGTTGAGTCTGGGGTGTAATTAATTAATTGGGCTTGAAGTTTAGGTCGTTAAAAGGGATGAATCATCCCCTTATGCAGGTCATCAGTGTCATCTAGGGGCAGACGTGTAGGATGCATAGGATGACTGATCTGTCAGAATGGGTCAAAAGGTTATCACAGATATTTACTAAAAAAGGTTCAACATTTTTTACCTATTGGGATTATTGTGAGAAGCGAACTGCGTTATACGGTAGGTGATACCTCCAAATAAACTGAATGTAAATATTCAACTGTAAATAATTGTGAATTCTTCAAGTTTCTCTAAATATGTTTAAATGTAGTATTCACATGGTGTCTTGAACAATGGGGTTAATCATAAAAAAGTTTTTTTTTTCATTCCAGATTTGATTACTAAACGATTCGAAATGGTATCAAGAACTTGTGTTAATTACGCGGGCTTCTGTTGATTTTGATATCCTCAGCTGTATGCAGAATAAAATGAAATGAAATTGAATTGAATACAAGCCAGGCTATATACGCGATTTTCATATTTTATATTTTTACTCTATATACATTTTTGGTTTCTGCAATCAAATATGAAAGAATTAACCGTCTCCATAACCCTATGCTCATTTAATATACTGAGCTAATTACCGTATATATTAATATCCTAAATTATCCCACATCCTAATATCCTATGCTTTTATAAATACTAGATGGTTACGTAAAATACATCCATTTCACTAATTAAAAAAAAAAAAACAGAAATCATCTCAATTTCGGAAATTATATAATCAATTTATATGTCCTTCAGAACCCTGCTTTTTTCGAGTAGTGACGTAGACATTACTCAATTCTGTTGATGTTTCTCAACAGAATCGTTAATGCCTATACGTCATGACAGTCTTTGGAAGACAAAGAAATTATTAAACATTTCCGAAATTAAGTTGATGATTTATAATTTTCTAAAATTGAGGAAATAAATATCGTGAATATTCGTCAAAATCCAATCATAAAGTGACCTATAATTTCTATTTTCATTTTCAACATGGAAGTTCGGCTGTTTAGCTGAAATAAAAACTGTGTACCGTGTCTGTATTTTTTCATATTGGGTTTAACGACGCGCTGTAATGATGACTGAGATCTATTGGCGTCGGATGAATGATTATTGAGATGATTGGATGATGAGATGAAGGTTTTATGGGTAGTGAAAAGGATAGTGGGAAGGAAGCGGTCGTGGCCTATATTGTGGGAACCATCCCCGCATTAGCCTAGACTACAGAGGGAAACCACGAAAAACCCCTGTAAAGATGGACGGTGGCGGGGATCGAACCGGGTACGCTTGTCCCTTCACCTCCCGGGTCACACGAAGCAAGTGCGTTAACCACTCAGCTCGTGTCTGTAATTGGTCGAGAAGATTGTGCGAGTGTGTGTGTGTGACTTACCATCAGCTATGAGTCGTTGAACAATGTCAACCATGTCTTTGATTTCACTAACGAAATAGTCGTTACTCGAGTTGGGCGTCATTCCAAGATCTGAGACGGTTCGAGTCAAGGCGTTCTATTGGTCCATTTACATTGCAGACAAGCATCACACGACAAATACGTCGTGTGGAACAGGGCTGGACATTTACAAATGATTCATTTCATAATATGTAGAAAAATTGAAATAAAAATATATGATTTATGATTGTATTCTTCAATGTGAGGTGAGAACCTTCCATCACTCATTGAAATGTTTGGTCGAGTCTTATCTTATTTCATGTTCTGAAAGAGAACCAACTGTACGGGAACAAAGTGTTCGAAAATCAAATTTCGAAAACAAAATTTCGAACAACTTGTAGGATATCACAATTTGGAAACTAGATTTCAACGAATAATGACAATATTCATTTCCCTAATTTTGGAGAAAACTAGAATTATTGTCATCTCAATTTTAGAAATTATATTCCAGGATCGTGACGTAGACATTAATCGATTCAGTCCATGTTTCTATACACAATCGGTCATGCCAACGTCATGACATAATTAATTTCAATTTCTGAGATTGAGATGATGATTTCTAGTTTTCTCAAAAATTGGGGAAATAAATATGGATATATTATTAGAATCATTAAAATCTAGTTTCCGAGTGAGATGTTCTTTTATGTTGATTTCATCATAGGTTAGGTTATAGGTATCAAGCGAGTAGTTTTTTAGACATGTATTCGACTTATAATTTCAACTGTTCGGTTGAATAAGTTTCCGCATTGAATGCTGACAAAAATATCAAATTGGGTCTACAACAAATGGTTAAATTTACAAACAGTTCAATATCCAAAAACTTTTTTCGAACATTTAAAATATCCTTATCTCACAAAAATATAATGATTGTGAAAATTACAGCGACCTTGAAACCTATAAGTATACTTGTCTTCATCAAAGACATAGAATTGTTCACGTGATTCAAACATTCATCTCTAGTGTCTACAAGTATATGGTGGTTTATAGCGCAATTCAACAGGTATACCCAGTAGGATAAGTATCATAATTACAATAGCGTATTATTAAGAACATTACACAGTTCGTATCACCGAGATAAGAACCCCGGTACATAAGACCGCATAACTGCAGAGTAGGCCTACGCTATTGCGCATCGAGTCCGCGACTATCGTACCGCTGTGACGTCGTCTCGTACACAGTTCACCGTCCAGTATATAATAAACTAGATGACGTGACGTCAGTATAGGACCAGGGTGTGCCATTGCGCATCGAGTCCGCGACTATCGTACAGCTGTGACGTCGTCTCGTACACAGTTCACCGTCCAGTATATAATAAACTAGATGACGTGACGTCAGTATAGGACCAGGGTGTGCCATTGCGCATCGAGTCCGCGACTATCGTACAGCTGTGACGTCGTCTCGTACACAGTTCACCGTCCAGTATATAATAAGCTAGATGACGTGACGTCAGTATAGGGCCAGGGTGTGCCATTGCGCATCGAGTCCCCGACTATTGTACCGCTGTGACGTCGTCTCGTACACAGTTCACCGTCCAGTATATAATAAGCTAGATGACGTGACGTCAGTATAGGGCCAGGGTGTGCTATTGCGCATCGAGTCCGCGACTATTGTACAGCTGTGACGTCGTCTCGTACACAGTTCGCCGTCCAGTATATAATAAACTAGATGACGTGACGTCAGTATAGGACCAGGGTGTGCCATTGCGCATCGAGTCCGCGACTATCGTACCGCTGTGACGTCGTCTCGTACACAGTTCACCGTACAGTATATAATAAACTGGATGACGTGACGTCAGTATAGGGCCAGGGTGTGCCATTGCGCATCGAGTCCGCGACTATCGTACCGCTGTGACGTCGTCTCGTACACAGTTCACCGTCCAGTATATAATAAACTGGATGACGTGACGTCAGTATAGGACCAGGGTGTGCCATTGCGCATCGAGTCCGCGACTATCGTACCGCTGTGACGTCGTCTCGTACACAGTTCACCGTCCAGTATATAATAAACTGGATGACGTGACGTCAGTATAGGGCCAGGGTGTGCCATTGCGCATCGAGTCCGCGACTATCGTACCGCTGTGACGTCGTCTCGTACACAGTTCACCGTCCAGTATATAATAAACTGGATGACGTGACGTCAGTATAGGGCCAGGGTGTGCCATTGCGCATCGAGTCCGCGACTATCGTACCGCTGTGACGTCGACTCGTACACAGTTCACCGTCCAGTATATAATAAGCTAGATGATGAACGTAATCTATTTCAGATTGCATTAACTGAATGCGTTTTCGTACTAGGTAATGCCATAACGCATGATACTCTATATATTCAGTACTGTGTCCCTTACCTCATAGCATAAAGTCCATGTCAGGGAGAGATGAGTCTGTCGTCAGTTATTTTTCCCCGCCAAGTTACCCCCACTACTCGCTCCCTTGGGGTGAGAGCTACGATCTTTTCGTCGGGGTTCGGACCTATCACCCCAACGATGCGAGTAGTGGAGGTCCCTTGGCGGGGAAAAAAGCTCCGACGTCAGATTTGTTCCTCCTTGACATGGAGTTTGGACAATATACTATACAATGTCTACTATATAGAATACCACAACTATAGATATACTATGGATGGGCAGTATACCACAAGTCCTTTTTTCACCCGACTAAGCCAGCCACCTTATGCTATTTCATGGGATATAAAAAGGTATCGGGCGAACATGAAATGGTCTTTTACTTTTGGTCCATACTCTACACTTGCGTGTATTATTTCTCTTCAGACAAATATCGCTCTCTTATAGTTTAGAACGAATTACGTTATTAAAAGTATCGAATGATCTGATATCGACACCTTGGGTCAACTACAGTTGAAGAGGCTCTCGCAGCGTCTGGTGTCTAAACATGGAACTTTAAATCCCACCGCCTTGTAATTGCCCTAATTATGTTAAGAATAATGTATTTCAGGATTTTTCAGTATAAGAGGTAAGATTACTGAGAATTACAGTCGGGTTGTCAAGAATAGCGTTAACCACGATTAGATACTTATTAGTGACGTCACATACCAGAGCCACATTGATTTTTTGAAAATATCTATGTAAATTTAAAATTTTAATGACACATCAAAATCAAGAAGGCTGTTCTCGAACATTTCTTGTCCGAAATGTGTCCAAAAAAAGATTTGTGATTTATTCCATTCGAAATTAAAATGATGCATAAATGAACGAAGTTTGTGTGAAAAATACATAATTCCATTGACACACATACAAAAATTGAAGACTAAACAATACGGAAAGTTTCAAGATTATTAGATTATTATCAAGATTATTATTACTTCAGTTTTAAAAGATCATATTTATTTTAATTTCCTTTTCTTTTTTATTATCATTTGGAAAACTAAACGGTCTATTTTTTAAAATTATTCTTGTTCAATTGAGTGAAATGTCTGGAGAATGAGTGTAAATCAACTTTTTCATAACGCTACTTCAAATATCAGTCTCAACATCTATTAATGATTATGGTATTTGTAATTACGATTCATTCAAATTTTTCAAGAAACCTCAAACTCAATATATCCAAGTTTTCAAGGAAATAAACACCCTATATAAGAATATATAATGACTGACAATCTAAATCGACTAGTATCAGTTTGGTGTTGCTAAGATATGGTCTCATGACAGTTACGCTCGTGACCCGACCCCCACAGGTCATAGGTCACCGTGTAATCGTGTTCGATGTGTGTATCGCAGCTAGGGTGATAGAAGAGCGATTAGTGGACCCTGTGGTGCGGGTCCCGGCCTATCAGGGGGAGACCGATACCAACGTGATAGCAAAACGTGAATATAATAATCAGAATAGTCAAAATAATTTCTAATTTATAAATAAAAAATACGTGTCGATACAAAATACGGTTTGTCTATCGTTATCAGTTCTGTAAACAAATTAACATTTTCCCAGCGGACATTTTTCTATCGATATATTCGTTGAAGTATACTCGAGGTCAAATGAAGTGGTCGTTCAAGACAAATTAAAATGTGATCTGAAGGAAATGTGGCGCACTAAAACTTGCAGACAATGTAGGCCTATATATAAGTTACATATACGCACTACAAATATAGTCAGTCGATGAAAAAATTTGCGACAAAATATCCACACATTTTGATTAAATTTGACATTCGTTGGAAAGATTTTATGTGACTGCGAGAGCACATTTTTGAAGACATAAAATTTTTTGAGTCCAAAAAATGAATAACTTTTTTGTAATAATCATCTACCAATATTCAATCAATACATGATTGTCTGAGGTTGCAATTGAGGTACATTTATATAATCTGTGCTGAAGTCCATTCATGGGCGGGCGCTGAAGAGCGAATACTGGAATTAAGTATATAATATAAGTTTAAACTTTCAATTCTTTTCTGGTCATGTGACTGAAAGTGTACTTATCATTAGCACTATAGGGGTAGATATTATTTTTCTCTCTCTCTCTTCCCCCCCCCTCCCCCACCCCTCCCCATCAACGAGAGCGCACGGGAAGAATACGAATAACATCTGACCAACCGGTAAAACCAATGGGGATTAGATCCTCGACCCCTAATCAACTTCTCGAATCTATAAGATATAACTCAATACTGAAGACGAGGGGATCAGACCAAGTGGAGCACTGAACCGTTATTCAAAGAAGCCCCCCTCCCCCTCCCCCTCACGGTCGACCACACTGGTCTATCGATACGTACGATATGATATAGGCCGTATGATAAAAACACATTTGAAAGCCCCGGAAAGTCCATGGCGGTCGACTTAGAGAAATATCAGTTTATTGGTGAGGACTTTTAAATGGTATGATACATCGAAATTATAATATACGGAGAAAAGTGAAGACACATAATTCTGAGCACCGTATAGGCCTACCTACAGAATTTCTTGAAATAAAATTATAAAACTTGATACGAATACTGCTGAAAAATGTGTTACTTTAGCTGTATATATACATGTGCAAATTATGAGATATAAGTTGAATAGTGATAATTCAATCTTAAAGATTTTCAAAAATACATGTTTCCCATATTAAAATTTTGTGTGGTAAAAATGCACAATGACACCGTAGCCTATTTTAATATATTTTTTTTTGAAAATTGACGGAAAACCATGTTTGTTACGCACTGAAAGTTCCGTCGAAGTGTGCCGCCTTTAATTACCGTGTCAGAAACTTTTCCTACTTCTTCGCAACTGGGTCCAAGCCCCTTTTGCAATTTTCGGCGTTATTCCCGTGAAATACGGACGCCATGTTGTCCTCCGCGGTGTTGCCAATGTCGTCCTTGAACAACGAATCGCTAAAAACACGCGTAGAAGCACACGGGCCTATTTTTCGAGGGGTATACTAACTCCGTTCCGCCTGCCGGCGGTATAAGCGAGGGTAGTACACCAACCCAACCCCTAACCCCACCTACTGTCCACCACTAACGCCCTCCCCCCCCGTCGGAGGGTAGAGCCGACCGACCATCTCTTTAAAAAACATGTGAGCACGAAGTGTGTGGTTCGGGAAACTACGTTTCCACAGACACCAACCCAACCCCTAACCCCACCTACTGTCCACCACTAACGCCCTCCCCCCCCGTCGGAGGGTAGAGCCGACCGACCATCTCTTTAAAAAACATGTGAGCACGAAGTGTGTGGTTCGGGAAACTACGTTTCCACAGAAACTCGCAGAGATACCCATAGTAATGAGCATCCCTACGACCGTACCTCGGAACGGTCGCTCGCACCTCACGCCAGCACCGTTCAATATTTTGAGTGTGCGCTCCCGAGTCCGGATCTACAAAATTGACACTATGATTTACGGTTAAGTGCACAAACCCCTCGTCCGACAAGCAATCATATGCGCGCCAGCAGTCGGACATAATCGTTGTCCCTGGCAAAATCCACTCTTTTATCACCGCTAGCAACGTGTCCTTCGTCCTGTTCTCCACACCAACCACGAAAAGTTTCTTTGATTCGCGTTCTATACCCCCAAACACCCACTTGCCCTCAATAACCCGCCCGCGATTGTATTTGCGTTTCCCAATTTTCGCCTCGTCAATTTCAACCACCACCCCGACGCCACCCACCTGCACCCTCGTCCGCTCGCACCAAGCCATGCACACTTCGCGACAAAAGTTCGCCCAATCCACAACCGTGTGCTCGCTGCACCGCAACTCGTCAACAATAAATTGTTGTCTCGGTGTCCGCAAACATGCCCACATCACCGTCAGTTCGCATATACGCCCGACCGGCAGTTTCGAGTTCGCAAACCAGGTATTCGCTCGACTTGAAATCGAAAAATTACACCGTCCAACCTGTTTCTTTCTTTTTCTCCGATAAGTCGTGACCTGTTTATCACATATAAACATCTCCTGATCCCCACGTAACCTACACGGTGTTCCACACTTCGGACAAACCATCCCATCCCGGATTACCCCGTGGGCGATAAGCCACGCACTTAACCGGTCTTCAGAGCTCGCAATAATACCGAACTTGAGCAGACCAACTTCACACTTCTCACAAGACATCTTGAAACGCACTGGCGTGACCCTAGTGAAACTTGTCATCCTACCCATAAAATACAACCCCTACTTACCCTCTGACAATACCCTTGACAAGACTCCGTCGTACATCCACAGGAAATAGTATCACGTGCTACACAACAGTCCCTCCACCCTCCCACTTCGTACACGTGGCAACACGGTCGAGTTACACCCCCCAAAATGGCAAATAACAGCAGTGATTAAACGTCAATTACCACATCTAGATCATCCATAACTTCCGTAATAAGTACGACCGCATCTTCTAGTAAAGTGTAATCTGCATAGTGAAGTGCTTGCTACCAGTGAGGGAAAAAGTGATTACCTAACATTCTACGGTGTTATACTGCATAATTACCTTTTGGGTCATACTCGAGATGCATTGAGGGTTGCGTTTTCCGGTTTGAGACAGCCAAACGCAACCCTCAACGCATCTTGGTCATACCATCATAGAGACTACCAGTCTATGATAACATTCAAAAGTTACCACATAAAATCTGATATTTCGCTAAATCGACTCCAATGAGCTCTTTTTAATCTTTAAAAACTATTCAATTCATCTTTATTCGATCTATTCATCTGAATTGATACTATTGATATCGATTGATATTGATTGATATTATTGATATTGATATATTTAATCACACAATACGTATCATGTAATCAGAAACAACTCGTCTAACTACTTACACGCGAATGACTGGATATCCAGTGTGGTCAAGTCTCACAGTTGCACACGGAACTAGGCTCTGGCCAGTGACAAACACAACTATACCTGCGTCAACCACGACTCGGCATGCACTAATGTGTCCAAATCTCGA
>OZ023337.1:8465396-8545396 GCA_964007535.1 Brachyptera risi | reverse complement strand
GACCGATTTTGATAAATTTTGATTTCTCAAAGTTTCTAAAAACCCCATGAGATTAGGCTGGACAAGAAAATTAGAACAATGAAATCTCTCTCAAAAAAAAAAAACTCTCTGAATGTGTAAACATGAATGATACACATTATCACCATTCTGTAAGCAATTCGAACCAGCCGTTTTGAAGGAGAAAAATTCAAATAATTGTTTCTATTCATCAAATATTTGGAAAAAATAATAGCAGAATTATGTTGCCAAGATTCACTGCTTTCTAGATTCGATATTTCCCCGACAATACAGTATTTTTTTATATGCGTCAAGGTGTGTAGAATATCAAATTCCATAAAGTAGCAAGGGTAGAACTAATTTAGCGACTTTTGTACATTATTCAGATATCTCGCTCGTCTTACAACGCATATGCTGCGTTTGGCTAGTTCATTCATTTAGTAATTTATATTTGGTTTAAGGGCTCATTCGTACCCCCAAATATCCCAGCTGTGAATGGGGTCGTTAAGCAAGCTGTGAACACGGATATATTATTATAGGAACTGTACGTAGATAAGACATGACTCGTCAAACCGTCGACTCGAGTGGTTTATTATCTAGTGTACCGGCTGACGGGCTGAGAGTCTATTACCGGTGACAGTTGCCAAGTAGTTGAACTAATACGCGAACAGGTAGCAGATAAGGGCGAGAGGTTGCGACACCTATGGACAGCTACCTGAACACACGGCACGTGGTTTCTAATCGATGCACGTGAGGATTTTGAAAATCGAACACTACGATTAGCTACTTGATGACGGGAAATTGATTTTAGAAATTTATAACGTACATTTTAGCGACACATTGTAATCAAGGAGACCGTTTTCGCTTGTCTGAAATATGTCTAGAAATAGGATTGTGGTTGATGGTATTCGTTATGGCCAGTGACTGATTACTAAAGACAAGTATTAGTGTATAAGTGAGCCAAGTAAAAAGAGCAATATATTAAATTATGTTCGTCCTGGCAGGACACATTTATTTCACTCGCTCATCCTTCTATTTTATTATTTAAACTCTCGCAATTGCACATAAATGCGCGGTGGCAATTGTTGTCTATGATCCCTATTCCAAAGTATCCCAAGTTAGATTGGGTTGGTTTAGGTTGGTTTAGGTTGGTTTAGGTTGGTTTAGGCTGCGCACCAGAACAACAAGAACAACATCCGCATGTGGTGACATTATGGACATGAAACTAAACTACATATTTCAAAAGCGATTAATCTCTAAAAGTCGTAGCGACGAGTTCTTGTCATAACTGAAGTCTTTACTATAATTTTGTTGCTAATTTTTCAACTTCCAATTTGTTATATTTTATATTTCAATTTTTAATTTTGTTTTTTATATGAATGATCTAATCTGGGAGTATTTAGTTGTATCTCTTCTGTGGATAGCGAGTATATACTTCTACTCCATACGTCACAACTGACTGTCTGTCTGTCTGTCTGTCTGTCTGTCCATCCTACATGCCGTGATGTGCAACTGGAAGCATGTTGGTGATCATCTCACTGTGACGTAGACAACTGTCTGGCATCACGAAATCAGAAGAAAACAGAAAAGAAACATTAAAAAAAATAACCTTAATTACACGTACAAGTAAAATTTTCCCCTCTCCCTTCTCCTAGATCGACAAATGCCAAATAATACACGAAATATTCCCATCTCACATCAGAATAATAAAAATGAAACTTTCTGCGTGATTTTTAACGAGATTAATATTCAGTATGCGTGTTTATAAACTGTATTATTCATGAAAAAAAAAAATCGGATGAAAAATATCATTTTAGAAATCACGAAAAGATGTATGTATCATCATTTATTGAATATTTAATCTAGGTTTTATTGCAGTAAAACATTCCCAAGGCATGAAAGTTGGAATACATTTTTTAAAATGTTCATTTATATTTTATATTTTGATATTTGCGATTCATACAAGGATGGACAACCAGACGTTCTATAGATGCAATATTTAAATGTTTAGGACCTACATGTGTATGTAAGGTAGAATATATTGCTATCTAAAGCACCGATCTAGATTTAGTGAATTTATACGAAGTAATTCGAGTATGTTATAGCGAGTATAAGAAACGTATTTAATATGAAGTTCCCTTTACGGCTACTATAACTACATAGTTATGCCTAGAAGCATTCAATGAGCCGGAGAGTATATATATATATAGTGTAGATAAATGACCCGCCGAAAGGCTTTGTAATATGCTCATTTTATTTAATAGGATACAGCACTTAAAATTTGACTAGAAGTTAAATTAAAAAACGAGTTTTACTTTTACATCAACTAGTATTGCCAGTTGGATTGAACAACATTTTAGCCAGCTTTAATACTGTCGTCTCGTCGGACATATTTAAATTCCACGCAGGATTAGCGTTCGAAATTTGAATATAGTTTTCATCTGGTTGCTATGCTCTGCAACTCACACACTCACACAGTGGTACCAACTGAAGAGAAGGGTAAATAAAAGAACGTTGATATGAAAAATACGGTTTTTGAGGTTATGAAACGTCGAGCCCGATATCTGGTCGAACCAATGTGTAGGCCTATAATTGTTTTATTTACGCACTGAAATACTTGAAATTGTACGAAGTTTTCAAACTTCAAGTTCAAATTGATGTAATACATATAATTTTGTTGATATATCTACAATATCTGAGTTTAAATTTATACCGAAGTAGAATTTTGATATATTGAATCATTGAACCGTATAATCACTTAGAATACTAGAATTTTTTTCCAATGAAATACGAAGAGACCGTTCCAGAGTACGAGTTCTCCCCAAACCAGAACGATCGCATTCTCTTCGTACACTTGCGGTCACATAGTATATGTTTTCTTCTGAAATTTAAATTAAAATAATATATCTATTTGTATATTTCAACGCCAATATTTTCACAGACATTACGTGGTATGCGTAAATCCATTGTCTACCAGTTCTTGTGAGTATGTCAGTATATATTTTTCAATGTGACTTGATCGACCACCACTTTACGTGACCGCGAGTATACCTTCACATGTAGGATGAATACAAAGTAGAAACGACTACAAAGTATTGAAATGACTTTATAGTATTTAATGAGTCTTAAGAGGACATTGGAGTCGATTCAGCGAAATAACAGTTTTTTGGTGATAACTTTTGAACGGTATGAGATATCAAAATTCTAATAAGCGAGAAACACAGCTATTTCAAGTATTTTTAATACGTACAAGATGGTATAACATTGAACTATATAATTAATACGAGGAGTAAACAACTATTAGTAAATTTGGAGTACACCTGATTTCAGATTTCAAGGGATTTCAGGAAAATTTCACGGGATTTCAGGAAGATTTCATGACAAGTGTACACCAGATTTCAGGAACTGATATCGCATTTGTCAAGCGTAGCCTATACAGCTAAGAATGCGTTCATTTCAGCTGTATACACTTGACAGTAATGCGACATGACTAGAATAGTTAGAACTTATATCATCTTGAAGCTATTGTAATTATCTGTATTTCTCGCGTATTAGAATTTCAATCTTATTCCGTTTAAAAGTAATCACAAAAAAAAAACTTGATATTTCGACTCCCATGTACTCTTAACGTGCATCACCGGCGAACTGCATCCTCCAAGAGAAACGCTTTTATTGGACCATATACGATAGGATTTAATGATTCCATCTTTTGATCGTCGAGATAGAGAAACATTTATTCAAGCTAGAGGCTATAAAATATCACCTTCACGTACGGTGAAAAACTGTACGATTAAGGTAATTCGAAATTCAAAAAGTTGAAAACAAAACGATTTTATTGTCGTTATAGGCGTACTGTAAGTTGGGTTGTGGCTGTAATTTGTACCGGAACTCACCGGAACGGTGACAAAATATGCGTTCCGGTATAATTTTAGTATTAAACTTCAATTTGACTGTTGAATTGTATAATGGTTTCAGAATAACGATCTGTATTGAGTTATTGATACGTTTCTAATGTAGGCCCTATATATTAATTCAAATATAGTAATTATACATTCTATATTCAAATATTTGAAGACTACAATAAAAATTCCACCAATTTTAGTAGAAAATGATTAATTCTATTAGTCATTTTCATATTCTCACGCATTCCGGTTCTTTTCAATTGCAAATTCACCCCAAACTCCATAATTACCAATCATGCTATTTTCAATCTCTTTATACATTAATTATTCACGTATAAACAACAAAAGGGTGTATAAATTTGATTTAATTACACTTCACCTGTTTCCCCTACTAGACTAAAACTATTTGTCTAAGTAATCGTTAACAGATTCAATATAACAGACGCGATTTGCTGTACAAACATACAATTAAATATGCATAATGAATGGAAAGACAGCGACGAGAAAAGATTTACCGGTAATTACGAGGAAACGGTAATCGAGATTACAATCGTGCGGATACGGACATCAGATAATATAAAATAATAAAAACAAATCGGGTAATTTGTAAATGTAACAGTGAATCTAAATCTGGCATCGACAATTGCTGCATACCCCGCCGTCCATTACAACAACCGTTATAATGAGACTCGATGTATTCAATTTATATATATATATATATATATATATATATATATATATATATATATATACGCCTTTCACATTCTTGTGTGTGTGTATGCGTGTGTATGTGTAATGCACTTCATACTGCGATAAATCTTTTGTTTCGATCCGATAGCGTTGTGTGAAAAGTATATCTTGTTGATGGATTGTCGGCTGCAATAATTTGCCCCAGTTTTACGACTCTTATCGCAAATGTTTTTATTAATCAATAGGAAATATCTTTTAGACATGGCCAGGAATTGATTGATTTAGTTATCGTTTTTTTTTTTAATTTTAATGAGCTGTGTGATTTGGAAATGTTGATTGGAAGATAGAGAAGTTTTTCGGTATTGACACGGCAAGGAGTTAATTCGAAGAAATATTCCATTGTTCGATTCTAATTTTTTCAATTATTACTATAGGTGAAAACAAAAATTATCGATACCTTCGGAATAGTATCACTGACCACCACTATTTTATTTTCTACATCACTATATTCACTGGCTATTTTTAAAATAATGATGATTAGTGTTAGTATGTAGTCATATTATCTTAATTGGGTATAGTTTATTAGACCCTAACTGTTGGACGTGTACGTGGTACTTGTCAATGAAATAAAATTAAAAATAAAACAGACTAAAAATATTAACAATATTTCCAGAGCACTTCAGCTCTCGTCCTCAGGTTGTTGAATAATGTTATATGTATATGAATAATGTATAGTTTATTATATACTGGACGGTGAATTGTGTACGAGACGACGTCACAGCGGTACGATAGTCGCGGACTCGATGCGCAATGGCACACCCTGGCCCTATACTGACGTCACGTCATCTAGTTTATTATATACTGGACGGTGAACTGTGTACGAGACGACGTCACAGCGGTACGATAGTCGCGGACTCGATGCGCAATGGCATACCCTGGTCCTATACTGACGTCACGTCATCTAGCTTATTATATACTGGACGGTGAACTGTGTACGAGACGACGTCACAGCGGTACGATAGTCGGAGACTCGATGCGCAATGGCACACCCTGGCCCTATACTGACGTCACGTCATCTAGTTTATTATATACTGGACGGTGAACTGTGTACGAGACGACGTCACAGCGGTACGATAGTCGGAGACTCGATGCGCAATGGCACACCCTGGCCCTATACTGACGTCACGTCATCTAGTTTATTATATACTGGACGGTGAACTGTGTACGAGACGACGTCACAGCGGTACGATAGTCGGAGACTCGATGCGCAATGGCACACCCTGGCCCTATACTGACGTCACGTCATCTAGCTTATTATATACTGGAAGGTGAACTGTGTACGAGACGACGTCACAGCGGTACGATAGTCGGGGACTCGATGCGCAATGGCACACCCTGGCCCTATACTGACGTCACGTCATCTAGTTTATTATATACTGGACGGTGAACTGTGTACGAGGGTGTGTGAGATGGTTTTGGGTGTCAAACTTTACCAGAACCCTTGACCACATTTACAAGAATCCATTCAAAAGGAACCCACGGCCCATGTCACACAGCCGAGTATATTTCATTCTGGTATACGCTATTCAGCGTCCCCAAGACGGATGTACTGATAGGTAATATCTTAGGAGGGTCCAGTTTTTTTTTGTGCTTACAGGTCGCAAGCGGAGGTTGAAAAGTTGTAACGAAAAGAAATACAATAGATTAGTCGGCAAGACATTGTTCAAGTTTAGTTGGTGTCGACTAACCCTAAACTCGTCTCTTCATAAACTTGACCGATTCTAATCTCGGCACATTCCAAATCAGACACATTCTAAACTCTCCTCTCAATAAATACGATTCTTTCCAAGCAAGACTCTTTCTAAACTCATCTCTTTCTAAACTCATCTCTTTCTAAACTCATCTCTTTCTAAACTCATCTCTTTCTAAACTTATCTCTCTTTCTAAGACTCATTGATCTACGCTCGTCTCTTTCGGAGCGCCTGAAGATTGTCGGTTGTGTGACATGGGTTTGGGTGTCCAACCTCATACCTGAACCCTATACGCACATTCAATTGAAAAGTATTCCGAAGCACATGTCCCACGACCGGGTCGACTTTTATTCCGGTATATGCTTTTCAGCGCCCCCTCTATCTATCTTTCTGAGCCCTTCTCTTTCTAAATTAGTCTCTTTCCGAATTCATATCTTTCTAAATTCGTCTCTTTCTAAATTCATCTCTACCTGAATTCGTATTTTTCTAAACTCGTATTTTTCTAAACTCGTATCTTTCCAAACTTCTCTCATTCCAGTTTAAATTCCATTTCATGACATATTTCAGTCTCGTTTTGTCGTTCGTGGTAAAGGATACAAGTCACCATGTCCTGTATGGAGGTCATCTCCTCGGTGCTGCTGTAGAACTGTTTGAACTCCTTGCGCAGGTCGTGGAAGACGGCGTAGTAGGCGGGCAGCTCGAGCGTCTTGGTGGTCGCTTCGGGGTGGAGACATTGTCTGAGGGGCAGCTGGCCGTCGGTGATCAGCCGGAGGGAGTGGGGGGAGGGGCCGATGTGAAACGTCGACTTCACGTAGTGTTCGAACTGAAACGATAGAGAGGAACATCGTGAACAACTGGTCATAATGGTTCAATTATTTAAACAATAAATATGTATATATATAATTATTGATGAATACATTATTAGTGGCAAAAATGACCACAAAAAATACATCGGACGTTACTCCTTTTTGGGTAGAACAATCAGAGAGTGGAATGAACAGTGGTAACTGAATCGAGCAATCTCTTGCAACCATCGGAAAATTCATTTGTATTCAAGTTGTAAATAAATAAATAAATAAATACTAATAAAAATTGATTATACTCAATTATAATTAATTATATTCGCGTACACTATATAGGTATGGAAGTACTAAAGAGCGAATACTGCAATAGCGATACTACCAAGAGTGAAGGTGGGCTTGGCGTGTAAGAATGCCGTATACAAGCTACTATTTCGGGGAATTGGTTAGAGCACAGAAGAGCTGTGATTTTGGTTGTTTGGTTTAGGTTATGATCGTTTCTTCGAATAGGCACATCCTCTACAAAAGTAAACACGCCAAGCCAAGTTCACTCTTGGCAGTATCTTTATTCCGGTATACGCTCTTCAGCGCCCCCACGGTGTGGTCATTTAAAATGGACTTGATCGGCACATGTAGCTCAGTTGCTAACACGCTCGCTTCATAAGATCCGGGAGGTGAGGGGGATATCGGACCTCGGTTCGATCCCCACCACCGTCCATCTATACAGAGGTTTCTCGTGGTTTCCCTCTGTAGTCTAGGCTAATGCCGGGATGGTTCCTATACAATGTGGGCCACGACCGCTTCCTGTCCACTATCCTTCTTATATTACCTAAGAAACCTTCATCTCACCACTCATCATTCGACGCCAATAAATCCTGATTATCATTACAGTGCGTCGTTAAACCCAATGTGAATAAATGAAAGTGACTTTTCCGAAATTTAAATTCAAATGATATGTATACGCATATTTTACAACTAATTTTTTCACACACCGTATGTAAAATACGAATGTATGTCGTCTGTAGTTTTAGTGCGTTAAATGTTACTTGGCCTAATTTTATTTCGGATTCTTTTTAATGTGGCTCGATCGATCATTTTTTGTGACCACAAGTGATTAAAGTAATTGAATGTTATATTTTATTATTTCAGTACGATAATTTAGTTAATTTAGTTGATTTAGTTATCTTAGTTTAGGCTGGTGGTGAGGCACATGTTGTTACGGGGCTTGCTCTATTCTTACCACCAGCGATACACCACAATTAAAATTCATGTATATAATGTATTGTGTTTCAAAAATAAATAATAATAATGATAATATATTTTTTTTTTCATTTTATTGGTTTATCAAGAAAAAAAAACATTTATGTTGACAATATCCCGCAATGATGCCTTATGCATCTTGTCTGCAGGTAAATTAAACAATATAATAATAATAATTCAATAATAATAATAATAACAATAATAATAATAAAAATACAGAACGAAAAAAGGTCCGTTTACCAACATAACAGAAACAAATATATATCACCTTATAATTTCGTTTACAGAAGTGGTTTTTTGAAGGTCAATGAGTTTCCCGGACGAGATTTACAAATAAAAACACAACTACTTCTTTGAAGCGTGAAACGTTCAATTCAGCAGCGAGTTCATCGACAATTATACAAGTTTTTACAATTATTTAGTTGATAGAAGTCATTCAAGAGATCGGGGTTCGATTGCCGCCATGGTCGCCCATTCTGACAGGGTTTTTTCGTGGTTTCCCTCTGTCGTTCTGGTCAATACTGTCATGGTTCCTTAACAACAGGCCACGACCGGCTCAGCTTTCCACCATCCAAAAACACCTGATAAAATAACCTTTCATCCCATCATTCAACGACGCCAATAGATCGTGATCATCAGCACAGTGCATCGTTAAACCCAATATCAATAAATACATAAAGAAAAGAAAAATTGATATACGACATTCTACTTTCGTGTAGGTCTATACAAGTATCTTTAACGATCAATGTGCAAAAATCTATTCTATCACAACTTGATATTCTAATGAACACGAACCAATAAAAGACATGTTTTAATGACGCGTCAACGACGGGTGAACGAAAGTATGAAACTATAAGGTTCAAAGAACTATCTCCAACCCATTCATATCCTACAGACTCGTTACAACCTCTTAGCACAACATTCACCTGCGAGCGAACCAGTCATAGTATGTTTTACAAAAGGCAATCGACGAAAAAAAAAACTTCGTTTCTATAAAAGAATTCATTCCAGTTCTCAAAGGCAAAGGTAATAATTATTATAGCGTATATATAAGTGTATCGATAGAAATTGAAGTTTTAGAGCGACCGTCCCCCCTATACCACAACACTAACGCACGGGTGTTTCGCTCTATCATGTATCGTGGGAAACTCATTTCCACGCAAGAAGGTGACGAGTGACCGTCTCCACTATTAGACACCATCAGCGAGCGGGTGTTTCACGCTGTCATCTGTCGTGTGAAACCTGTTTCTACGAAAGAAGGTTACGATCGACCGTTCCCCCTAATCTACACCACTACCAAACGGGTGTTTCACTCCGTCATCTATCGTGAGAACCATGTTTCAATGAAAACAGAAGGTTACGATTGACCGTCCCCCCTATCTTACACCATTAGCGCGCGTGAGTTTCGCGCCGTCATCCTCCGTCAGACCGAGTAATAATTGTAGAATGTTGCATAAGTAACATTGTTGGCTTATTATCGGAATGGCCATGTGAAGCGGTTCGTACGATTGTTCGAATAGAACACGGTGTTACATCGGGTATTACTGAGACAAGTGGTCGAGTGGCTAGCACACTGAACCGTCATTCACGAGACCGGCGTGCGATTCCTGTCATGGTCGCCCATTCACTGACAGGGGTTTTTCGTGATTTTCCTCTGTCGTTCAGGTCACTACTGGGATGGTTCTTTAACAACAGGCCACGACCGACTCCTTCTCACTATCCAAAAACACCTGATAAAATAACCTTTCATCTCACCATCTCAAATATCATTCACCGACGCCAATAGATCGTAGTCACCAGTACAGTGCGTCGTTAAACCCAATATGAATGAATAAAATGAATACATCCGTTATAGAGAGGGGGCCTGCATATGGAAGTCGAGTTAACGAAATATATTTTTTTGTGATAACTTTTCAACAGCAAAAGTAAAAATAAAATAAAAATTCTAATTTCAATAATAATTATGAAATTCCAATGATAAATAATAATATCTTCAAATAGGAAAAGAATTCTTCATCTCCTATCTCACCATTATTCATTTATCCGACGCCAATAGATCTCAATCATCACTAGATCGTTAGACCTAATATACAGTGCGTCGTTAGACCCAATATAAAAACATAAATAAGGGAAGAATATGAGATGAGATGAGATAATGAGATGAGATGAGATAATGAGATGAGATGAGATTATGAGATGAGATTATGAGATGAGATAATGAGATGAAATTATTAAGCTATGGTATTTTCATAGCATTTTCAGTGAGATTTCCAGAATTCCACCTGAATAATCTCATCTCATAATCTCATAATCTCGAGAATAAGGGTCCAATACACACCAAATTGTAGATATCGATATTTTTGTGAGATTTTAGTTTTGACATCTAATTTCGTTCATATAATCAACACGATATCACAAAAACCACATAGATTTCACTGAAACCCGCGTGAATGTTCCAGTTTGAGTGTTCCGATCAGCTGTGTTGCCGAGTCGGGCGTGGTCGTTTCTCGTCCATGTCCCCCCTCCCCCCCCCCCCCCCCCCACCGACACTCATGCGAGAGATCGAGCTTGATCTCCGATAGATCGATCTCGTACTCTTGATTTATCGATTCATATCGGGTTCAACGACGCACTTTACTGATAACCACGATCTATTGGCGTCGGTGAATGATATACGAGAAGATGGGATGGAAGGTCATTTTATTAGGTGTTTTTGCATAGTGGGAAGGAGTCGGTCGTGGTCTGTGGATGTTAAGGAACTATTCCAGTATTGATCTGAATGACAGAGGGAAACCATGAGAAACTTCTGTCAGGATGGTCGACCATGGCGGGAATCGAGCCCCGGTCTCCTGAATGACGGTTCAGTGTATTAACCACTCGGCCACTCGTCTCAGTTTCGTCATCTTAAGAGTGCAAGGGAGTCGATTCTAGAGAAATATCAAGTTATTTTTTGTGATGACTTTTGAATGGTGTAAGATATCAAAATTATTTTACGGGATAAACACAGATATATCGAATAACTTACTTCAAAATAATGTGAAATGTATTTAGTAACTTTCTAGTCTAACATTTTCACAGGTATTAATATACAATTAGAACAACTATAAAAAAGCTGTTCATCTAGAAAAAGTGTTTTTCTGTAGTTGTACCTGCGAGGGTCATGCGATTCAAGTCAAGTTTGGTTTTTACTCGTTTTTTTTACTTATTTCCGGCGCGGCAATTTCTTTTTTTTTTGCGAGTCCCGAGGGGTGAACAACTAGTATATTTTGTGTACACCTGATTTCAGATTTCAAGGGATTTCGAGAAGATTTTAAGGAATTTCAAGAAGATTTTAAGGGATTTCAGGAAGATTTCAAGGGATTTCAAGAAGATTTCAATGGATTTCAGGAAGATATCATGACAAGTGTACACCAGATTTCAGGAGTTCTTAACTCCTCGGCGGGCCCAACCTCGCCGGATACCGGGTACCCAACCTATCAAGAACATTAATGCCAATGGTATTATACAAATACGCTTCCAAAGTGGGAACATTATTTGTTTACATGATGTCACATTTGCCACGATCAAGTTGGTGGTGGAGCCGCCAACACTCTTGTCCCAGGTGTATAATTTGGTCGTGCCCACATGGGCCTGGGCACTGCCCACTTCTTGATCAAATGTTGGCTACAATAACTTGATGACAGCGTGAGGTAATCGCATACAATTCTGTACACCAAATATCAAGGTCGATTACTAAAATAACAAAATAAGAATATCACTGTTTTATTTGTCTCTATTCATCGGACCGTAGGTCTATGTCACCAAATGCGGACGTTGTTGTTGTTGTTGTATATATATATATATATATATATATATATATATATATATATATATATATATATATATATATATATATATATATATATATATATATGTTGGGTTTTTTCAATGACGCTCTATACTGATGGCTACGATCTATTGGCGTCGGTGGATGATGAATGAGATGATGGGATGATGAGATGAAAGGTTATTTTATTAGGTGTATCGGATGGTGGGAAGGAGTCGGTCGTGGCCTGTTGCTAAGGAACCATCCAAGTATCAACCTGAACGACAGAGTGAAACCACGAAAAACCCCTGTCAGGATGGTCGACCATGGCGGGAATCGAATCCCGGTCTCCTGAGTGACGGTTCAGTGTGTTACTACTCGGCCACGCGTCTCGGTAAGTTTTTATAATTATTAAGTTGACAGACGACCTTCTCTCGTGGATACAAGTTGAAGATCAAGCCAACTTGGCGTAGTCAACTCGGAATAACTTAGTCAACAACTGACAAATGGTTTCAGTTTAGTCTTTGTTCAAGTGACGTCACACCTTGTTATGATGAGTAGACAATAATGTCTCCCAATCTCCCAAACTGCGTCTCCAACCACGGTATTCCAACTTTTCTTCAGTTGCTATGGTAACCTGGTAAACGTGCAATCTCACTCTTTTAACAGCAGTGGAGGTGCCGGTCCTTTCATGTTTCCCACATATTGAAACACATGTTGCATGTTACGCGCACGTTCCACATGTTTCCCACATTGCAATCAGTTCAGTATTTAATTACTGTGATAACATTTATGATGATGATTATTGTTTGCATAATGACCCCACCAACAGCTAGGTCATACGGGGGTTTGCAATTTGGATCTATTCTGATTCTCAAAATATCACACAAAAACACGCTTTTAGTGTGAGATGGTAATCGGATATTTTCATATACAATATCGGTATTCAAAATTTGAAAAAAATATCCATACAAAAAAAAAAATGAAATGCAGGGCACATTTCAATTTCAGAATTAGTTCATAAAACAAATGTTCAATCATGTCATGTTAAATTTTTTCATTTAGAAATCAAAATAATTAGGTTTTCGCTTCGCTCACTCAATTACTTCAAGATTTTTCCAAACACATGTCACGAACGTATACTGTACCAATCCACGAGTATACCAACCTACAAATAAGTATAGCTATATCCCATCATATTGAGAGGCCCGTCGGATAAAAAGGGTAAACGTCAAGTATGTATGGAGAGGGGGGGAGAAGGGGGGGGGGGTTGTTATTACGATAATGATAGAGTAGCCTTTTACACACATATTGCTGAGTAAACAAATCACGTATGAACATTAATCATATGACATAATATTAAGTTCATTGGAAAGTTTATCGAGTGGTCAAAACTTATTTCAGAAATGGAATTGAATAATGAATTTGATTCTTTATTTATTTATATCGGGTTCAACGACGTACTTCACTGATGACCACGATCTATTGGCGTCGGTGAATGATATATGAGATGATGGGATGATGAGATGAAAGGTTATTTTATCAGGTGCTTTAGGTTAGTGGGAAGGAGTGGTCGTGGCCTGCTGTCAAGGAACCATCCCAGTATTTACCTGAGCGACAGAAGGACACCACGAAAAGATCCCGTCAGGATGGTCGATCATGACGGGAATCGAATCCCGGTTTCCTAAATGACGGTTCAGTGTGTTAGCCACCCGACCACTCTTATGACAGCCATTATTAAAGACATCATAAATTAATAACCAATTAGAAAATGTAATAAAATGAGTTGTCATTACTGGAGTTTATAAATAGCGGAATGTAAATAATACAACGGTGAATTACTGCTACTGCCCTACTGGGGATATGCTTAGTAACAATCAATATAAGCACTCAAATAAGTTTATGACGCATTTCAAGTGAATTGTATTTAGAAAATAAAAATTATAATTAGTGGTATTATTCTGAAATACGAAGATCATAAATCGATATTTCTGAAATATTAGGAAATGCAAGGGTTCGTACTGTAACCCCTTTTATATATCGAAGTCGAACGCTACGCCACTAACGTATCGAATCAGCTTCTATGGATGATTGGAATCAGTTGATGAACACAACATACGAACTAGGCCTTTTGATTTGATTAGGGGGAAGCATCGTAGGAGAAATTGTAAATATAATAATAATGGCTTCTATATACAATCATCTGGATAAATAATCTGGAAGCAATTTACCAATCCACAGTTTGACCGGCCGTTCGTCAGACTCATACACTTGAGTACTGCATTGAAGTATGAAGCTAGACGGGCAAGGGTTCGAGACCCTCTAAATATAGGCCAGGGTTTTTGTGAACGTCAATTCACCAATCAGCTCAACACAAAGGAGATTATCATCCGCTCATTGTAGGGCTTGAAGCATAAGTAAAAGTCTGTTTCTGTCGTTTGATACCTGTTAAATCCTATAGAACATAACATGTTCAACTGGTTTGACCAGGCAGAAAAGAGACTTTTACTTCTGCTCTAAGCCGTATATAGGCCTTGATCTTCAGCTGTTGGCTGATTCGAGTCCTGCTTAACAGTCTCACTTATCACCACTTTGTAGTTTCATTATCACCCGCTCAATCGTATCCCCCATATTACCTAGCTATTGATGGGATCATAAGCCACCATGATTTCAAACATGTTTTAGTTTCATTCTTCACGTCTGCCTGGCTCAGTCAACTAAGGCACTGCCGAGGGGTAAACAACTAGTAAGTTTGGTGTACACCTGATTTCAGATTTCAAGGGATTTCAGGGAGATTTAGTGGGATTTCAAGGGGAGATTCAAGGGATTTCGGGAAGATTTCATGACAAGTGTACACCTGATTTCATATTTCAAGGGATTTCAGGGAGATTTAGTGGGATTTCAAGGGGTGATTCAAGGGATTTCGGGAAGATTTCATGACAAGTGCACACCTGATTTCATATTTCAAGGGATTTCAGAGAGATTTAGTGGGATTTCAAGGGCAGATTCAAGGGATTTCAGGAAGATTTCTTGACAAGTGTACACCTGATTTCATATTTCAAGGGATTTCAGAGAGATTTAAAGGGATTTCAAGGAGAGATTCAAGGGATTTCGGGAAGATTTCATGACAAGTGTACACCAGATTTCAGGAGTTGTTAACCCCTCGGGCACCGCCTCAGAAACTGACATCAAGCCGACCGTGGAATCGCGTCCCACAATACATTTTTTTAAAATACCATTCTCATTCGCATCCCCAAATAACCTAGCCATTGGTGGGGTCGTTGAACAACATAAACAAAAAAAACACAATCGACTCGAGTGTCTCCACGTGTATTGTCTCCCGAGTGAATGTGGGCACGAAGCCACGAGAGAAAGAGAGAGACAGAGAACAGGTAAGTGTATAACCACCGGTTGCTCTGCTCGACGCGGCGGACGGTCGGCGGGGGGGGGGGGGGGGGGGGGGCAATGGCCTCCGCCGAGAGTTGCTTACCCCCGAGCTACTCAACTATGTGAACCAACGTACATTACACTCGAGTCTGTAACAAGAATGGAAAGAGAAAAGAGATCCATCTTAGTTTTCCTACTGCTAAAACCGCAGCAGTCAGGTACTATTGTTGGCTGATTATGATTCGACGAGATTGTAAAAAGATTAGATGTAAAAAAAAAAAAAAATGTAAAGTCATCGTTAAGGAGAATATTTTTGGATTTATATAGGCGTGTGCAGTGGTACTTACTGGTAGTTTAGAAAAACGTTTAGAGAATTTTAACAATTTATATTGGAAAAAAAATAAAAAATTGTATAGAAACGAGTCTTGGAGGTTTGGCTTTCGTTTTTAGCACGTGTTAAAATCGATAAATATGACAAGCCTCGACATTGTTGTGGTCTATACCAACCATTATCACATTTCTAGCATATGAATGCATTTCTTTTTTTAATAATTACGAATCAGGTTCGGATGAAAAACGTATAATTATATAGGTAGACTGAAATGAAGGCATTTCAAATGCAAAATAGGCAATCGAATGTGTAATATATAATGTATATCCGTAATGCAACTTCATTTTTCACAACCAATGATTCAATTAGCATAATTTGCTCATGAATACCCTGAAATATATATTTAAAAATGGAACAGTATTTTTATTGTTATTGGATATTTGTTCGGTATTGCATATGCATATAGTTTTGTTGTGAAGTGCAAAATAATCCCTTCATTTCATCCATGATTATCTTTCATCCATAGCCTTAATTGGGGAACAATGATTTTGTATCAAGTTTCGATGTCATTAGAAGAAAAAAATGATTTCATTCAGCATGAAAAGTGGTACATGAAAACTGTAGCTAAAATCCGAAAAGAAGAGTGTCTGTAGTCGATGCCATTGTTAAGGGAGGGTTAGGTTTAGATCCAGGAGTCATTTGCCAGGAGTCATTCACCAGGAGACATTTGCCAGTATACATTGCCAGCAGTACTTGCCAGGTGACATTGCCAGGAGACTTTTGCCAGGAGACATTTACTAGGAGTCAATTTGCCATGATATAATTTGCCATGATATAATTTGCCAGAAGTCATTTGCCAGGAGACAATTTGCCAGTCTAGGCCTAAACCTAGCACCCACTATCAATAGAAAACCTATCCAGGAAAATTAACTCCTATAAATTGTCCGTCTCCTGAACTCTTTACGGCTCGAAGACTTTCCCAACTGTCCTCAAACGTTAAGACAAAATTATTATTCAAATCCAATTTTCGGTTCAATTGATTGCATTCATTATTATTCAATTCGACTGATTTATTTCACTGAGAATCAGCAACATTTTGATACAGTAAATTACCCCGGATGACCAGTCGATACTTGGGTCAATAAATCTCCGCACGGGACATCTCGCTGACAGACCTAAGGCTATATGCACAGCACTGAGGAAATGATGGGACGCCACAAACAGTTGGCGCGATCGTAAAACTGCAATCATGCACCAGGTGTCATGATCGACAACAATACATGCTGTAAAACATCGAACAACAAGGAAATCGAATGAATATCTTCATTATTTGGAACCTCCCTCCGTTTCTCAGTCAGCTAAGGCACGGCTTTAGAAACTGAAGTCTCCGTTGTTGGGCGTGGGTTCGAGTCGTTAAAGGGTTCATTATTCTTAAGGCATGTTTTTGTAAACGTCTTCTCACCTATCATCACTTCATTGTTACATTATCGCCGCCCTCGGTAACTCAGTCGACTAAGCCACCGCTTAAGAATGTATTTATGTTGGGTTTAACGGCATTAACAGGACGGACACACATTGTACGGACAGGCACTGTACTGATTACCAAGATCTATTGGCGTCGATGAATGATATATGAGATGATGGAATGATGGTTATTTTATTAGGTGTTTTCTGGATAGTGGGGAGGAGTCGGCCGTGGCCTGTTGTTAAGGAAATCTCCTAGTATTGACCTGAATGACAGAGAGAAACCACAAAAAACCCCTGTCAGGATGGTCGACCATGCTGGGAATCGAACCGCAATATACTGCAATGACAGTTCAGTGTGATACCCACTCGACCACTTATCAATTCGGGAAGAGTTTGCTGTCTCTGTCGACAATGAGCAACGTCATTACGATGGATTGAAGGAAGCCTATATCATCATAATTACGTCTTTTCACGATCCAATTGCAATGGCAGGGAGGGCGATGGCAAAGCGATGGCAAAGCGATGGCAAAGCGATGGCAAAGCGATGGCAAAGCGATGGCAATGAACGCTCAATGACACAAACCCATAGATGAAAACGAAAAGACGTAGAAAATTGTTTCCCGTGTTTTGTGAATTGCTAGTCACGACCAATGGAAATCAAGAATAGCTTTCGACACGACCAATAGGAATCGAGAATAGCTTTCATGCAATTCAATAAAGACCATATTCAGTCGGCTAGGATTCTATGGACTATTATGCGGGATCAACTGAACCATCACATGATGTTGGGCACAGAATCAAAACAAGTCGAATTATTTTATCTTCATTTGTGAGATTATTTTAACAAAAGAGATTGTATTGAAAATTGTATAATGTTATGAACTGTGAGAGTTTTAAAACTCGATTTCTTTTCACATTGAATTGAAGGAATGCATTTGTTGTGATTCAATATTCAAGGAATCAAGATTGCGTAATGAAATACAGTTGAAATACTGAGAGAATAGGATTCCTACCGTGGCGCATCCTGGTATCACTTTGGTGCACTGAATAATTTTCAACATGACGACACTAAAATCAGCTGAGCATGCTACACACCAATAGCGGCTCTTCTGATTTTTTGAATCTAATATACATGGCTATATATAGATATAGCCGTTAATATATGATAATATATAGATATAGCCGTATATAGATAATATATAGGCCCAGATATGTTAATACACAATTAACATTGTTTTTAGCGGATTCACATAGACACATTGCTTGTTCCCGAACCTGTATGGGTAACAGAACCACCAACCATCTTACAGAAAAACGATGAAACACAAATAAAACATACCCGTATTTTCGAAGTTCCTTTCGCTCAAGTGCACAGGATACATTTTGATATTGCAAATATATTCATTTTCATTCATTATGATTATTAAAAACAACCATTAACGAGTGAATTTGTGAAATATCTCATTTTTCTATATCGATGCAGTTTTCTTGTGGTGGCTGCACGAATCCTATTCTCTCAGTATTTCAACTGTATTTGTGACGGAAGACTAGCTATAAAATTGCTTGTATTAACGTTGCTTCGTTATTATTCTCAGAAATAAATGCATCATATCTGAATATAGTAAATGTCTGATAATTATGTGTTATTTCTGTGTAATTCTATTTAACGTATTTTAAGTCAGTAAAATCCTTAGGACTATTCAGATAATCATATGAAAAAAGAAGCTTAGGGTGAAGCAAAATTCTTGGATAATTCTGATGAATCATGTTTGATTTAGTTTTGAATTGTCAACTCTTTCTGTTTTATTTTATTTTTCGTTTGTAAAATTATAGTTCATTTTATTCAACTATCCTTCGTATTCTAGATATAAGGTAAGGTTGAAGAGCAGATGCTCGTATATTTGAGTCTTATCATTTCAATTGTGTCAATTAATTGTCCTATTGTTGAATTATGATGTCAATTGTAATTCTGTGATTTAATGTTATACCTATACTGTAATACACAGAAATAAATAAAATATAATAATAATAGTAGTTCTATGTGTGTTTGATGTATTTTTAGAAAGATTATGGCGGTATCACAACGAAAATGCTGCATTTTCTTAGTAGAATTGAACTTTTATTTCATTTATATTGAAACTTGATACAAAATCATTGTCCCCCAATCCAGGCTATGGATGAAAGGTAGGATCGTTTCATCTTGAAACATAATATACTTGTAAGAGAAAAGTGTCAAGTCCCCCTATTCGAAATTATTGACAGCAAAAATAAGGAATCTTTTGTGAATTTCTACTCACATAGAAATATTATCATCGTACCTTTCTTTGTTATGAAAATAATTGACATTCTGGCATTAAAGAAATTTTACTATTTTTCCAGGAGAAAATAAATGAGTAGTTGGAATCTGGAAAATGTGAATTGAGAAGCAGAGTATATTTTTATGAGAATATAATTTAATTCATTATAATTTCATATGTTTTTTTTTTTGTTGAAAATGTTGAAAATATAATGACTGGTACCATTTTTTTTTTAAATTAAAAATGTTATCTCAAGGTTTCTACCTTCAAAAAAAGTACGCGAGTTTGTAAATTGCATTTCATCAAATCATGGAATCCCGCGGTTAATTTCATCTTGTGGTTTGAAATAAACTCCAGAAATAGCTGCCAACGCGAGCAATTTATTCAAGTCATCAGAATAAGCGAAAAACCCGGCACCTCCACCAAAACACCAAACATTGGCTCTCGAACCACATGAGATGCTCAGTGACTAACGCGCTTGCTTCATGTGATCCGGGATGTGAGTGGCATATCTCACATCGGTTCGATCCCCGCCACCATCCATCTTCACAGGCTGTTTTCGTAGTTTCCCTCAGTAATCTATAGGCTAATGCCGGGATAGTTACTACGATATGAAGGCCACGACCGCTTCCTTCCCACCATCCTCCTCATTGCCTAAGAAACCTCCTCCCATCAATCTCTTATCCGACGCCAGTTGTTCTTAGATATTATCATTACAATAATATGTCGTTAAATCCAATATAAATCAAGACTATATTTGAACAGTTCTATACAAGTTGAACATTGCTCCAATTTGTTTCCACGAGAGATGAAGGTACCGATCGACCGTCCCCCCTATGGCACACCACTAGCGCGCGGGTAGTTCGAGGATTGCTGCAAGGAAATTGTTGAAGACTTGTTGAAGACAGTGTCTTGGTGAAGACAGTGTCTTGTTGAAGACAGTGTCTTGTTGAAGACAGTGTCTTGTTGAAGACAGTGTCTTGTTGAAGACAGTGTCTTGTTGAAGACAGTGTCTTGGTGAAGACAGTGTCTTGGTGAAGACAGTGTCTTGTTGAAGACAGTGTCTTGTTGAAGACAGTGTCTTGGTGAAGACAGTGTCTTGGTGAAGACAGTGTCTTGTTGAAGACAGTGTCTTGTGAAGACATTCTTTGCACGCAGGCCGTGAGATGCCCGAGTGCAAAACACGGCAAAACAACGCCCCGTGCATCCTCGAGCGAACCACCCGTCCGCTAGTGTTGTAGGATAGGGGGGACGGTCGATCGGAACCGTCATATCTCATGGATACAAGTGGATAGTTGTATCAAACGAGAGATGCAGAAGCGAACCACCAGTGCGTTAGTGGTATAGGATAGGGGGGACGGTCGATTGAAAATTTCATCTCAAGTGGATACAAGTGTGTACAAAGAAAGCTCACGCACGGATAGCGGAAATCTGAGAAGATTGGTTCAACTGTGTCGTCTCTCTCTCTCTCTCTCTCTCTCTCTCTCTCTCTCTCTCTCTCTTTCTCTCTCTCTCTTTCTCTCTCTCTAATAGGGGTATAATCACTAATTGTAATTGTCAACCGTGAAGGAGTCGGCGTAAACTCGTTAAAAATGGCGACACATTGTTGACGGGCATGGCAAAAGTCTATGACATAGGCCTACAATAGATTATACACTCGACACATTTTCATCAAGTTTTTAGGAAATTTCAATCTTGAAAAAAAAAGATAAATAATAGAATATAATGTTTCATGTAAGCTCTGTCCGTTTGAATGACGATCATCAAGTTCTGAGAATTTATTTTTTTATTTTTTAATAACATCGAAACTTGGTACTCAAATGACCCAAATTGTACAATATCAATGGTGGAAAAATCTCTTGTGTGTAACAGTAACACTCGATATTTTTTACATCAATTTCTATCTCACAGCGTACCGTTACACAAATAACATGTAACATTTTGTAAATGTTCATTATGGATTTACAGTATTTTAGACTATCCTTCTCTAAATGGTATGAAGCAGTTTCACCACAATATGTTCAGATGGAAAGCCACTACGATCGTTTATATATTGCATTGACACTAAAATGATACGCTGTGAGTAGGTTCCTCTCAAATATTTCCATGAACAACAATGAGCTTTAGTTTTTCCTGAATTAATGTGCATAAACTAACTGTTCTCTCCAATTGATTTAATACCACCATGCTAGAACCACGCAGCTGTTCGTTACCGAGCTACCACTATGAGATAGGCAAACAAACAACACGGGTGGCATTTGGGTGGCGTGAGTTCAGGCCAGAGCTCTTTGATAAAACACTTGCGAGTTGAGATAATGCATTTTTTATTTATTCATATTGGGTTTAAAGACGCACTGTACTGATGGCTACGATCTATCGGCGTCGGTGAATAAAATATATGAGATGATGGGATGATATGAAAGGTTATTTTATTATGTTTTTTTGGATAGTGGGAAGGATGTCGGTCATGGCCTGTTGTTAAGGAACCATCCCAGTATTGACCTGGACGAAAGAGGGAAACCACGAAACGACCTTGTCAGAATGGTGGGAATCGAGTCCCGCTCTCCTGAATGACGGTTCAGAGTATTAACCACTCGGCCACTCGTCTCAGTTTAATTTTAATGGTCACATGTATATTTTCCAATAGAAAATGACACGAAAATTGGCTTCTGAGCTATTGAATAAACATTACTATCATTAACTATATAAACTTGAGAAACAAATGGAAGTAGAACTGAAGTTATCGAGACGGGTGACGGAGTGGTTAATACACTGAACCGTCATTCTGGAGACCGTGGTCTGATTCCCGCCATGGTCGACCATCTTGACAGGGGTTTTTCGTGGTTTCCCTCTGTCGTTCAGGTCAACACTGGGACGGTTCCTTGACAACAGGCCGCGACCGACTCCTTCCCACCATCCAAAAACACACGATAAAATAACCTCTCATCTCATCATCCCATCATCTCATTCATCATCCACCGACGCCAATAGATCGTAGCCATCAGTATAGTGCGTCGTTAAAACCCAATATAAAAGAACTGAAGTTTTAAATCGAACGTACAAAAACCAGATAAACTGAGTACATTCGATGCAACTTGGGCCCACATATCGCAGCCAATAGGCTTCACTTGAGTTGAGGAAATAGTGGGCAAGAATCGAGAGGTGGGTCGACTCGAATGTGGTGCAAACAAGTGGGTAAACATGCACCAAGTCATTGACCTATGCAGTTATTGCAAGGTGACCTCCTCTGCAATCCCATGCACACAACTATATTAGGTTATTCCATGGACCAGAGATATACTGCCAATTAAGGAGGACCCACTCACAGCGTAACATTTTCAGTGTCAACGTAACATTTAAACGATTGCAGTGATTTTCCCGATGAATATATCATTGTGAAACTGCAGCTTCACACCGCGTGTAGAGAAAGAAGTATCAAGTAAATTTATGTCGATCTATAATATACTTTTTTTTCTTCTTCAATAACATCGAAACTTGATACAAAATCATTGTTTCCCAATTAAGGCTATATGAATGAAAGATGGGATCGTTCGGACGGGGCACCGGCGATCTTACCACCCCATTTTGAAGTTTTATACATTCGAAATATGTTACATATTATTTGTATGTAAGGGTACGCTGAGGTAAAAATCGATGACAAAATATCGAGTGTTAATGTTACAAACAAGTGAACTTTCCACGATTGTTATTACAAAATTGGACAAATTAGAATCTTCGACAAATATTATATGCATCTTGATGTATTTGTTATTTTTTTATTTTGTACGGTTCAAGTTTTACTATCATTTCATATCTGTGAAATCACCCTGGCGGAAAATGTTTGCACTGTGGGGACTGGGGACGCCTGAAGACATGTTATGCAATGTTGTAATAAAACAGATCACCACTATTACCCTCTCTACAATATCACCACTCTCTTCTGACCCCCTCACCTGTAACACATGTAGACCGCTAGAATGCACTACAGGCATGCTGGGTTGTACTGCTACCCAGCAGTAACCAGCGCCGTTCCTTCAGTGGCGAGCATAAGTACTAATGGCAGACGTGGGCGACCAGAATGGAGGTGTGCATTGGGATTTATTCTTCATTTCATTTATTCAATTGGGTTCAACAACGCACTTTAATGATGGATAAGATCTATTGGCGTCGGATGAATGTTTAATGAGATGATGAGATGCGAGTTTCTTTACCTAATGGAGAAAATATTGGGAAGGAAGCGGTCAAGGTCTATATTGTAGGAACCATTCCGGTTTTAAACCAAACTACAGAGAAATACCCTATAAAGATGGACGGTGGCGGGAATCGAATCGAGATTGGATATGCCCCTCCCCTCCCCGATCACACGAAGCGAGCTCGTTAGCAACTGAGCTACCTGTCCCGGTGGTTTTATTCTTGTTTCGCCATTAGACTGAACTGTCTTGGTAGTATATCTTCCGTACATGGTTATTCCCAAACCAAATATAGAAGTGAATTACAACAATTCATCTTCGTTCCTCATCTGTATACGCGACGAAAACCCAAGACTTTATGTTATAATCAAGATGGTCTTTCTGAATAGAATTATGACATGTCCCAGACCTTACACTATCTTGTCAACGCTAATAATAAACTACTTGTAATAGAAAGTCTATTGCCATGTTTAGGTATTGTTACAGAAATAAGCTTGAGATAAAAGTGGACGACAACAAAAGACTCTACAAAGCAAAGAAAATGTAATCTTTCTCAGCTTTGAGGTCGACAAAACATCAAGAAGGCAGTGATGTTGACATTGTTGAAACAATGGATTTCACCGATTTACATTGTTGAATGTAAGTAAGCACGTATATGTATAATATATTTAACCGTTGACCCTCTTTTGAGGTAATTGGTACCTATAGAATATTAGTATAAGTAGATATAGATCCCCACCAAAAACAAAAACTTGTATTATCAGGTAACCAAGTCCTTGATATTCACACACTTTGGCATATAAAAGTAGTGATCTGAAAAGTTTGGCCAAGTTAGCTCTTCAAAAGAGGGAAAATATATGTGTGGATAGATAGATGGATGAGCGAAGCGAAGACTCAATTTCACCATACTCGAAAAGAAGTACCTTTTTATTCGCGCTCCACAGGTCAAACGAGAATTCAAAATCAGTTGAAACTTGGTATACACAAGTGTCCTTATATAATTCGATACTGTATAATTTTGAGGCACAATCGGTTGAACCACTTGTGAGAAAACTCATTTCAAAATTTTCAAAAATCCCATAACAGTAACCCAGAGGAAAAAATTCGTTGAAGATATTTCATCCGAGACATATTTCAAATTCTCAGGGAATTTCAATATTATAATGATACACATTATTCCGAACTTTCACTCAAATCGGATCAGCCGTTTTGATGTAAAAAACAAATATAATGTAATTTTTGTAAATCACTCAAAGCTTTTAAGAAACCAATTAAATCCAAGCAACAGGTGTCACCAACCAATTGGAAACGATTGAAACAAAGCCTTCTTTATTATCATAGAAATTAATTGGGAAATGGGAGGGCAGTGATGTAATTATTTGGATCTCAAGGTGGATATATATATAATAACCAATCCAAAGATAAGTTGATATGTTCCAGCTCACCCATTAACGCGGTAACACATAACGCGTTCGCCTAGTAGGCACACAATGCAAACGTTCGGTAATTATGATAAGTAGGCTTCATAGCTTTTGACATGATGAAATAAAATTGTCATGAACATTCATATAACTTTACTCAGATTACATATAGTTATTTACAGTAAAAGTATCAGAATACATGAAGAGGAGGCCCTACCCAAGTGAGTGAAAATAAATATGGAAATGATGACTAAAAGATGTTTGTCAACCATACATGACAGCGTCATAAACTTACGGTCATATAAAGTGGTCAATTTAACCACATAAAAATGAAATTTATGGAAAGAACTTACTAACATTATACGACCTAAAGTTAGATGACTAAATGTAGATCTTGAAGCAGAAATAAAAGTCCATTTTCTATCTGGTCAAACCAGTTAACCATAGACCAGTTGCATGAGTTGGAGTTGCATGAGATTTAATGGGTATCAAGCGACAGAAACAGACTTTTACTAATGCTTCAAGCCTTCAAGCTGTATACATATACGCTTCCCACAAAAATAATGATATCATTATTATTATTATTATTATTCAATTATTATGTTCGATTATCATTTAATTATTATTGATGAGCGTAGCGAAGTCTCCATCCCACTCTTATAGGGCTTTGTCTGTGTGTTTTTTTTTTTTTTTTTTTTTTTTTTTTGTTTTTTTTTTTGTTTGTAAGCACTCCACAGGTCGCAAGGGTTGACTGATCAACATGAAACTTTTTTTGTACACCCAAACTCATCCAACTTAGAACTGTATAGTTTTTGGGATGAATCGGTCGAACCGATTTTGAGAATCATCATCTCAAAGTTTCTAAAAACCCCATAAGATTTGGCTGGGCGGAAAATGTTGAAAAATAAAATCTTTCCAAATGGGATGAAATTTTCTCTAAATGTGTATACATGGATTTTACACATTATTACGATTTTTTAAGCAATTCTGATCAGTCGTTTTGGAGAAAAAAAATAAAATGACTGATAATATTCATAAAATATATCATAAAAATTATGACAGAATTAAGTTGTCGAGATTCACTGCTTTCTAGATTCAACAGTTGACCAACAATGAAGTATTTTTTATATGCGTCAAGGTGTGTAGAATACCAGAGTCAATGAAGTGGCAAGAGTAGAACTTCTTTAACGACTTTTATAGCTTATTCAGATATCAAGGTGTGTAGAATACCAAAGTCGATAAAGTAGCAAGGGTAAAACTATTTCAAGGACTTTTATACCTTATTGAGATATCTCGCTCATCTTACAACGCATATTTCGCGTTTGACTAGTATGGATATAAATATTCATTTCATATATCCAAATATGAATCAATGTTTATTGCTTATAACATAATTGTTTGTTTTTTTCGTTTCACCATAATTCATACCATACATTTGTCTTATAATTACATATAATGTACATTGTATTTTTCTGTACTGACATACCACAGATAATCCTGAATCAGGCTTCGTGGGTATCTTGTGAACACAATTGATGTCTACTTATACTGACAAATTAGAGGAATTTCAACTTCATTATTATTGTTATTGTTATTCTACGGCGCGTCAACATCTATGGTCATTTTGCGTCGGTCAAAAATAATATGAGTAGAAAATAAAGGGTGAAATATCTGTAGAATATATATTTGTGATACGGTCTGACAATTGGGACCTTATGGTGAACAGAGAGATTATCGCTTTGTGCGCCCAGTTTATTAGGCTTGTTTATGTCATCTTTCCACGTACGAAAATACAATTCTATCTTGAAAATTGCTCGAGATACAGTTTTATTAACATTTTTTCGAAATTGAAATTGCTAGAAAATCAGCTTTGAAAAACATGACTATACACAAACAAGATTTTTGAAATTAATTTCAATTATTTTAATTTTTTATCAATTTCAATTATAAAGTTGAAAAAAAAACAGAATGAAGTAACCAAGGGAACAAAAAACAAATAAATATATTTTTGTTTCTGCAACTTGTTCACTGTGCTTGTTGATATCAGCGAATAGCCAATGCACCACAATGTCCCTCGTCTCAAAGCCCGAATCACATTCAACAGCCCGCTTCTTAGCTGAGAATGTTTCTCTTCGAAATGCACGACCCAAGTTTGATGTGCGTTCAAAAGTTTGTTTGTGGGTTGAAAAGTGAAAAAGGGATAATATTGAAAGAGTTTCAGTAACCACCACTAGGTGGAGGAGTTTTTTATTTCAAAATTTAGACAAAATCTAGTTACATCACATATTTTGGCCAAGGAAATTGAGAAAACTGTGAAATTACAGGCAAATCAGGATTTCAAATATTGATGAGAAAAGTTGAACTTGAAGATGTGCGTTTGTGATTTATTTCTACTATCATTTGGTAACCGGGAATTAAGTGATGAAAACCATCAAATTATGCACATTTTGATTCAATTATTGCTGCAAAAGAAAATTATTCTTCAATTTTTTACTAAGCTTATACAATTGTGAGGGTATTATCTATCTATTGCATTTTACCGCAAGTCCGTAGTGTCTATAGTTCTTGAGATAAATGTGGCGAAATTTAACCCTGTAAATCTGTCTAAGATGCGGGCTCTTAAGATAGATTGTAATTTAAAATAAAAAGACAGCAAGACGAAAAAAATGACCGCATGTGTACCAACTTCATCTGATCAGAGTGTACAGAGATATCATCACATCTCTCTTTCTCTCTTTCTCTCTTTCTCTCTCTCTCTCTCTTCCCCCCCCCCCCCCTCTCTCTCTCTCTCTCTCTCTCTCTCTCTCTCTCTCTCTCTCTCTCTCTCTCTCTCTCTCTCTCTCTCTCTCTCTCTCTCTCTCTCTCTCTCTCTCTCTCTCTCTCTCTCTCTCTCTCTCTCTCTCTTCCCCCCCCCCTCTCTCTCTATTATCTGGTAAACATTCGAAAAACGAATAATTGATAATCTAGGCTCACAATCATAATCAATTTTAAACACGATATTTGATCATCAAACCAAATTGCTATCAGTACGTTACAATGACATTGCACATTCTCATACACTTATACATGTTTTCAAGAACCACGAAGAAGAAGAAGACGTGAATTAGAACTGACTGATACATCGAGACGGAAGTCTATAGATTCGCTATTCAAAAGAGAAAATATGTCAGTATAATTTAAAAAAAAATGTACGTATATAATTATTTATTTGAACTCTTACAATTGCACATGAATGCGCGGTGGCAAGTTCCCTAACTATCCCTATCCCACCGCCTCCTTAACTCTCTGACGGAATAACTTTAACCCTATTCCATCCCCCTCAAAAACATTCCTATACTATAAGCCCATTCCAGTCAGTATTCAGTATATTTGTATCCACGAAATAAAGTCGTCTACCGAATAAATAATTGTAAAAATCACGGAAAAATTTGATATCGCTGAAACTTTAAAATACAAAACTTTTGAAAGATGACGTTGCATTTCTTATCATAAATCTCATCCCATCTTTTATACCCTAAAAATACCACAGATGTACCAAAATATCTGACATTTGTCTTTGTTAGGTTGGTAGAGGTCTTCACACGTGAACAAACAATAATTAAATATGAGTAATTGAATATGAATAAATATGAAATGAATATATTGAAATTGAAATTGAAATAAAATGATAAACTTCTAGGATTTGTATGTTTTTTCATAATTTTGTTTTAATTTTATCACGCGAAGAGATGGCATTGTTATGTTTTAAATGGTCAATGTTTACAAAGTGCCAAATTTGGATTATTCAGACCTATGATCCGAGCTCAAAAGTGTAAATACTCACGACGTGATCTGATTTCAACAATGAGAAATGACAGTTACACTTGGATTATACGAACCACTACCCCCCCCTCACCCCCCCCCCCCCCTCTTCTTCTCTGGTCACTCTCATATACATTCCATCTTCGTGTACAAATGTGAACGAATGTCGGAATGATCGAACTTAATTAGACGAGCTTTAGCGAGGATTCAATTTGACATACTGAAAAAAATTGGTGTTCGTTTTTATGTTTTTTTTTTTTTTTATTTTTTTTTTATGTTTTTTTGTCGGTTCTCCACAGGTCAAACGGCTACAGCTATCAACTTCAAACTTTTTTTCGTCATGGTTCCTCATCTAACTTAGATCTGTATAGTTTTGTGGCATTATCGGGTGGTAACTTTTTTTTTTATGAATTTTAGAAATTTCAAAAATCCCCATTAGAATAACCCGGAGGAAAATACTTGAAAAATCAAAATTTTTCAAGACCTCTCAAATTATCGCCGAATATAAAGGAAACTATTAAGCACATTTTGAGAGATTTTTCGCATCAATCGGATGAGAAATAACGAAGAAAACGCATTTATAAAGCATTCTCCCATCAATTTAGGCTATTACGGGAACCAATTAAATCTATAGCAACAAGTGTCACTAATTAATTCAAAACGATTGAAATGAATGAAGAAGAAAGCCGTGACATAACTGATTCTCGTAAGGTTTTTGAACGTTTGGAGTGATCCAAGGTCTGTAGATGTAGATTGGGTTGACAAATTATTTTTCTTTCTAGATTTCTATACCCCTAAGCTCGTCTAACAACGCGCATCCCGCGTTTTCCTAGTTACTTATTATAAAGTCTATATTTAAATTATGTATGCATTATACCAATACCTATTACACCTACATTTAATTTATGGATCAAGTATTACACCCTTTGCCTTCATACAGAAACGATGGCTTTCTGTCAAGTTTTCGATGTTTATTAGAAAGAAAAAAAATAAAAATATATATATATATATATATATATATATATATATATATATATATACATATATAAATATACATATATATATATATATATATATATATATATATATATATATATATATATATATATATATATATATATATACATATATATATACATATATATATATATATAATTATAGATTGGAAAGTGAATTGACTGAATGACTGAATTGTATGGGTTTCATTTCCAAATATTATGTCCGCAATCTTTTGTAAATCTGAAACTATTTACAAATATCAATACTACTTGTATCGACTAAAGAAGAAGGCCCGGACGACCGTCCTCCCTATCTCACACCACTAACGCGCGGGCGTTTCACGCCTTCTTTCGTAGATTCGAGTAAGCCTACAGCAGTTTCATGTTTCAATAACACAAATATTCACGACTATTTTCACAACACGCCGTTTCTTCTGAAGGAAGTTTCGTCAATGCAAGGAACAGATAAGCTGGATATATTTATTGTACTTATTGATTTATATAGGGTATTCTCAACTGACGTCACCCATTGTTGAAATAGAGATACAACAACAATGTCCACCAGTTGGAATTTACCAATCAGAATGTTTGGTAGTCCACCAGTTCGCTTTTGCTATAGTAACGATTGTTTGTCGTTTGTTACGTGCGAACACTCTATTGGGTTTAACGACGCACGCTGATGACTAGGAACTGTTGGATTCGATGAATCATATATGTGAGATGATGGGATAATGAGATGAAAGATGATTTTTATTAGGTGTTTTTGGATGGTGGGAAGGAATCGGTTGAGGAATTATTTGAGTATTGACCTGAACGACAGAAGAAAACCATGAAAAATCCCTATCAGGAGTGGTCGACCATGGCGGGAATCGAACCCCGGTCTCCTGAATGGCGGTTCAGTGTAACAACCACTCGGCCACACGTCTCAGTATCGAGCGAAATTTAACAACATTAACAATGGGCTCAGAACGGCATTGAAAATGAGTAAATCATTCAAAACATGTCGATTCGATTATACCACGTGCTTTTGAAAGACTTATCTTTATTGATAACGATAGACAGTTATCACCACCTACCAACCTATTGTATGATAATATAAAGGAGATGACCCAACTCGGGTCTTGAAAGTGAAATATTTTCGGGGTCAGAATCTGAGTCCATCGTCCCGATTGCCTGTAGCGCCACCATCGCTTTTATATCGAACTATTCAAAACAACATGCTCAACAATGCCAGTTGTTACACATTTGTACAGTTGTATACACGGCCCAGTAGATTACGAGAATTATAGATGTTGTAAGTTCAACAATGCCACCGGTACCGTAGCCAACCTTATTAACATCTAGTTCACAAGGGGATCCGCTAAATCGTGGCACGCAATCGGGACCTTTGGCTCTGAACTGACCTCAAGAAACCACGAATACCGCGTCCATGTTATCAGTATGTTAGTTGGAGCACCTTCATATTATGATGAAATAGGTTGGTGTCACTACATCGTGGTCACGGCCCATAAGATCAACTCTCCTGGCTCATGACGTGTCATGACGTACTCTGCGATTTTATGCCAAGCCGATCCATGGTTCGAGGTAAAATAAGTATATTTATAATCATTTCTTGAGCAACTATTTCAGCTGCACGAGTTTTCAAGTGGCTGATATATTTTATTCTCCATTTTTCCCGATTTTACCTATTTTGCCCGATTCAAAAAAAAAAATTGGCGTTCCCGTGGCTCAGTCAACTCACGCACCGCTCTAGGAACAGTCAGATCAGGCGTGGGTTCGAGTCCCACATAAGACATGGGTTCTGTAAAACATTCAACAACATTTAAACCATTCAAAATCATTTAAATCTTGATATCATTTAATCTGTGATGAGTAAATTAAATACAAATAAAAATCATTTCACCGATCATCACTTCATCAATTCATAAATACTGAAATCAAAGTTTTTGCCCAAGTTTCTTACAAGTATCTCGCGTGCATCCTTCAACGAGGAAATGCACATCGTTCTCCCCGCCGCCCAGGTGCATCAGCCGGTACTCAAACCTGGGCCACTCGACACGGCGCCCACGCGAGCTCCTTGGGAGGGCGTGAGTTCGAGTCTGGAGCGTGGGAGTCGAGAGTTATGTGTTCGCTTCGCATGACAATATTAATCATCTTCTCTGATAACTCATTCCAATCTACGCCTCGCAAGTAAACTGGTTTCAGACCGAGATGCCTGCAAGTACATTGTTGCGATTGCAGTTTCATGATCTTAGTTATCTCAGACTGCATCGAATGCGAGCCAAGAGCACGATGTAGTGATGCCAACATACCAAAAACTTTTTTCTTTTTTTTTATTATTGCATAAAAGAACAAAGAACATACATATAAGAATAAAATTAAACTCTTTTCCACAAAGCCTAGGAAGGCTTATCTGTGGGTTAAAAATAACAAAAAATATATAATTTATGTAAAGTTCAGACTAATGCTGGGCTTCCATACCTGCGTTATATTCGGATTGCGAATTCGGTAAGCGTTTGTTTAGGCCACCTTGATGATAAAATGACCAATCAGTGACGAGAGTTACGCGATTTCTGATTGTTGAGCTCGCCTCAATTCCACCGCCTTGCGAAAGCGAAACGCGAATCGCGTTCATGGAAGGCCAGCATAAGATGTAAGAAGGGAATACGCTTAGTGCCAAAAAGTAGGGCGTTTAGATATGAAGTGATACTAAGAGAATAATTTAGAATATAGAAAAGCATAATCAAGGTCAGAACAAAACTTAACGAAAATAATTACACGTCTGAAACCAAAATTAAATAGATGACAATTTGAAAATAAACTTCAATCTAAAGATGTATTCGTAAATTGAACTGAACTGCTTTGAATTTGATTTGAACTGAATTTGAACTGATAATAATAATAATAATAATAATAATAATAATAATAATAATAATAATAATAATAGCAGTTTATTGTCTTCATTAAGATCACATATATACATGATATACGTCGGTATCTAACTACGTTATGGCCGGTTCATACGAGGTATTGCAATGTCACCGTTGGAAGGCTAGGGTTCCAGTCAGTGGCGTAAATATCGGCGGTGCAAGCGGTGCAGTGTGGCACAGGGGCCCACGACTGAATTTACTTTGGGGGGCCACTGATACTGGCCTAATTTGCTGAGATGATGATTTATAATCTATTGTTTGCAATTTATGTGTTTGTGAATGAATATTAGGGTTTTAAGGCGCATCGACAGCGAGGTCATTTATGTATATTGTTTTGTTCTATAAACGAGACTCAGTGCAGGTTCAGTTTTATCAATTGAACCTGAGAGAACAAGACGGATTCATTTGAGTGATATTGTAGACATTTTTGCAAAGCAAAAAGTAAAGCGAAAGAATTTTAATAGCAATCAATAAGTGAGTGAAATAATTTATTTGCAATAAATGGTATAAAAATCAGAAGAAAATTTCAATCACATTTATAATAAAATAAATTGGAAGCACACGAGTACTTTTCGGGACTTCCGACAAATAAGGAAAAAAGGGGGAAGGGCCCATTTATACATTTTGCACTCATGTCTCGTCGTACCTTGTTACGCCACTGGTTCCAGTGCCAGGTTTTAGAACCAAGCTCTAGATGTTTTCAATCAAATCAGTTAGGGGTCATTAAAGGTGTGTAGATTTCCATGACATTTCATATATATAAATCTCTGGTATCAGGACGCATATACTGCGTTTTCCTAGTGAGTGCAACATTGTAAATGCAGGTGTGCATCACAATGCAATCTTAAAATGCATCGAGTGCAAGCCAAGAGTGACAGCAGTGGTCATGATAGCTAATCCGTTTAGAGCTTGTGGTTCACATTTATCAATACGATCTTCAAGGACGAAGTCAGGATTAAAACAGGTGGGTTGGGGGGGGGGGGGGAGGGGGTAACAACATAGGTGAAATACGTACTGACAGAACAGTTCAATCTTGTGAAATAAGTCCTATACCCAAACAGTAAACAAGAATAAATCCCCGTACACACCTACATTCCTCTACATTCCCCTACATTCCCCCATATTAATCTACATTCCCCTACATTAATCTACATTCCCCTACATTCCCCTACATCCCTCTACGGTACGTCTGCAATAAGTACCTATATACTCGCCGATGGAGATCCGTTCCATGAGATTGCTGGGCAAAAGCTCAATAGCGCTTTAGAGCGGTCTGCATAGGTATTACAAGTGAGGGTGTTAGAAGAGAGTGGTGATAAAGTGGTGGAGGTAAAAAAATGGGGGTCTGTTTAATTTCAGCATTGTGGGACATGTCTTGGTTTATGGTATATATAATTTCGTCCATTTCGTTCATGTTCCGGCTATGCCAATACGTTAATTTGGTATTTGGCAGACAATTCAAATAATTGAGAAAAAAATGAATGCTGGCTAACCCCATTAACAGCTAGATTATACGGGGGTACGAATGAGCTGATGATAATGAAACGATGGAGTGATACGAGACGAGGTTTACAAAACCCATGCCTTATGCTGGCCTTCCATGAACGCGATTTGCATTTCGCTTTCGCAAGGCGGTGGAATTGAGGCGAGCTCAACAATCAGAAATCGCGTAACTTTCGTCACTGATTGGTCGTTTTATCATCAAGGTGGCTTAGAAAACCGCTCAGCGAATTAGCAATCCGAATAACGCGGGTATGGAAGCCCAGCATTATACGAGACTCAAACCCACGCCGGACTTTTTCGAACTCGCTGAAATCTCGAAACCTAACCTAACCTTACCTAACCTAACCTAACGAAGCTAAAGACCAACACCAAAACTATTTTCGAAGACATTTTACGTGATTTTATGTTTTTCCTTCCAAGCACTGTTTGCGGCCGACCGCCGAACGCGTAGACTTGCGGTAAGCACTGGCAGTTAGGTCTCGACGATGTCTTTCAAAAATGTGATACGCGAAGACAATTGAACCAAAGGAGGCAAAACAATAACCAGACAAATCGCTCTGGACACCAAGTCAAAACGGCCATGCACCACCCACTGAATCAAGAGAGCGCTACCAATCTGTCTCATTTTCTAACGCAGTGCGATAGCTGACTGTGCCACGGGGGGACTGATCGGGAAATGTGACCCACGCGCCGTGGTTTAGGCTTGATAAGGTCGATTTTTTCCAATGCATTGTGCTGAGTCAACAACCCTGTCCTGTTATCAGTTCGCTTCCCGCATCGCTGTCAGAATAAGTACCAGCCTCGATGACTTACTGATAACCGATACGCGAGAGAAGAGAGAGAACGAATCACCTGCTAGCATGGCACAAAACAAACCCACCCACAGACCAAATACTGGTATTCAGACTCGGATGCAGTTTTCATTTATTTATGTTGGGTACTCTACTGATGACTGCGATCTATATTGGCGTCGGTGAATGCTTTTTTAAAATTTATATTGAGTTTAACGACGCACTCTACAGATGACTATACGATCTGTTGGCGTCAGTGAATGATATATGAGACGATGGGATGATGAGATGAAAGGTTATTTTATTCTGTATGTTTGGACAGTGGGAAGGAGACGGTCGTGCCCTCTTGTTAAGGAATCATCCCAGTATTGACCTGAACCACGAAGGGAAACCACGAAAAAACCCTGTCAGGATGGTCGACCATGGCGGGAATCGAATCACGGTTTTATGAATGACGGTTCTGTGAATTATCCACTCGGCCATTATTATCAGTTTGGATGCCATGCCAACAACCGACGACAGTACGTGGACAGTGTCCATGTATACCCGACGACAGTATGCGGACAGTGTCCATGTATACCCGATGACAGTATGCGGACAGTGCGCGAACAGTGTCTACGTATACCAGATGACAGTGCGAGAACAGTGTCTACGTATAACGGATGACAGTGCGCGGACAGGGTCTATGTATAACGGATGACAGTGCGCGGACAGGGTCTATGTATAACAGATGTCAGTGCGCGAACAGTGTCTACGTATACCAGATGACAGTGCGAGAACAGTGTCTACGTATAACGGATGACAGTGCGATAACAGTGTCTACGTATACCAGATGACAGTGCGAGAACAGTGTCTACGTATAACGGATGACAGTACGCGGACAGTGCACGAACAGTGTCTACGTATAACGGATGACAGTGCACGAACAGTGTCTACGTATAACGGATGACAGTGCACGAACAGTGTCTACGTATAACGGATGACAGTACGCGGACAGGGTCTATGTATAACGGATGACAGTGCGCGGACAGGGTCTATGTATAACAGATGTCAGTGCGCGAACAGTGTCTACGTATACCAGATGACAGTGCGAGAACAGTGTCTACGTATAACGGATGACAGTGCGATAACAGTGTCTACGTATACCAGATGACAGTGCGAGAACAGTGTCTACGTATAACGGATGACAGTACGCGGACAGTGCACGAACAGTGTCTACGTATAACGGATGACAGTGCGCGGACAGGGTCTATGTATAACGGATGACAGTGCGCGAACAGTGTCTACGTATAACGGATGACAGTACGCGGACAGTGCACGAACAGTGTCTACGTATAACGGATGACAGTGCACGAACAGTGTCTACGTATAACGGATGACAGTGCGCGGACAGGGTCTATGTATAACGGATGACAGTGCGCGAACAGGGTCTACGTATAACGGATGACAGTGCGCGGACAGGGTCTATGTATAACAGATGACAGTGCGCGGACAGTGCGCGGACAGTGTCTTACCTGCATGATGGCCGTCTCGAGGGACTGTCCGTTCTTGACCATGTCCTCTGTGAGGCGCGAGTCGGCCACGATCTGCTCGGACAGGACGTTCTCGTTGATGTCTGCGGCGCGGGGCTTGACCAGGAACTGGTGGATTCCGACCACCTAAACAAACAAACAAACAAACAAACAAACATCAGTACATTTCAGATACAAACTTGACACGAATTACAGACCAATCAATAACATAGGCCTACATACATTCACATAATATATATATATATATATATATATATATATATATATATATATATATATATATATATATATATATAAATATATATATATATATATATATATATATATATATATATATATATATATATATATATATATTTGAATCAAAGAATAATTGTGATAAAAATGAAGCACGCGTCATACAAACTTGAATTTTGGAAAACGAGTAAGGCCCAGTATTACCAAGTCCAGTTAGTATTTATCTGAGAGTTGGTGAAAACAAATACCTCAGGTAACCATGGTGATAACAAGTTTGAACTGTCAGATAAAGGCTAACTAGACTTGGTAATACCGGGCCTAAGTCAAGTGACTAAGAAGTCCGAGATAGGCCTACAAGGGATCAATAGAATACTTTTTTTCAATCAACATTGAAACTTGTCACAAACCCATCGGTCCCCCACGAAGGCGAAGGATGGATGTCTGTAAAGGATCGTTCGAAAAAAGGACCCCAAGGGCGATCTTACCACCCAACAATACTAATGATAAGAAAATAACATTTATACGCAATGCATTTGGCATAGTATTCTGGGGCGGAGCAGCGAAGAAATACATAGACAAGATATTTAAACTACAAAAGTATGCCATAAGAGTCATGTTGGAAAAACGGAGGTGTGATAGCTGCAGAGGACTCTTCAAGAACTTCAATATTATGACAATAACATCTGTTTACATATTAGAACTGGTCTGTTTTATCAAAATGAATTTTAGCATATTTGAAAGTAAAACTACCCATGCATACAGCACCCGCAATGAGACTAATCTTGTAACTTCTAGTCATAGCACTGCCCTTTATGGGTCGGGACTTGACCATAATGCTGTGATAATTTTTAATGCTCTTCCTAAAGAATTATGATGTATAGAATCTTTTAATCTTTTTCAAATTAATGTGCAGCATTATCTGTTGGACAAGGAGTTTTATAATATTGATGATCTACTATTTAAGGCCTGAACATTTGTATTTGTATTATTATCCTGACGAAACATAACTTGTAAATGAGTATTCTGTAAATAAACTATTATCATTATTATTATTATTATTATTTTCATGAAATAAGATTGTTTTCTCATAAATTAATGAAAATATTGCATATATTGAGGTAATCTGCACGAATATGAAGAGATATGAATGTAGAAAGAGACAGGACAAAAGCAATAACTCGTATGCACTGCGCTTGCCGATAGTCTACAGGTCGTAAGTGTCAAACACCGATACTTTGCACTTGTTAGACGTGATTTTATGGCGGGAAACATATTATTTTACGATTTATATTCCATTTTAATCGTTTCTAATCAAAATACAAGCGATTCGAAGTCAGGGAAAACCATTGCACAATGAAATATAGTAAAAAACTTTTTTTTTTTTGAACTTCGAAATATTTCTGTACGGAATAATGGTATGATAATATAATTTATTCATGATCATACTTTATGAGATTCCCTCACATTTGATGTGTGATAATTTATGTACGGCTGAAGAATATACGACGATAGTTGGTCACAAAAGAAGGGTCTTTAGAACTTCTAGCATATTATAAGATGAGAATCCTCATAAATATGTTCTTACAATTTCCATAATAACTTCAGGTATTTTATTCATTCATATTGTACTTAACGACGTATTCTTTTTTATATTGGGTTTTAACGACGCATTATACTGCTGGCTACGATCTATTGGCGTCGGTGGGTGATAAATGAGATGATGGGATGATGAGATGAGAGGTTATTTTTATTAGGTATTTTGGATGATGGGAAGGAGTCGGTCGTGGCCTGTTGTTAAGGAACCATCCCAGTATTAACCTGAATGACAGAGGGAAACCACGAAAAATCTCTGTGAGGATGGTCGACCATGGCGGGAATCGAACCCCGGTCTCCCGAATGACGGTTCAGTGTGTTAACCACTAGGCCACGCGTCTCGGTGAAGTATTCTAATTACACGCTGGAAAAACTGTACAGCAGAATCAGTAAAATATGATGTAGACAGATTATTGTTTGCTCAATGAACCCACCAACAGCTACTTTACACGGGGGTACGAAAGAACAAATTATAACGAAGCTATGAAGTGATGATAAGTGAATGAACTTTGACAAAAACCCATGCCTTAAGCGGGACTCAAACCCACGCCCAACGGTGACTTCAATGTCTAAAGCGGTGCCTTAGCTGACTGAGCTAAGGAAGGAGGCTAAGTCGTTCGCATATACTTCGCGGCGTACTTCGTAATCTACTTCATAGTGTACTTCATAATATACTTCGTATAATAAATATATGGTCTTTGGTCCAAGTGATTACATCACGTCGCGTCGTTCACTCGTCGTTTCACCGACAACGACAATCGACTCGGCTGAATATTAATGACCGTTTCAACTAATCGGACTCGTAAAGTAATTCAGCCAGTAATTTATTCGGTTCCTTCCTCCAGTCCGACGGCTTCCTGTCGATATTAACATTCAGCAAGGTTCCTGTGACTAACACCTCGTGTTTTAAATACTGTCAAACTTTTAGAACTATACCGACACTTGAAACTTTTAAATGATACCAACATAAAAGACTAATCGTCCGCTAGACACATTTGCCATTTTAAAGCAGTTCTGGCGAACTTGGTTTGAATTATATAAAAAGCCTAGAATGTACACAAATATTGAATACACAACCTATAATCGAAGGTGTACTCATGAAAAACTTTCATAACTATACGGACACTTGAAACTTTTAAATGATACCAACATAGAAGACTAATTTATCCGCTAGACACATTTGCCATTTTAAAGCAGTTTAGGCGAATTTGGTTTGAATTATATAAAAAGCCTAGAATGTACACAAATATTGAATACACAACCTATAATCGAAGGTGTACTCATGAAAAACTTTATAACTATACGGACACTTGAAACTTTTAAATGATACCAACATAGAAGACTAATTATCCGCTAGACACATTTGCCATTTTAAAGCAGTTTAGGCGAATTTGGTTTGAATTATATAAAAAGCCTAGAATGTACACAAATATTAAATACACAACCTATATAATCGGAGGTGTAGTCATGAAAAACGAAGTACAAGGGCGCTCGATATTTCGGTGAATCTCGAGGGGGGAGGGGGGTGCATGGCCACTGGGAATTTTTCAAAGTAGCGTGTTATTATAGATTATATTTCGTCAGTTTGACACATAGACCCACTTTGTAATGTACTACTTTGAAGGGACGTTTGACACTAACAATTGGATGTCCAGTTTAATTGTACATATAGCGATGATTTTGAGCTTAAAAAGAGTTACGAATTATATTCCATACCCGTGCTGAATTTGTGCCAATATTTTATACTATTCGACTCTTGTGAGACGAACAAAAACACCCGTGACTAGAAGTATACATATCATTACATATTTTCAAAGGACATATCAAATTGTAAGACCTCATTATTGATCTCATTCAGTAGAGTTGGGTTTTACTTTATATTGTGAATTAAAATTATAATATTTAATTATTATAACATGTAAGTATTTAAGGAGTCAGAGAACTCGCCCCAGCTCATTGAAAAAGCTCAAATATTGTGCCTAGGCCCGGCCTAGGCGCACCTGCAAGTGCCATTTTTGGCCATAGGCGCACCAGCATGAACCATATATTCATACATATTAGATATAGTTTAGAACTTGTTCAGAAAAGTCTGGGATGTATCATGATTGACACGTGGATTAAAACTATGTATGATTGTTTCTATTTTTAGCATCAACATTTTCGCTGTACGAGGCCGCTCGCAAAAGACATTGCCATGATTCTAAAATTCAAGTTGATGAAAGTTATCAAACATAAAATCTCTAATATTACAAGTTAATGGAACTGTATATGAATAATATACCGGTGTGCATCTTTATTCGTGTATTTGTAATTAATTGTATCATTAAATCGGGAAACTAGACATTCAGACTAACCGCATTTACAATTTCAGCATACACCAATACTGTTGCCAATTCTACATGACCTAATATCAATTTTCAACTTGCGACATCTAATTACCAATTGAATTAAAACAGAAGAAATATCAAAAGAAATATAAATACAATACCATAATCATAAAAGTTTTTAGTATTCTATTTTTTCTAGATAGACTATATATAAACCACAAAAAAAAATATTGCCTGTATATTAAGTAAATTATTGCTTTGTTAATTTCGAAGTGTCGCTAATCTATTCATGAATAAGATATTTGAATAGCACAGTGACACGACAGAAAGGTCACGGCGCCATAGATCGGATATAGTGTGACCTATTACCTGGGAATAACAATAGAACTACACTACCTGTTGCATCGATAATCACACGTTAATGAGTGGTTTCGAGTGGCCGTGGTTATATCTACCAACTTGATAAAAGTAAACAACTCTTCAAGCTATTGGTAGAGCAAGTGAAGTGCTGTTTCGTATTGTACGCAGTGACGTAGTCGTATTGTTGAAAGAGACATACAACAATGTCAACCAATCACAATTTGTTTAACTTCGCCAATTTGAAGTATTGCTAATTTGCTATGTTAAGAGGCTACTTTACATCTGACAACCCAGGAGTAAAACCTGCAGGGAACGATCAAAACAGGACAAAAAGCGCCAATACAAGCCTTTAGTTCCCAACATATGATGGGTAAACGGCAGCACCAATCAGTCTAATTATTTCTGCAATAAAACAACAATGAGTATATCTGTGCCTCTACGTTCACTAAAAAATCATATTATTCTATTGTATTACTCTAAAAAAATCTTAATAACAATGAAAAACAGGTAGAAACATATTGATTTTTGACAATTATTTTGAAAGGGTTGAAAACATACCACGAACTGAAGCTCTTCGTACGAGCACGTATTGAATACAAGTGATCATCTAACCGAAAACTATAAGTTGATACGATGGTTGGTTTTTCGTTGCCAACTTGGGCCCCGAACGTCTGCAATCAAGCCGGTAGGCAAGATGTAAAGAGGCCTCTTAAGCATAGAATGCTATCCATATGAGCCTGTACAACACGTAGTGGTGACACAAAATGGTAATATATAAATACTGAGCAATACTTTTAATTAAGTTTACTCGACGATCCCACTAACAGTTAGGTAATTTGGGGGACGTTACTTTTAATTTGTTGCAGTTTTATTTATCAAAAATCTCGACTTTTTTTAAACCCTAAAAAACTAGAGCAAAATCCAAAATGTACTCATTTATTTATATTGTGTTTAACGAAGCACTGAAATGATGACTAAGATCTATTGGCGTCGGTGAATGATGTATGAGATTGCTGGAAGACGATATTCACTTCAGTACGGTAACAATAACATTTGGATGGTGAGAAGAAATAGTGAAACTTGCTTCTTTTATGGGAAAATATAATTTCGTACTGTTACCATATAACAGCAGAAAGTTGAAGGCAAACGAAAAAAACTGAAACTATGATAGGAAGACACAATTTGGGAGACATTGTTGTCCACTTATTGAAACAATGGGTGTCACCCATTGTTGAAAGAGACAGAGAACAATGTCCACCAGTTCGAATTGACCAATCAGAGTGTTTGGTAGTCCACCAGTTCGCTGTGTTGCTATGGTAACTATTGTTTGTCATTTGTCACTTGAAAGAAGCCTACATATTGGCGAGAGAACGTCCAGCACTAGCGCTCGTGTGTCTCGAATGATTCTGTAGTGACAACGCTCGAGGGTCTCGAATAATTAGTTTTAAATGTGTGCGAACCGTCTCTTTGCAGGCCATCAGCAGGCGATAAGCGAAGAGACGAATTTAGCCGTGTTTACAGAGCATCAAGTCGAAACGGCGATAAGAAGTAGGCCACTGTCATTGACAGAAAACTGACGGGAAAAAACAAGCAGAAGCCATTTACTATTTACTACAGAAAAACGCAGCTTGATGCATTGCGATTGTTGATCGAGCTATTTATGCGAATTGTAATCGAAAGTTATTATATAGGCCTACATCCCTTGATTTCAAAACTGTCAAGACCCTTCAAAATGTGTTCGAAAGTTATATACTTAGGCCCGGTTAGGCCTATATACATTGATTTCGAAATAATCAAGCATTCCTTATATATCATGGCCTTCGTTATTCAATGCAACCTGTTGATTAGGCCTAACGAACCATCAACTCAAAATTTTGCCTTTTTCTAATAACCTAGCATTTAATACGTATTCATATTAAAAACAACCGATCCAAATTTCTTTGGAAATGATGGGAACATATAAAATTAACATTCTGTGAAATTTTCACTTTTAACGGATACAATTTAAAAATATAAAATTCAAACTTTGCGGTTTTCTGATGAATTTACTATTTACAACTCAGTGGATGAATTGAACAATTGGAAAACATGATGTGATACTAAAAAAAAAATACCGTGAAGGAGTAATTTAAATGTACACATTTTCATAGCAATCCCATCTGGCTAAACCGTTAATTCCAGTTTCAAGATGTATATCTTGAAGTATGGTCTATCATCAGCTCAGTGACCATGGTGACAAACATGAAACAACCATAGCAAACTTTCAATATCAACTAAACTGAGATTTTCAATTAGCCACCAAAATACCTATCTATACACACCGAGGCTCCCAGTCTCCATATTTCTCCCCTTTTTTCTATTTATATAGAGTTTAACGACGCACTCTACTAATGACTGATCTATTGGCGTCGGTGAATGATATATGAGATAATGGGATGATGAGATGAACGGTTATTTTATCAAGTTTTTTTTTTGGATAGTAGTCGGTCGTGGCCTATTGTAAATCCCAGTATTGACCTGAATGCCAGAGGGAAACCACGAAAAACCCTTGTCAGGAAGGTTGACCATGGCGGGAATCGATCCCCGGCCTCCTTATTAGCAGTATACGTGATATCGAAGCATGCTATCAAGTGATATGCTATTATACTATTATAGCATTACGGCCAGATCGTGTTACATGCTGTTATAATAGTAGGCCTGTATCAATAACATCCTGCAATTAGCAGCCGCTAATAGTAGACCATCAGGCTAGTGGTAGAGTTACAGGTGAAAACGTGGAAAAGTACTCAACTAATTTCATTCACACTCGACGAGTTTACTATAATTACTGTTAGGTTCCCGTCTGATATAAAAATTACTAACGATATTGAAATTTTAATATCTGCAGACATTTCTAGATTTTTTTTTTAATAACATCGAAACTTGATACAAAATCATTGTTCCCCAATTAGGCGATGGACAAAAGATGGGATCGTTTGAACGGGGCACCACAAGGGCGATATATCGAAATTTTTCATTTTCAAGGCCTCCCCAGCTTACTTAGGACAAGAAGTTTTGCCAGGGAGATTTCTCAGCTAAATATGATCATGGTGATGATTATTGGTTACTTAGCGACCCCACCAACAGCTAGGTCACACGGGGGTACGAATGAACAGGTGACTATGAAACTATGTAGTGATGAAGTGAGAGGACGTTTACAATAACCCTTGCCTTATGCGGGACTCGAATTCACGCCCAACTGTGACTTCAGTTTCTGAAGCAGTGTCTCAGTTGACTGAGCTACGGAGAGAGGCGTAATGATCATGTAAATGTTTGACAGTGCAAGATACAAAATTAAAATGATATTTTACAAGATGCAGACAATATTTGTCGAAAATTTTGATGAGCTAAATTTTATTATAAAAAAGGTGGAAAGTTTGATGTGTGTATATAGGCCTAACTGTATACACCCGATTTTAATCTCACCGCGTACCGTTACACTTGTCTCTCTATATTTATTTATATTGTGTTTAACGACGCACTGTACTGATAACTACGATCTATTGGCGTCCGTGAATGATATATGAAGTGGTGGGATGATGAAATGAAAGGTTATTTTATAAGGTGTTTTTGGGTAGTGGAAAGGAATCGGTCGTGGCCTGTTGTTAAGGAAACATCCCAGTATTAACCTGATATCGACAGAGGGAAACCACTAAAAGTCCCTGTCAGGATGGTCGACCATGACGGGAATCGAACCCCGGTCTCCCGAATGACGGTTCAATGTATCAACAACTCGGCCACACGTCTCAGTGTGAACGCTGATTATGGATCGATATTATTTTAGGAGATCGACGTTAACCAGTAGGTGGTTAACCATTAGTTATGTTAGTAGAAATCCACCTTCTTTCGTGGATACAACTACCTCGCCCCACCCAATCCACAACTTTTGAACAGCATCCACAACTACTGTACCGCATCCACAACTGATCCACAACCTCAGTCAGTACCCAATCGCCATGTTTTTCCCACCCCAAGGATGTCTGGTTTTTTACATTGATCACGCTAGCTGCTGGCAAAGTACACGTCTATAAAAATGGAGAGACCGGGAATTAATTATTAATTGAGAATACAAGAAGAAGTGAGGTGCTATTGATGAAGATGACTCGGAGAAATCCACGCTTCGTGTCGCAAGGTTCGACACGTCAGCACGCATGCGCAGAAACGAAGCGACGATCATGTGTACTTACAGTATATAGGCCTAGTGATACAATATGCTGTGTGAAGTAGGAACTGTATTTACTTTTCGAATACTGCTATACAATGGATGAAAAAAATCACACACACATAATTATATCTATAGGCCTATTAATGCAATCGATAATTATAATATATATATATATATATATATATATATATATATATATATATATATATATATATATATATATATATATATATATATATATATATATATATATGTATGTGTGTGTGTGAATATACGATCCCTTCAGAATGGCATGGCCACACATTTTGAAACGTAGGGGAAACACAATTGATCGTTTTTCTAATTCAATTACAAATGGTATTCCAGAAAATTCAAATATAATTTCATGCATATATATATATATATATATATATATATATATATATATACACACATATATATATATATATATATATATATATATATATATACATATATATATATATATATATATACATATATATATATATATATATATACATATATATATATATATATATATATATATATATATATATATATATATATATATACATATATATACATATATATATACATATATATATATATATATATATATATATATATATATATATATATATATACATATACATATACATATATATATATATATATATATATATATATATATATATATATATATATACATATATATATATATATATATATATATATATATATATATATATATATATATATATATATATATATATATATATATATATATGAATATATATATATATATATGAATATATATATATATATATATATGAATATATATATATATATATATATATATATATATATATATATATATATATATATATATATATATATATATATATATATGCCTATATGTTGATATGCATATATTAGAAAACCATGGACCTATATATTGCATAGAGTATAGGATCATTGCGAGAACAAACTCAAGTTTATATAATACATTATATACATTTAATTAATTTAATACACCCAATTAATTCATATATTTGATATAATAATGTTTAGGCCTATATAATTAAAAACAAATCATTTATATATATAAAAGGATATTTCAAAAGTAATAGATAACTCTTATTTCTCACAATACTCCTGTCCTTCTCTAGAAAGATCTTCTCACGATACAACATTTCAGGTCAAGTTCATAATATAAACCTTATATAAGTATTAAATACACAGAGTTATTGAACATTTAAAGAAAAAAGAAAATTGAAGATCGGAATACTGTGCGAAATAAAATTGATGACAATCGAGAAATACAAATTAATGTGAATATGCATACACACATATATAAATGTATATATAAATATTTTTATTCAGGCCTACATACACATATTGACAAATATATTGAAGCAGTTGATAGAAAAAAGGGAGTGTTTTTCGTGGTTTTCCTCTAATGTTTCCTTCTCACTATCCTTCTCATTACCTATAAGAAACCTTCATCTCATCATCCCATAATCTCATTCGACGCCAATAGATCTCATCACTGAGTTCAACCAAATATAAATAAATGAACAACTAAATTCCTATAATTATATGAAGCATTCTGAGAAAGTGTTTCCTCGAAGCATGTGTAAAATCACCGCTTAAAGTTGACAATTACAGGCTAGAAAAGGAAATGTCTAATTACAGTTCCAGCACGATAGACGTCACAGCAATACAAGACTGTAAGAAAAAAAAATCTCGAAGCGAAAACTTAACGATATACCAGATTGAATGAATAATAAAAAAAGTGGGCGTGGCAGTTCATTCACCATTCACATTGCGTTTCGCAACGATCGATTTCCACCAATGATAACGCTCGATATTGCTGCTGTCAAACTCGGCATTTCACTCCTTAATTATAATAGCCCTGAAGAAATGAAGTTTTGTTATTTACAATCTTTACATCTCGATCGATAAATAATAAAAATAATTCAATCAAAAATGGTAATGAAATATTTTGGGTATACTGGTGACTATAGGTACGAAGCTCGTATATATACTTGTATTCACTTAGGTAGAAGGTTGTCTACCAATATAACAAACTAAAAAAATGAGAAATTTTTCTTCATTATATTAAAATATAAAGAAAATATAAATATAAATATATGAATAGATGGAAAAATAAAAATAAATTCAGAAATGTAATATACAAATAGAAATATAGAAATATTTCTTCATATTCATTGATCCATGGTATTTTTAAAACCATGAAATTATGAAATACTAGGAGCATGATAAGAATCGCAACTGAAACATAGAGAAAAATATGAATCCTCGAACTTGAAGAGAAATGATGAACTGTGAATTAGATTTCAACAAATTTGAAAGATTGAATCACGTATTTTTTAGTAAATCTTGTTATGAAAAATCATAATACTTGAAAAATATCACAGCTATGAAAATATAACTAATTTATCTGTGTTTTTTATGTTGGTAGACGGCCTTCTACTTTGGTTTATACTTTATTTACATCAAAATGTACATCAAAATTCAAAGTCGATGCAATTTTCGGCAACAATTTGTATTCATATATTAATACCACAGCCTCTATGTTTTTCTAACGCAATTATAAATCGAATGTGTCAAAACCGCAGTGACAAGCAGTTATTAAATAATAGCAGGTGTGACAACATGACACCACAACAAATACATAAATATTTATCACGTTGGGATGAATGATTGGACTTTTGATTTCGGAGGTTGAGAAAATGATTTGTAATTGTGTTTTTTGTTTTTTGTATTTTATCTTCGTATGTGGCCTCGTAATTATCTCCTACAGCTTGTTGAACAAGATTTAATGTTGACTTTTTTGACTGATTGTTTTGTAAAGTTCATTTAAAGATGATCGAGTCAAATCGCAAATGCAGTACAATATAGGTTGAGAATGCACTCTTGTTTTGGGGCACATGGGAGTTGATTCATCTAAATATCTTTTTTGTGATTCATTTTGAACGGTATGAGATATCAAAACTCCAATACAGAATAAACACAGCTGTTTCTAATACCTTCAAGATGGTATAAATTATTACTATACAAATCACATCATCTAATAGTCAAATGTATAGAGCTAAAACAATACATTGCTTAGCTGAATAGGGGCCTATTTACGTTTGACCATTAGGTGCATGCGCCACCCTCGGTAGCTCGGTCAGCTGAGGCACCGCTTTAGAAACTGGAGTCACCGTTGGGCGTGGGTTCGAATCCCGCATAAGGCATGGGTTTTTGTGAATTTTCTCTCACTTATCATCACTTCATACATTCATAATCACCAGCTCATTCGTACCCCCGTATAAACTAGCTGTTGGTGGGGTCGTTAAGCAAACAATAATCAATCAATTAGGTGCATGAGTTGAAAAAAGTTATAACTTTTTGTCCTCATACCATCGTGAAGGTATTAAAAATATCTGTTTTTCTACTACATTTGAATTTTGATCTCTCAATACTGTTCAAAAGAAATCACAAAAAAAATAATATTTCGCTCAACCGATCACTAAAAAACCTATTATGAAACTAACCTTTTGTAGATATTAGTATTATTCATTTCGAAAACTTCGAAATATTTCATATCCCCAATCCCTCTGATACTTTTGTAGGCACAGTTGTTGTAGTGCTGGACAGATTTACGATAACAAATGCAACTGCATCTTTCAAAATGGCTAGATCCTCAAAGTTTCGGAGAGATTGTTCAAGTGATGGCGCTTTTGGTTTCGGTGATGGACCTATCGACGTTTTCAATTATTCAGTTGGTAGACGACGAACTTTTCTCGTGGATACTGGTATAGTCTACAAATATGAGAACCCCCCTTTCCTCCCCCCCCCCTTCACAAAAAAAAACACAGACACAAAAGTTAAAACACTTCTGATACTGGTTTTTTGTTCTGTTTTAGGGTAAATAACGTGGTCTAAGTCGATAAGGAAGTTCCAGCCCGCATCAACAATATTCAGTCAGTCATAAAAAGTCGGTAGACATTAATTATAAACGAAGGAAACTTTGCTAACAAATAGAATCAATATCCATGATAATGAAGCAGTTGGTTTGAACAGTGCGAGCACGTGCAACAAGTACAAACATGACGACGAAAAACTTCTCTAAAATAGATCGAGCTGAAGTCCATGTCAAGGAGAGATGAGTCCAACGTCAGAGCTTTTTTCCCCGCCAAGTTACCCCCACTACTCGCTTTGTTGGGGTTAGAGGTTCGAACCTCGGCGAAAGGATCGTAGCTCTCACCCCAACGAAGTAAGTGGGGGGCAACTTGGCGGGGAAAAAAGCTGTGACGTCACTCGTCTCTCCTAGGTATGAACTTTACTCATAGACTTGGACTATAGCGTGTTTACTTAGAAAGAGGATGCCTATTCGAGAAAACGAACATAACATAACCGAACCCAAAAACCCTAATACAGCTTCTCTGTGCTTTAACCAATTCCCCAAAAAGTAGATTATCATCACATCATAATTTCATTAACACATGCTTATTCGTACCCCCGTATAACCTAGTTGTTGGTGGACCCCACCAACAACTAGGTTATACGGTTCAGCGCAAAAAAAAAAAAAAATTTACTAGATTTTATCCAAATCGCTCACTTTGTAACACACAAAAAATAAATCCCATCAATGACTCTAGGTTCGAGACATCATTCGAAACTGAATAGCTACTTTATTTCATTTTTGATTTTTAAAACATAGTGCATGCTTTATAGCTGTTTGCTGATAGAACAATCGGTCGGGTCCGGACCAGTCCGCCCCTGAGCTCGTCACATTTGATCTCGCCAGGTTGGTAGACAGGGTGCCAACTCACGGGAACAAGTTACGGTTCACAGCGTCACGCTTCGTAACCATGACGACGACAAACAGTATATGTCAATAATCTGCCACTCATTAATGCAGAGTTGTAAGAAAACTTTTACAGGTGTATCTGTTCATATAATTATACACATTCGGCGTCTTACATCTTCATATAATTTATTTATGTACTTCTTTATTTGAAAACTCTTACAATTGCACAAAAATGTGCGGTGGCAAGTTCCCTAACTATCCCTATTCCACCGCCTCCCTACCCCTCTGACGGAATAACTTTAACCCTATTTCAACCCCCTCAAAAACACTCCTACTGAACTAAGCCCATTCCATTCCAATCCCTACCTGTCCTTTTAGAAAGATAATTTACCGACATCTGATCTCATACAAATATATAATACCTACACAATAAATTACAATGTTTTGTTAGAAAAGTCGGATATAGAAATTAAAGGCCACCGCCACTGTGAACACAATTAATCAAACAATTAATTAATTAACTATTTTTATCAATTAATACAATTAATTAACTAGATTCTAACGAATAATTACGATATTTATTTTCCTCATTTTCAGATAAAACTAGAAATCAACTTATCAATTTTAGAAATTATAATGAAAATCAATCATCGTATCAACATACAGTTTTCGGTTAAATGATCACCAGTATCCAATACGTGCTCGCTCGAAGATCTAAATAGTTCGTGGTATGTTTTCAACCCTTTCAAAATAATTGTCAAAAATCAAAATGTTTCTATCTGCTTTTATTGTTTTCAAGATTTTTTCAGAGTGATGTAATATGGAATTGAATTTTTAATGAACGTAGAGACACAAGTGGTGACACACAAGACACATTGTGGTTTCATTGCAAAGACTGATTGGTCTCACCGTTTACCCACCATCACATAGCTCGACTATCTGTGCCACCATGTGTCAAAAGCCAAAGACCTGCATTTGGCGCTTTTTGTCCTGTTTTAACCGCCCCCTGGAGGTTATATTCATGGGTTGTGAGATTAATAGTAAACAAAATACACGAATGTTGATATCTTCCACTTTGAACCAAGTCTCTTGGGGAATGATCACTTCTTTCCACTAACAGCAGAATGATGTCAAGTTCATCATTATACAATGGGAAAATAAAATAAATAGATAGATAGGCCTAAATTTGTATAATTAGGCCCATCACTCTACTAATTACCTAAGTACAGCTGCACATAGACCTTGCCAAAAGCTTTCACGAATCAGGCGATTTTTCTTCAAATCGACAACAACAACAACAACAACAACAACAACAACAACGTTTGATCACGTTTGTGTTATGATTTATTATGTTCATGCCACAGACAAGCCAAATAAACTTTGAGAGCTCTTGAGTAGAAAACATGTATCTTCTCCCTAAAAATGTCAATAGAAAACAACAACAACAACAACAACAACAACAACAAGTGCCAGAGCACATGAAGCCGCCCTCTGATACTACTTATCGGGGATACACCTGTAATCCCGTAATTAGTCGGAGCAAGGGACCTAGAAGGCTGTGAGTCTGTAATTACTCGGAGTGATAAAACAAGAAGGCTGTGATTGATAATAAAACAGCACCGCTTAAAGGGAACTTGCAAACGAAATAACATTTCCAGTGTCAATGTAACATATGAACGATCACAGTGACTTATGAAATTATGTTGTTCCTATTCAAAAAGTAATCAATATCTCTCAATGCTCAACCTATATCATACCCGTAAGTTATATATTTATATTGTGCTATCGCCCCACCATCATGATGACTAAGATCTATTGGCGTCTGAGCCCATCCTGTATTCCGACAAACGGATTCAATTATCCCTCTAAAAGAATAAAGACAAGAAATAACGGCATGACCTTGAATACATCCCCGTCTCCAACCCTCGCTGAGACTGGCCCGATATTCTGAAGGGATAGCGTGACAGTGTACGGGTGAACCCATGCATGAGGACATCCCTCTTCCGCCCACCCCAACAATATAATATAATCCACCCTCCTGAATTCAATGGGGTTAAGAGTAAACACAGATATATACACTCGATAACCGAGTGTGGGAATGGGGTGGGGGTGCATAGGAATACAGATATTATTTATTGTGTATTTATTTTAGTTTGGATATTGTAGTTACTTGATTTTCAGGGCCGTATCAACTCACAGACCTGGGCCTGGGACGTGAAATATTAAAGGAGCGCCAAATATCTAAGAGGTGTCAAATGAGTGACACCAGCCGATGGGATAAAAAAGACAATTATATAAAGTTGCATCAATCATAAAAGAAGTGTATTTATTTATATTGGGTTAAACGATGCACTCTACTGATGACTACGATCTATTGGCGTCGGTGGATGATAATATATGAGATGGTGAGATGATGGGATGAAAGGTTATTTTATTTTATTTTTTTTATATTGGGTTTTAACGACGCACTGTAATGATGACTAAGATCTATTGGCGTCGGATGAATGATTAATGAGATGATGGGATGGTGAGATGAAGGTTTTTGGGGTAGTGGGAAGGTTAGTGGGAAGGAAGCGGTCGTGGCCTATATTGTGGGGACCATCCCGGCATTAGCCTAGACTACAGAGGGAAACCACGAAAAACCCCTGTAAAGATGGTCGGTGGCGGGGATCGAACCGGGTCCGATATGTCCCTTCACCTCCCGGTCACACGAAGCAAGTGAGCAAACCACTCAGCTACTGTGCCGGTTAAAGGTTATTTTATCAGGTGTTTTTGAATAGTGGGAAGGAGTCGGCCGTGGCCTGTTGTTAAGGAACCATCCCAGTATTGACCTGAACGACATAGGGAAGCCACGAAAACCCCTGTCAGGATGGTCGACCATGGCGGGAATAGAACCCCGGTCTCCTATATATCGTGTTATGTAGCGAATTGCATATATTATATACTATTATATATCAAGAATTAGTGAATTATGCTAATTGTGTTCGGTAGGTTTTACTTTTCGAACATTCCCACAAGTTTGAAATAGCAAATTAGCCGACCATGTGACCCTGTGACTCATCAACCGCCAAAAAAAAAGCGAGAGGAACACGGAAAATGCATTACAGACTTTGACGTAACATGCAACAATCTACGACCACCTGATGCTAGACAAGTGTTGGCTTGTATCGAAGATAGAAGGTGCCGGTCGACCGTTCCTCCTAACCTATAACACTAACGAACAGGTGGTTCAAGCCTTCATCACTAGCGTGTAACTTGGACCACGGAAGAGAAAGGTTCCGAACAACCGTTTCCCCTATCCTATAACACTAACGCACAGGTGTTCCAAGCCTTCATATCTCGTAAGTAACTTGTATCCACTAAAGAAGCTACCGAATAACCGTTTCCCCTATCCTATAACACTAACACACAGGTGTTTCAAGCCTTCATCTCTCGTGAGTAACTTGTATCCACTAAAGAAGCTACCGATTGACCGTTCCCCCTATCCTATAACACTAACACCCGGCTGATTCGCGCATTCATCTCTCTCGCGGGAACTAGTCTGTACAAGCGAATGCAGTCCATGCAGAGATGTAATTATACCATTACCGGTCAAGTCTTTTGCCTGGAAAAACCAGGTGAAAAATGCAGCCTGAACTGAACGACTAAAAAAAACGACTTGTTTCTAAAACTAGATAAACAGGTACAGTCCCAGGCAAATTAATCACATTGTGGCTTCAAGTTGACATAATCTGGAAAAGGTGTTCGGGAAACAAGTATATGGCGTGTTCATGTCTTGGAATGAGTGTATATATACCAAATCACATAGTACATGGATAACGAAATTACATAGTCGCACGAAATTCGAATAAAACACAAGAAAATAACTTGTCTGACGGCCAAAAGGGCGCGTGAATTCTATATTTAGATCTAATCTACGTGAAACAAATGATACTATATAGTATATAATAGTATATATACTGGTATATAGTAACTATAGTAGGCCCTTTATATAATTCGTAGTTTATAGCAACCAAAATTGTTTGATGATGATTATTGTTTGCTTAACGGCCCCACCAATAGCTAGGTGATACGCGGGTACGAATGAGCAGGTGATTATGAAATTATGAAGTGATGATAAGTGAAAGGACGTTTACAAAAACCCATGCCTTATGCGGGACTCGCACTCACTTCAGTTATAAAATGTATGTTTTTTTTTCCAAATCGAGATTTTTACAAACTTTTTTTGCGGCAATCGAGTTTTTCGTTACCGGCCGAGTCGCCACTCGCGCCCGCCAAGTCCGCGCGACCGCACTATTTATGTCCGATTTCAACATTTCTCGGGATTCGATCTCGCATCCCTCTAATTCGAGTTGCAAAGGTATGTGCCACAACGTTGAAGTGATGTTTTTCGAGCATGGAAGAGCAATAAGGCACTTATAAAAAGTCAGTTGGATTTTTTCGGTTGATCTAGCCTTGGTTCGCATATAACGCACGTTACTCTTAATGGGAACACAGGCCACATGGAGATGTGATTCCAGAATCGTTAGTTGTCATAGTAACGGTTATGTAAATAACAGCAGGTAGACTAGACTAAGTAGTGAGACGTCGAAGCTTCCTAGAGTTTTTTATTTTCTTTATATTGGGTTTTAATGACGCACTATAATGATGGCTACGATCTATTGGCGTCAGTGGATGATGAATGAGATGGTGGGATGATGAGATGAAAGGTTATTTCATTAGGTGTTTTGGATGGTGGGAAGGAGTCAGTCGTGGCCTGTTGTTAAGGAACCATCCCAGTATCAACCTGAACGACAAAGGGAAACCACGAAAAACGCCTGTCAGGATGATCGACCATGGCGGGAATCGAACCCCGGTCTCCCGAATGATGGTTCAGTGTGTTACCACTTGGCCACGCATCTCGATCTTCCTCCAGTTGCTGATTATCATTTATTCGGTGCATTCCGAAACCTACTGGCCAGTAGGTTTACCACAGATAATCGATCTATTAGCTCAATTATCTGTGGCCTTACTTGTAGTACAGTAGGCCTACCACACAAGTACTTGCGAGTACAATTATTTGTATCCAGTAGAATCCAATAACGGAACACACCCAGTACAATTCGAAAGTAAAAAGATGGACGACATTATCGTTTTCTTCAATCAAATGTTTGGTTATGAAATAACATGTACAGAAATGTATACTCAAATCAACCTTATATACATACATTTTAAATTACCTAACACTCTCCAGATGCAGTTTCTCTGCCTTATTTACAAGTATATTCACACTCCGATCTGTGCACATGAACAAACTAATGTGTAATCTCGCACCACTCATGGAGGTCGCCATCACTTTTACTGGGTGGACTGGGGCAGATAGCAACATTTGCAAAATTATATTAAATAATAATTATAATTTAATTTATAATTCATTTTAATTATAATTAAATAGTATGCAAAATTTACTGGCGTCTGAGTCTCGGAACGTTTAGTAAAATAGGCCTATACTCAGATTAGGTTTCGGAACGGTCAGTACGCTTGCAATAGATTCTGGTAGTTTTGGAACGCAGCCATAGTTGTTCACGTTAAAGTTTAACAGCCGTTTGGTCAGCAGAGTCAAAAAGTAATTTTGAAATTAATTCTACATTGGGGAAATTTGAGTCAAGCTTTATTGAACATGTGTATATTCTTGAATTGAAATTACATCAGAAACACTGTCATATTTTTTTGGCTTAAGTTACAGCGCTTAAATGAAATATTAAGTTGCTGTTTTGACTTTATTTTGGTGAAAAAATCAACTATTTTTCCTCTTACAATGAGTGTGATTCATAAATGAGAACGGGTACCTATATTTATTTTTGCATAATTCTATTCATAATATCTTCATCTACAATAAAACAAGTTTTTTGATTGAATGTCATTACTTTCAGTGTATGTTAATGATCTGTTGAACAATAAAAACGCATGAAATTTGAAGGTTGCGTGTTGAATGATAGGGAAACATCCAGTATTTGAATTGATATATCTCAAAATTTATTCCGGTTAGCTTATCATCTGTTTTGATATAATTATCGAGCACATCAAAACGAATCGACTGACAAAAAATCATGATTTTTTCATGACCATGAGGTAATGGAGGTTAACTGTTCTAAACTGAAGTAGAAGAATAACATACAGAAAATGCATTCATTTCGTAGTGCAATGCATCGGGCCGGAAGTGCATGTGTGGGTCTATATAGCAACGTTGAGGTTTGAGGTTGATTTGAAGTTGGATTAAACTAGTTTACTAGGTTAGTTATGTCAAGTTAGGTTAGAATCAGTATGATTGGGTTGATTTAGGTTGATTTGGCGTGCGTGTAACAATAACAACATCCACATAGCCCGATGGTTCGACGTGTATAGAAGAAGCTGCCCATTTAATCACGGTTCCCACTTTTTTCTCGGGTAAAATTCCCTTACTTTTGCAGGTTTTTCTGCTCCAGTTTTGATACATTACAGGTTCGATGCGATAAATTATTCGACAAACAATCTATGATTTTATTCTAAAAATATATTTCCTTTCGATACTCCTCTTCCCCTACCCCCCAACAATTCATAATCAATCTTGCTACGCGCCTGTTCACAGAATTTCGTGCCTACAGCGGGACTTGAACCCACGCCTCCATATTTCCCAGCAGCGTCTCAACTCCCTGAGCCAAGCGGATGGCAGTTCGTCTGTACGGATAGAAGCTAGTCGTAACTCCTTATTACTTCCCATGTCTCCACGAAACCCTCTTAGCGTGAAGCTGCGAACAAAACCGGTCTACTGGGTTCCCTAACACACAAGCTCAGGTGTACATGTCTGCAGTGTGCTGTCTCAAAAACAACCAACAACATTTGTTATTGTATAGCGTTAAACACAAATCCATTCTCAGGACACATTTTGGACAGAACATGTTCGGAAACAATCTTCTTGATTTAATTTTAATTTAATTTGATTACTGTGTGATAAACGACCCCAGTCCCACCAACAGCTAGATTATACGGGGGTAGGAATGAGCAGGTGATTATGAAACCTGCAAGCTACAAAAACCCATCCCTTAAGCGGGGCTCGAACCCGAACCCAATGGCCAACGGTGACTTCAGTCTCTGAAGCGGTGCCTCAGCTGACCGAGCTACCGAGGGCGGCTCAATTTTATTTATTTCATTTATATCGTACTTCAGACGCACTCTCCTGATGACTACGATCTATTGGTATCAGTTAATGATATATGAGATGATGGGATGATGAGGTGAAAGTTTCTGTGTGTGTTTTTGGATGGTGGGTAGGAGTCGCTCGTGGCCTGTTGTCAAGGAACCATCCCAGTATTAACCTGAACTACAGAGAGAAACCACGAAAAACCCTGTCAGGATGGTCGACCATGGCGAGAATCGAACCCCGATCTTCTGAATGACGGTTCAGTGTATTAACCACTCGGCCACACGTCTCAAACCAGAACACATATTATAAATGTAGTGCACTTGCGGTCAGATAAAATAAAATAGTAACAGTTTTTGTTTCACTTTCAACTTTTTCATACAATACTGTAACGTAAAGTATACGCCTAGAGGTCTATTATTTTCAGTGCTTCCGTTCTGGAATGCATTTGAATGTGGCAAGATTGAATCGATTGAAATTAATATCCAACAGGTGATGGATAATAGATTTCCAAGAAATAAGTGAAACCACAAAAGAAAGAAATAATTACACATGGAATTCATATACTTTTGAACGGTTAGAGATATCAAATTTCACATTCGATATAGAAACACAGATTTTTCATCGGCTTCAAAATGATATGGAATAAAATGTTTGATCTTAGGTTCTAACATTTATTTATAGATATACAGCTTAAAATATTGTGTTTTATCGGTTGATTTACATGTTAAAATTATGCTATACAAAGTGCATGAATAGTTGTCACTTTTACTGTCTCGAATTTATTAAAAATATATCTAAAAATATAGATAATATATATAACTCAAATCTATCAAACATGTAAATATATAACACATTGAAAATATATCTCATATCGTTCAAAGATTATCACCAAAAAATTGATATTCCGTTAAATCGGTTCCCATACACTCCCTAACACGCAGCCACCATCCGGGTAACGAAACACCATATTAGCAGCCGACCAAAACCATTACAACTAATGCCGATTTAATTAATCATACTTCTTCCGAGACCGGATGTAGGCATGTAGTCGGCCGCTGCATCGTGAAAACAAGCCCATACATATGCAATGAGCAGCTACAACTGGGGATAATAACCCTGTGTGCTATCTTTAATTACATCCAGACATCTTTCCATTACCGATCATAAATATTTGTTACTACATTTTGCCAAACTTTGATTATGAATTAAGGGGGGAGGGGTTGAATATCGAAAGGTAATATATTTTTGGAATGAAATCACAAACTATTCGTTGAATAATTCAACGCATCGAACCTGTATGCTGTACGTATCAAAAACAGAGGAACTCGGAAAAATAAGTGAATGTCACCCCCAGGAAAAAGTGAAGATAATCGTGATTAAATGGGGCAGCCTCTATACACGTCGGACCATCGGGCTATGTGGATGATGATGTTGTTGTTGTTGTTAGTATTATTATTATCGAACACACCCCAAATTATTAATTAACCGAATCCTACTGATTCTGACCTAACTTGACCTAACAATCATATAGTGAACTAATTTAATATCACTTTATAAACCCATACATATGCAATAAGAAGCTACAAGTGGGGATAATAACCCTGTGTGTGTGGGGGGGGGGGAGGGGGGAGTATTATCTTTAATTACATCTATACAAATCTTTCCATTACCGATCATAAATATACATATTTGTTACTACATTGATTACGGTAAATATTTCAGAAAGTAGATTGGGAAATGGTTGCTGTAAATTTATCAATAGCTTGGAATAACGGGTAGGGACAGGTAGAAGCCTGACGGCTCGTTAGGTGGGTACAAGGGGAAGGAGGGGGTGGGGGGAGGGGGGAGGGGTTGTTGTCTGTGAGAGAAGGTCGTCTACCAACATAACAAATACAAATAGCACCGTTATATTTGTAGATCTTGAGGACTTTTCGATTGTTGATTGCTTAGACTTGGAAAACAGCTATAGGTTATACGGGGGTACAAATGAGCAGGTGACGATGAAACTATGAAGTGATAAGTGAAAGGATGTGTTACAGTAATCAATGCCTCATACGAGACTCGAACCCACGCCTAATTTCAGTTTTTGAAACCGTTCTTCTTTATTCATATTTATATTGTGTTTTAACGACGCACTATACTGCTGGCTTCGATCTATTGGCGTCGGTGGATGATGAATGAGATGATGTGATGATGAGATGAAAGATTATTTTATTAGGTGTTTTGGATGGTGGGAAGGAGTCGATTGCGGCCTGTTGTTAAGGAACCATCTCAGTATCAACCTGAACGACAGAGGGAAACCACGAAAAACCCCTGTTAGGATAGTCGACCACGAAGGGAATCGAACCCCGGTCTCCCGAATGACGGTTTAGTGTGTATTACCACTCGGCCACGCGTCTCGGTACCGTTCTTATCTTATAATCCTCTCGCCCAATAGTTCAGCAAACCTAAATTACAACTTCATACCAGCTGTTTATTTTCATTTAGTAGTCTTGGTGCGTATGTTTTTATTGACTGTGTATGTATTCTGATTGATTTAGGCCCAGTACCCAGTATTACCAAGGCCAGTTAGTGTTTATCTGAGAGTTGGTGAAAACAAATAGCATAGGTAACCATGGTGATAACAAGTTTAAACTGTCAGATAAAGGCTAACTGGACTTGGTAATACCGTGTCTTAGACATATGAATAAAATGATTTAAAATTGAATTGAATTGTTACGGAGGGTGGTACGATTTTTTGAAAATAAACAGAACTACATATTTCAAAAGTGTTGAATGTTTGTAGCTCCAACGAGATTCTGTAATTTCAGATGTATTTATAAATATTTATTTGGTAGACGATCTTTTTCTTTAGTGAAAACAAGTATATCTATGCGATTATATCCACGCGAGATGAAGGTGCAAACCACCCGTGAGCTAGTAGTGGGGGGGGGGGGACGGTCGATCGGAACCTTCAATTTTCGTAGGTAAAAGATGTATACTGAGTTTTTTTTTGGAACCTGACTATAAAACACCCCCATTCTATTCAACTGAAATGTAGTCGTAAATGAATTGCCGTTTATTAGATAATTGTATCCGCACTTTTGTCGAATTTCATAATAGGGGACACAAACATTTTATTACTGGAGGTTGGTTGAGGGCGAATTATCATTTGTCAGTGTCAAGAAAATCAATTATTACACTTTTAAAAATAAAATGTGAAGTGGTACTCTACGGTCAGACCTGTAGGATAACTTATTCTGATCACTCTTGATAATGGTAAGCAAAAAAAAAGCAAGATAAAGTCCAGAGAACTCGAGCAAATATTGTTTGTTGGAATCAGATTCATTAGATTATATCAATTAAATTGATTCTAAGGACGGATCTTGGATGTAAAATAAAACACTGTTCAAATTCCTTCACACAAAAACAAAAAATATCACGTCGTCACTTTAATTAAACGTCTTGAATACGATCCAATATCGAGATATTCATGATGTTATAGACATTTCATAAAAGATACGCCTCAACCGGAACTCGAACCCGGGACCTTCTGATTTCCGGTCAGGGTCTCTACCAACTGAGCTACAGAGGTCCCGGGCTCGAGTCGAGGATATAAAATCCCAAATATATATATATATATATATATATATATATATATATATATATATATATATATATATATTTATATTTATATATATATGATACGATCACAGATAATCGAGCTATTTAGCTCGATTATCAGTGATACGATCGAATATCGAGATATTTGGGATGTTATAGTCATGTCGAAAAAGATACGCCTCGACCGGGACTCGAGTCGTAGCAGTAATAATCGGTAGCTTAGTGGTAGAGCACCTGCCCGTCAAGCAGAAGGTCCCGGGTTCGAGTCCCGGTCGAGGCGTATCTTTTTCGACATGACTATATATATCCATATATATATATATATATATATATATATATATATATATATATATATATATATATATATATATATATATATATGAATGAGCTCATTAACCCATGGGTTAAACAGACCTCGAACCCACGTCCCAAAGCACAGCCCCATCTCACTGGCGGCTAACATATTGAATGACTATTGACTACGCTCAAGAATGTAAATAAGAATGTAAAATAATCAAACCAAGTTGAAAACACACACACCTTTACGAAATACGCTTTTGGGTCGGACATAAAGTGAATCTTTTATCTATATCAGGTTTCAGTTTGATCGTGTTCGTAATGCCCCCCGGGCCCCTAGCAGAGATCACTGGGCTCTGCAGCCACGCATAGTCAGATCAGGTGGGGAAAACGGAAAGAAGTGTGGAATGTAGCGGGGCAGAGGCACTTTCAGAGTGGTAATTATTGTTACGCAACACACACACACACACAGATATATATATATATATATATATATATATATATATATATATATATATATATATATATATATATATATATATGTATATATATATTTTTTTCTTCAGGAGACCGTGGTTCAATTCCCGCCATGGTCAACCATCCTGACAGGTTTTTTTTTCGTGGTTTCCCTCTGTCCTTCGGGTAAATACTAGGATGGTTCCTTTATTTTTCCTATTTATTTAAAACTCTCACATTTGCACATAAATGCGCGGTGGCAAGTTCCCTAGTTATCCCTATCCCACCGCCTCCCTAACCCTCTCACGGGATAACTTTAACCCTATTCCATCCCCCTCAAAAACACTCCTACTAAGCCCATTCCAGTCCCTACCTGTCCTATTCGAGAACAGCAGGCTACGACCGACTCCTTCTCACTATATCCAAAAATACATTATAAAAGAACCTCTTTCATCTCACCATCTCATAAATAATTCACCGACGCCAATAGATCGTAGTCATCAGTACAGTGCGTCGGTAAACCAAATATAAATAATTGAATTGGTTAGCTACCTATATTGCTTCTCGTGAAGCGATGTGTTCTGAGAGTTTATTACAAAATGGTTACTCCATTCATCTACCATGGACACACTCACACACAGACACACACACACTCACGAGTCAGGTGTTAACCACTACCAACTTCTCACTAAGTATATTTCAACCACAATGTAAAACAGAAGAAACAAGCACTGTTCATTATGTTTGCCTCCATAGAAATACCATTGATACAATTATATTACCTTACAGAGATACGTTACTCCTGCAGCCGATAGCGAGATATGCTCGTTTCAATCTCGCCGGCCATATTGGACATTTGCAAATATAATCTGAGCGAAGCATTATATATCATCACTAATATATGTCGAATATGGAGGAGAACCGGAAACTTCGTTATAGAGTAGGCCCTGACCAAGATGCATTGAGGGTTGCGTTGGTTGCTGGTTGGAGATTGTGTCCTTACTTCCTATCCCTCCCATGTTGAAAATATGTTCCAATTCACGGTCCACGTTTGAAGAACTATTGACCGTGCGTAGATAAGTGGTGATGAAAGAAACTAGCTTTACTCAATGACGTCGGCTCAGCTAATAACAGCTGCCATCAAGTTTGTCAGCCCATCAGCCGTTTCTACAAAACAACACTAGATAGAGCAGCGATCAATATTTCTCAGGAAAGTACTCAGAAAATGGAAAGTGTTTTCGAATTAGTGAAGTTATCATCTCCAACCGGCAAACCAACGCAACCCGCAATGCATCTTGGTCAGGGCCTACTCTATACACAAGTTTCCGGTTTTCCTCCATATTCGACATATATAAGTGATAATAACTTAAAGAATGCCTTGCTTGGATTCTATTTTCAAATGTCCAATATGGCCACCGAGATTGGAACGAGCATATCTCGCTATCGCCTGCAGGAGTAACGTATATCGGTAATACATATTCTATGGAAATACCAAGCTAAGCTTAACAAATGGAAAATAATCAACATAGATTTCGAAATGATGTCTTCAATAACAAAAACATATTTTCGTCACTTATGTAAAATGTGATGATTATTTTTTGCTTGACGACCCCACCAACAGCTAGGTTATTTGGGGGTTCGCATGTGCGGGTGAGAGATGAATGTTTACAATAAATCATGCGTGCATTACGCGGTATTCGAACCCACGCCTCACCAGACTTCAGATTCTAACGCAAAGCGAGCCCTGCGTGCACCAAGTTGTATAGTTTGATATCGGTTCAACCGTAGATATGCAAGTAGAATGATGAACTTTGATGAGGATTAACGATCAAGATTTTCCGTGAATACATATAAAATACGGCATAAAATTAATAATTGTTAGAAGCAATCTTCAATATCCAGATTCGAAAAGTGCATTAATTCATCTTAGGTTCAACGATGCACTTCACTGATGGCTACGATCTATTGGCATCGGTGAATCATATGTGAGATGATAGGATGATGAGATGAAAGGTTATTTCATTAGGTGTTTCTGGATAGTGGGAAGAAGTCGGTCGTGGCCTGTTGTTAAGGAACCATCCCAGTATTGACCTGAATGACAGAGGGAAACCACTAAAAAAAACTGTCAGGATAGTCGACCATGGCGGGAATCGAACCCCAGTCTCCTGAATGACCGTTACCTCAAGAGCTATCTTATCTTATACCCCCTTCTCTAATCACGATTATAATCAAAATCCCTGAGTAAACCATCTCACAACATCACAGAATATCATATTATATAAATTGTCAAACCGAAATCTCATAAAATTCAACCAACAGAATTTTTTTCTAATTAATTTCAAACGTTTAATTTAATAGCCCTTGACAATCAGTCTGAGATTGTTAAATTCTAATCTTATTATTTCATTATTATCAAACGTTTCGGTTATCAACTTGGACATGTACAATGGACACGCACCTCGACCTCTAGTTTATGGGGGATAGGCACACTGCCCGAAAGAGTGCCCGAAGGAAGCGGACGCGGCCCATATTGTGGGAACCATTTCGGCATTGGCATCAAGGCTACACAGCGGACAACCACAAAAAATGAATTGATAATATAAACTGTATATATGAACAAATGCATGAACCGAAGGTAAGGCCTATATGAGGGATAACACAAACTTCAGTAAGTGCCGGAATTAGCAGCGTGGAAGTGGCTCTAACTGACAGTTTGAAGCTGTTATTACAATGGTTACCCACACGCTGCTATTTGTTCTCACCAAATCTCGAATAAAGGCTAAGCGGAGCACTGGGCATAAAAGCAATATACCTGATATCATCTATTGCGTAAATTGATATTCACATTTTCGGAAATATCATGTTCAATAAAATTAGAAAAACTAGTAACAAGTTTTTCCTACTTTTCAGCATGTGTGGACATGCCATTCAGAGAAGATTTTGTTATAAAAATAACAACAAAAAAAGAGAAAACAATAAAAATCAGGGACTAAATTGTATTGCATCCAGCCATCCCATGGCTCCTGTTTTGAACTTGAAAATGGTTAGGTTGTGATGGAAATGTATCTTTCTTTCCTCTTCTCCAGGTCTCTCTCTTTATCTCTATCCGAACCTGTAGCTATTGGTTTTGCCCTCGCAGTTTCTATACTATCCAGTATCACGTCGTTTCCATGCGTGCAGACAGTGTAGGCTATTTCCGAAAATATAAACATACCGGTAGGAATATTAATTCACATAATCATGACCATAAATGCTCCAAATAATATATTTAATTATATATATATATGCATATATATATATATATATATATATATATATATATATATATATATATATTTGCATATGTATATATATATATATATATATATATATATATATATATATATATATATATATTTGCATATGTATATATATATATATATATATATATATATATATATATATATATATATTTGCATATGTATATATATATATATTTGCATATATGTATATATATAATATATATATATATATATATATATATATATATATATATATTATTAAATTCTTATATGCATATAAATGGATGTATGTACATCCATGTATACCTATATATACACATATATATGATTGCCATAAATTATACCAATCAATTTGCTCCCAATAAGCAATATTAAATTCGTTTATTTACTTTTACTATCAGTTATCAGACGTTCTTATCTCGCATATCTCACAAGAGCCACAAGTTTAAAGCACTGTTTGCGCAGGAATGAACTCCGCAAACCGCGTCAATGATTCAGAATCCGGGATGAAAATGCATTGTATTTACCTGATTCTTAGCCATATCGATGACCACGTAAACTAGCAGGACGACCTCCTCTTCGTCAGCGCCCAACAGATTGCCCTGTTGTCCGGCCGTCGCCAGGTACATGACGCACAGGTACGGTGTTTCCATCATGGTGGCACTGACACTGTCCGCTTTAATTAATAGCTAATTATAGATATATAATATTTAATAAATCACAACCGAATTTACACATATAGAGGTAATATTCACTGGGTATTGGTTTCTTCTTCCTCTTCGTGTTGCTTCATTATTTATCACCTGGTTTCACTCATTTTCTGCTTTAATTTGGTGGCACTTATATATTTTTTAAATATATATTTCTTTTATGACTATCTCTTCGAAAAAGTTGTGTTTTTCTGGGGAATAAAATAAAGAAACGATTAGATATATAGACGGAACAAAAATAAATATCAAAGAATAAATACATATATAATTATATATATATATAGGCTCAAGATATTTTAGGTGGTTTATGTACGCATTTAAACAAAAACACGCAGTTTTTTTTGTATGGAAATCAGTGTTTGTCTTAGCATTTGAAGGAACCGAAATCAGACCGATGGGGTTTTGTTTAACGACGCTACCAACGACTAAGCTATTCACTTCAGTAGGCTAATCCCAAATTGAACTGAGTTATAATTGTTGATTTTGATTGTTTCAATTGTGTAAAAGTAGGTCTATATCTAGTCAGTATTTAATAATCGTATTCGTATACATAACTGAAACTGAATAGCTAGTGACTAGAAATGTAGCAGTATTGTTAACATGCGATCGCATCACGTGTACGGCCAGTTGCATAACGAGCTAGTTAGGCCTGGACGTTTGGCCTACGCCTAGGTAGAAAAACGCCGAAAAAGGTGAAATACGACCCACTCAAAAGCAGTGCCGTACGCAGTTCATCACGGGATGAACATCTGCCTCAACCCGAACTCAATTACACTAGCTTACTGAGCAAACACTGAAAATATCAAGTCATGTGATGCAGTTGGCAAGATTTACGCCTAGATTCAAGGCTTTTGCCTACGAGTTTCCAGATGTGAGAATTCACTCCCGATCAAGAAATTAATATGAATATTATATATATTATGGAAAAAACTCGATGTTATTATTACAAACAATTGTGATTGTTTGTAATTTATTTATCCAAATCGTATGAAATAGGCCTACACGTGGCCCGTATCGAGCGTATGGATAAAAATAATACACAACCAATCAAAATACTTCTTAACAAAACATGATTTCCATACAAAATAATTCGTCACTTTTATTCACTTCGCTATATTTACCGAAATATAATGAAACGAGCACTTTTTCACGATATGTTTCCTCAAATTGTATCACTTTTAATTTAAAAAAAAAGAACAGTCACGGTAATCACAAATACGTAGATAGATATAATAATGACGCTCTAGGCCACTCGTAGCCGAAACACTGTCGGTATTTCTGCAATGTTTTCCAGTGTTTTTTGGCTAGATTTGTGTCGGAATTGTACACTGGATGTCGTCTAGTGGCCTTGTCTGTAGAACTGATGCTCGGCCCAAAGTCGAAGAGGAAAGTTCGACAACCAGGTATGCTCTTCGTGCACAGGTAATTCCAAACATCTTACACGGACAAGATAGGTAACACGACGCGTTGGCTCGTCTCGAGAGAGCGGGACGGTTTGAAATGTTATTTGTGGTGTTTGAAAAAGAGGTATTTGGACGATATGAAGGGTTAATTTACATTTAAATGTGTAACAAATGTATGAAAAATAATGACCTATATATGTGGGTCACAATTCAACAGTATCAAAACCCATGAAATGAATAGATTAAAAATTAGATATATTAATCCTAACAAACATCTTGACTGAGGTAGTTTTAAAATATATATAAATCATTGAATTATTACGCTACTAGAAGATTTTATACATAATCAACTATATATTTAATGAAATTTTGATATATATATATATATATATATATATATATATATATATATATATATATATATATATATATATATATATATATATATATTAAATATCTTTTTTTTTTTAACTATGACATGTAGAATTTCAACAAAAAAATTACTGTGTAACAATAGTAAGAGATCTAAAAATTTCAGAAATTACCATTTTCATAACAAAAATATTATAAAACTTATTATATAAAGTGAATACTGCAATGGTAGTCATCCCATGAAATGTGAAGTGTTTTTATTCTGGTAAGTTGTTTGGAATCCACTGAATATAATGTCTCATTGGCTCACCTGTGGAATGCCAGTGTCTGATTGGTCGAAACGAGTTATGAGAGGGGGGAATGTTGGATGATGAGGGGGGAGGGAGGAGGGGGGAGGTGAACACACACATCACTTCCACTACTATGTAAGTGGTAAGTATACTCGCGTAAACATTACAAAAGAAACAATACAAACTGAGATTCAACGAATCTTTGGGGGATAAATAATCGTGAATATTTTTTTTATTTTTATTCATATAAAGTTTGTTGATCTGACTAATAATTTATAAGACTCACGTTTGAAGCAAGCACCATTATTTTATTTTTATTTCGTAAATATATGTGCATCAACTTTAATGGTATCGTGTATTACTACAGATGCTAAATTACACAATTATATAAAATGATGGATGAAAAATTATAACTACATTTTAATTATTCCATTTGGTTTTCTTTAAAAATAAACTCCATCAGTATTTTAATTTTTACTAAACTACATTTCCCTTATTTTTCAATATGAAATATACTTCACAATTTTTACGTATGTTTTAAATTTATAACAAAATCGCACGATCCTATTTATCCTGAAATTTATGATTCAAAAGGACATAAATAATAAAATAACAACAGGTGGTATGTGTGGATGCAGCAAACCCAGCCATTGTAAATAATCAGAAAATATGAATGTTAAAATGCAATGTCGTGTCGCGGTTATACTGTTACAGCTGGCTGCGAAGCCTACCTGTGTGAAATAGCACCCAACCTTTGCATTCTGAAAGTGCATCTAAGAATGACGGCCAGGAATTTATGGCCAGGAGGTATAAGGCCTGAAACCAGACGTAAATTGGCCAACTCCAAGCCAAGTTCCGCACTGTTGCATATATTTCGCTTCGGTTAATATTATTACAGTTTTTGTTTTTAGCCACGAAGGTTATAATAATAAATAAATTACCAAATTTATTATGTGAAATACGAGAATATCAATTTTTATTTTTATTTGATCATAAAATTGAATTTGCATCCAAATGTGTGTTATTTATGTGGAAAGAAATAATTGGGTATTGTTTTTATGTGAATATATAGTTTCAATAAATTGGTCATGCAAAATTTCTATATTATATTTTCTAACAAAAACTTTTGCATGTGATCCGAAAGTTTTCCACTTTTGACGAAAACAAATACGGCGACCACTGATAATTGTTCGATATACGATCCCACCAACGGTTGGTTTATATGGGGATATTCAAATGTGGCGGATAATGAAATAATATCATTCACAAAAACTATTACCTTATGCGGGAATCAAACCCACACCCAAATTGACTTTATAGCTTATAAATTAGTGCCTCAGCTCACTGAGCCAAGCAACTAATATATTATTTTTTTTTATTCATCATACTATTTCATGATGATATCAATCTATTACCGGTATTGATTAGAAAATATCAGAGAATTATCAAATCTAACCGACAATGACATCAAGTCAATTCGCATGTATGTATCACTCATCCGCCAACACGTCTACTATTAGCGTTTTCGTATAAATACTTCTTCTTATATTCAACTTTGAGTTCCGTGCGATCTCAACTCATTTTTACCACAGCATATTATTAATGTGCACACCGTAAATAATATGTCAGTAAAAAATGTTTCCGTCATTTTATCCCCATTTGTGAACATACTATACTTTAATGATAATGATGCAAACTGTGCAGCCAACAGGTGTTTCACAGGGTGTTACCAAACAGATGCTTGCTGTGTTCGCTGACAGAACATCTTTTCTGAGACGACTGGCCGAGTGGTTAATACACTGAACCGTCATGTAGGAGACCGGGGTTCGATTCCCGTCATGGTTTATTATCGTGTCAGGGGTTTTGAGTGGTTTTCCTCTGTCGTTCAGGTTGATACTGGGATGGTTCCTTAACAACAGGCTACGACCGACTTCTTCCTATTGTCCAAAAAACACCTAAATAAAATAACCTTCATCTTATCATCCCATCATTTCATATATTATTCACCGACGCCAATAGATCGTATAGTCATCAGTAGAGTGCGTCGATAAAAACAATATAAATATAAATTAATAAACATAGAGATAACTTGAAAGATCAAAGCTGGGATCCAGATGTTTATCAATGATTCATTGAGCGGTAGCAAGGGCTTCTGTTAAATTCAAATCGGGTCTTTATTTATCTGTTTGTTTGTTTGTTTGTTATGGTTGTTGTTATGGTTGTTGTTATGGTTGTTGTTATGTGCTCAACATGTCGCAAGGAAAAACCGATCCACATTTGCTTAGGAATCATTCATCTTATCTCTCAGCTGAACTGTACTGATTGGGTTAACAATCGGTCAGATAGATTTTGAGAAAAATAATGGATGAAAGAAAATTTGAAAATACCAATAAGAATAACAAGGCGAAAGATTTACAAATTTTGATTTTATATAAAATAACAATGGAAAATAATAATAGGGATGTTATCAGAATAACAATGATGGACACATTTTTCAAATTTTATGAAATCGAGTGTGCGGTTTGAATCTCTATTACATTTCATTTAAATGTAATTTTGTAATGCAAATTCGTATAGCGATTTCCTATTCTGTCAGTGTGAATATAAGCATTTGATTCGTCTGTTTAATTTGTTCATTTTTTCCAATTTTCATTGGAAAATGTTTCCATTCATTCCCGACTGGATTATAATAATGACATCCTTGACATTTCACTTCGCGATGTGAGACTTTATTCTAAAAATACTTTCCTTTATCAACACAAGAAATTTGTGTCAACACATTTTTATAAATAAAATCTCAATTAGCAATGAATATGATTGCATGACTTTTCTCTTCACATACATATATATTTATATCTATGATAGAAAGATTTCTAAAAGGAAGAATAAATTTACTTTTTTTACTTTCTAACATTATTATTTTCTAACTGTGTAATATTTATTCACCTAACCCCTGTCATAACTATGGGCCTTTTGAGAATGGAAGCCACGCGTTAAAATACGCATTCTGGTATAACAAACAGCTGCAGTGGTAATATAAGTGAAAATTTAGAACTCTGCATATGAACTAATCAGTGAAATAAAGAGGAAGACACCGGCACAGTAGCTGAGTGGTTAGCTCACTTGCTTCGTGTGATCCGGGAGGTGAAGGGACATATCGGACCCGGTTCGATCCCCGCCACCGTCCATCTTTACAGGGGTTTTTCGTGGTTTCCCTCTGTAGTCTAGGCTAATGCTGGGATGGTTCCCACAATATAGGCCACGACCGCTTCCTTCCCACTATCCTTACCAATACCCATGAAAACCTTTATCTCATCATCCCATCATCTCATTAATCATTCATCCGACGCCAATAGATCTTAGTAATCATTACAGTGCGTCGTTAAAACCCAGTATATATAAGAGGTAAGAGGTAGGTTCCGCGCGGATACTGGGGGAGGGGAATGCCCCCCCCCCCCCCCATCACGGCCCTGCAGGTAATTTTTTGAAAAACTTTGTTTTTTAAAGTATCTTGTTACTAATTTCGGAAATAGTGATACTATTGGAATACTATTTGGGAGGGAATCAAACTTGATTACTTAAAAATAGCACCACTACTTCAAGGGCGTAATTGGCTTCTGGATAACCCCCCCCCCCCCCCTCACGCGCATCATAACCATGGTGTTGATTTTGCCTACTAATTCAATGCGCGGAATTTCAATGACAAATTCTTCTTTGATAACGTTCATTATTTATACAATACTCTTTTTTTTACAACTGCGCAAATTGAAATTAAGAGCTTCATTTTTGAAGTTTAGAACTGCGCATATTAGGGTCAACTGCGCACTGATATAACCCCTGGTAACAGGCTTAGTTTTGGTGATACTGAAAGTTGGCTTTTGGTAGATTTCTGATGGTCAACATGGTCACTAAGCTAATGATCAACCAAACGTCATGATCCACTGCCATCTAGATATTTTGTGCTATTAAAAGAAGATATCCATGACGAATATTATTCTGTAATGCTCTTCAAAAATGGGTCTAGGCTATAAACATAACCAACTATAGATTCCATCTACGTCATCAACCGGCAAGCATATTTACATGTTTAGACGTTAATTATATTCAGAGATGATGACATAGATTTGATTTATACTTCCAAACAAGTCACTAACTGAATCCCACTCTTTCCCTTCCCATCCTTCTACCCCTTCACCCTGAAGTACTGGGAATGATCGGTAGAATGCGCTATAAACGTGCGCATTTGTGCTGCTATCGTTCGACGCGCCCCCAGCGCCCGGTGTCAGTAATAATTACTGACACGTGCAAAGAGACTGGAGTCGTGGAAGGGGAATTGACTTTTTTATTTATATTGAGATTAACGATGCACTGCACTGATGTCTAGGATCTATTGGCGTCGGTGAATGATATATGAGATGGTGGGTTGATAATGAGTGGGATGATGAGATGAAAGGTTATTTTCTTAGGTGTTTTTTTTTTATAGTAGGAAGAAGTCGGTTGTGGCCTGTTGTCAAAGAAACAATCCCAGTATCAACCTGAACGACAGAGGGAAACCACGAAAACCCCTGTCAGGATGGTCGACCGTGATATGGGAATCGGAGCCCGGTCTCCCGAATGACGATTCAGTGGGCTAAAAAAATCAAATTGTTTAGCTGTGTATATTCACAATTATGCGATATTAGTTGAATAGTTATAACTTGAAATACCTTCAAGTTATTGGAAAAGTCTGTTTCACCCGTATTATAATGTTGATATCTCATACCGTTCGAAAGTTATCCAAGAAAATCTGATATATTGCTAAATAGACTCCCATGGACTCTTGAAGTAATGTAAATTCTTTATGATTATACTCACTATCTCTTTCGAATTCATAATTGATTTTAGTTGCTCAATATTATTATCACGTCTCTTCGGAAATATATATTCATTATTTAGTAATGAAATTAAATATATACCACATCAACGAGTATAAATAACAGATATCACAGAAATTGTACACATATCATTCTTATTATTATAAGTGTCATCATTTATCATGTTATCATTAATTATTTTTATTTCAAATCAATTTTATGTGATTTCATTATTCAGTGTTTCAATCGTTTTCTATTTTTTTTTCAATGTATTTCATAATAATTGTTACTCTCTTTGAATTTGGAGTCCTCATCCTTTATTTTAAATATGCCTATAGATCACGATAATAAAAGGGTTAAATTTGTTTTCTCCCCACGTTGTGAATGCTTGAATTGTTTTCCAATTCTGAATACTAATTACCTCAAGATTTATGGTTTGTTGAATGAGTTTATTTTATTTTTAATTAATCTTGGGGTGGTGAGATCGCCCTGGTGGTGCCCCCGTTGAAACGATCCTACCTCTCATACATAGTTTCAATTGACCGATGTAGATCGTCCGCCCTCGTGATGTCACAAAATATAAAAACCAATCAAGTGGACAGTGAAGCAGGGAAATAACCAATCAAGGTATCTAAAATTTCCCCTGCTTCGTATAAGTCACGCCCATCTACATTGGTTAATTGGGAAACAATGATTCTGTATCAAGTTTCGATGTTATTAGATTTTTTTTTTCATTTATATTAGGTTGAATGACGCATTATAATGAAAACCAAAATCTATTGACGTCGTAAGACAAAATATATGCAACTATTGTTCATGGATATAATAATTCAATAGCCGCCCTCGGTAGCTCGGTCAGCTGAGGCACCGCTTCAGAAACTGAAGTCACCGTTGGGCGAAGGTTCGAGTCCCGCATAAGGCATGGGTTTTTGTAAATGTCCTCTCACTTATCATCACTTCATACATTCATAATCACCAGCTCATTCGTACCCCCGCATAACCTAGTTGTTGGTGGGGTCGTTAAGCAAACAATAATCATCATCAATAATTCAATTTCGTTGTATTTTTCGGTTTTATTATCTGTTACTTGCACTTGAAAGAAACTAAAAGTTTATTTCTTTCATAATTATATATTATAGGCCTATGTACTGGATGTAAATGGCAACAATGAAATTAGGAGGTAAACTGCATGTATTTTTGATAACGATGTCTAATAGAACAAGGTTCACCTAATTGCCCTTGAAATGTAATATTTAATTAAATTAATTGGGAAATGAAACATCCACTCAACGTTGCTAATGCGGGACGAAGTATCACGATATATAAATATAAGATAAAATATTAGATAATGAATAATGGATACAAAATTTCAATTAACAGAATAAGACTGAGACGGGTGGATCCGTTGTTGGAACGCTAGATCGTCATTCAGGAGACCGTGGTTCGATTCCTGCCATGGTCGACTATTCTGACAGTGGTGCATTGTGATTTCCCACTGTGGGGAATATTGTTATCAAGTAGAAGGCCACGACCGTTTATTTAATCGGCTGCCCTTAGGCCCGGTTTTACCAAACTGGATTAAGTAATAGTTAGCGGATCAACTTGTTATCACCATTGGTTACATATGTTATTTCCGTACCTTTAATTAATAGTTAGTGGATTAGCACCCTAATTATGATTGGTAAAACCGGGCCTTACTAAAATAACGAATGCTACAGAACCTATATATAGGCCTATACTATAAGTATCAGAAAAAATATATAGTGACTATTTGGGAAACTTTCAATTTTTTATTCGAAACGAAAAAAAAATCGGAACAAAAACTATATCAATATTTCAACGAATATATGAACAGAGAAAAGAAATGGAAGACAGAAAAATTCAAGAATAATAAGGAAAATATATAATAAGAAGATTGCATTTTTTTCTCCCCTCACTGTGAATGCTTGAATTTTCAACTAACTTATCTCTGAAATTATTACCATGTGATTTATTGTTTGTTAAATGAGTTATCATATTTTATTTCTCTTTGGGGTGGCAAGATCGCCCTTGCGGTGCCCCATCCGAACGATCCTACCTTTCATCCATAGCCTCTCTAAGCAACAATGATTGTGTATCAAATTTCGATGTTAATAAGAAAAATATGCTAATTTAATTGTACTTTTTTTAGTGCATTATTTCATGCATGTTTAGTGCATCTGTGCATGTCTATCTTAGTGATTTGGTATCTTAGTATCTTGAGTTAGTATCTTAGTCGTGCTAGACGCAGAGGTTCCTGTGTCAGCGAGCGTACGACGAGGTGCCTCCCCCCAAGCACGGCGCCAAGCCAGGCCTAACGGCCGCCATCAAATAGTCAGGCTCACCTTCACGGCACTCAAGTTGCCTACCTGCAAGGAGCTACACGTGCTCGACTCTATAGCTCCTTGCAGCTATCGGGTGATACGTTATTGTTTGCTTAACGACCCCACCAACAGTTAGGTGATACGGGGGTACGAATGAGAAGGTGATTATGAAACTATGAAGTGATGATTAGTGATAGGACATTTACAATATACCCACATTTACCCATGCCTTATGCGAGACTCGAACCTACGCCCGACAGTGACTTCAGTTTCTAAAGTGGTGCCTTAGCTGACCGAGTTATCAAGGGTGGCTATATATTGGGTTTGACGACGCACTATACTGATGACTTAGATCTATGGGCGTCCGTGAATGATATATGAGATGGTGGGATGATGAGATGAAATGTTATTTCATTGGGTGTTTTTGGATGGTGGGAAGAAGTCGGTCGTGACCTGTTGTTGAGGAACCATCTCAGTATTGACCTGAACGACAAAGAAACCACGTATAACCCCTGTCAGGATGGTCGACCATGGCGGGAATCGAACCCCGGTCTTTTGAATGACGGTTCAGTGCTAGCCACGCGACCACTCGTCTCAATATTTTTATTTTTTTTGGGGAGGGGTCTTAACGACGCACTATACTGATGGCTACGATCTATTGGCGTCGGTGGATGATGAATGAGATGATGGGATGATGAGATGAAAGGTTATTTCATTAGGTGTTTTGGATGGTGGGAAGGAGTCGGTCGTGGCCTGGTGTTCTACAATATTCAATAACAACTTGACGGCACCGTTGGGTCTGTCAATTACAACCATGAAATTATCAGGACCGCTGTTGAAATATAGAAGTAATAATGAAATGATAAAAATTTTCTCAGAAGCAATTAATTGTTGAGAAACGAAATTACAATTTACAACATATTATATTGAAATAATACTTTTGATTGTATTATTTCATTAAAATTTGATGCAACTCTTGAAGCGTCGCCACAGAATCAATTTTATCATTCGGTAATTAGGACTATATGGAAAAAAAAAAAAAAAAAAAAAAATATATATATATATATATATATATATATATATATATATATATATATATATATACATATATATATATATATATATATATATATATATATATATATATATATATATATATATATGAATATATATAAATATATATATATATATATATATATATATATATATATATATATATACATATATATATATATATATACATATATATATGAATATATATATATATATATATATATATATATATATATATATATATATATTTATATATATATATATATATATATATATATATATATATATATATATATATATGGTATGATTGAAGTTGATTCCTTGATCCATAATTATGATAAAGATAAAATTTCCGGTTGATCAAGTAAGGGCTTTATTTATTTTAAAATTAAATAAAATAATAAAGAAGCCTAACGTTTCGATGTGTTCGCACACACCCTGGTCACAGGCACAAAATGAACTGCCTGGTCACAGGCACAAAATGAACTGCAAAACAGAATTTTCTATTCCAATGCCAATAACAATACTTGATGATAGAAAAGGTAAACAAAAACAATTAATAATACAAATCCTGATCCAACAAGCCGTTAACAAATATCGCTCCAATATGCCGATAAAAAACCAGAGCCTTCTGTGTATGAAATATCAAACACTTTAAAAAATATATAACTGTACTGTTTTTTGGCATGGTTTGTTAACGGCTTGTTGGATCAGGATTTGTATTATTAATTGTTTTTGTTTACCTTTTCTATCATCAAGTATTGTTATTGGCATTGGAATAGAAAATTCTGTTTTGCAGTTCATTTTGTGCCTGTGACCAGGGTGTGTGCGAACACATCGAAACGTTAGGCTTCTTTATTATTTTATTTAATTTTAAAATAAATAAAGCCCTTACTTGATCAACCGGAAATTTTATCTTTATCATATATATATATATATATATATATATATATATATATATATATTTGTATATGATTATAGGCATATACTATTGTTAAAAACATCGAAACTTGATACAAAAACATTGTTTGCCGATTAAGACAATGGATACAAGATGGGATCGTTCGAACTGGGCACCACAAGAGCGATCTCACCACCCCAAATAGAATAATAAAATATTATGAAATGAAATATCGTGAACTTGGCAACATCGTTTCAGAGATGAATAGGTTCACCCTAAAATTATCATTTGAAATGAGGAGACATTTCTTTTGAAAACGTTCCAAAATGTAATTTTATGAAAAATTATATTTCAATTTCGACGACTAACTCGACTGATACTGCATAATGTTTCCACCAAGATGCATTGAGGGTTGCGTTTGCCCGTTTTCCCGGCCGCAAACAAGCCCTCTATGCATCTTGGTTCCCACCAATAGCTAGAATATGAGGGGGTACGATAATAATTCATTCTGAAGTCATCGTATTTTTAAAATAACTGATTTTTTTCCAACAGGATGTTACAAAATACATTGGATGAAAATTGTAAAAATGTAGTAAAAATTGAAAGATATGTTGAAAAATAAAGAGTGTAATCAATGTGACAATTTCAAAGTTTTATGTGTAAGGAATTATTTGGTGTTGAATGTGTAAAGATTCATACTTCAGAACGATGAAGATCTGCGCATGCGCGCACGCCCATACCAGTTATTGTTGATAGAATCGTGTCACCAATTTGAAATAATTACTTCAATAAAAATTTACAAGTTCCAATCAATCTATCTACAATAATTATGAGCTACTATTATTTCTTCATTCATTTATATACCTATCTATCTATCCATCTCTCCTCTCTCTCTCTCTCTCTCTCTCTCTCTCTCTCTCTCTCTCTCTCTCTCTCTCTCTCTCTCTTTCTTTCTCTCTCTCTCTCTCTCTCTCTCTCTCTCTCTCTCTCTCTCTCTCTCTATATATATATATATATATATATATATATATATATATATATATATATATATATATATATATATATATATGTATGTATATATATATATGTATATATATATATATATATATATATATATATATATATATATATATATATATATATATATATATATATATATATATATATTCATATATATCGGTAGTGAGAAAATAAACGAATGAAGAGTATCATTTATTTCGTTTGTACAAAAAATAGCATTGCATTTGCCAATGATGAAATACATTGATTGAATAATATATTCATCCAATTTGTGAAAAATTTCATTTTCTCCCATTTAGTAGGCTCTCTTTGCAAAAAAGCCTTCAAAAAAGTGACCAAATTCATCGAAGTAACTAAGCAGTTTTTTTCGAAATTTTCTAATTGTAGGGCCTATATCTGAAATTGAACCTGCCGACACAATATATTTAAAACATAATTTCACGGTCGTTTTAGGTTGAATTTGAGAGTCTACATCACTGTCACTGCTAGGAAGATGACATCTCGCTGTGCTTACAGATGTTCAGGGAAGCTGCCGATCCATACGACATACGACATACGACATACGACATACGACAACGCTTTCAGGATAACTTCGAGTCATTCGAATTAGTATTCCAACGTTTATTCACTTGTTACTGCAAGCGGCCATCTTAGAAACTGCTCATGACTTTTACCAGTAACAAAAAACAATAATGAAAAACTAGAAAAAAGTGACTTGCAATTGCAATTGCAATCAGGTTTTTGGTATAGTAACTGACAATAAAATTGAGCACATTTTTTCTATTTTTTTATCCTTATATATTATGTATGTGTATTGGGTTTAACGACGTGCTCTACTGATGACTTGGATCTATTGGCGTCGGTGAATGATGTATGAGATGTTGGGATGAAAGAGTGGAAGCTCATTTAACTAGGTGTTTTTGGATAGTGGGAAGGATTCGGTCGTGGCCTGTTGTTAAGGAACCATCTCAGTATTGACCTGAACGACAGAGGGAAACCACGAAAAAACAATTTCAGGATAGTCGACCAAGGCGGGAATCGAATTCCGGTCTCCTGAATGACGGTTCAGTGTACTAGCCACTCGACCATTTGTCTCAGTATATTCTCGATTATTATCGTTTGCTTAACGACCCCACCAACAGCTAGGATATTCGGGGGTAGTATGTTTTTATACTAGGCAAACGCGTTATGTGTTTCCGCGTTGATGGATGAGCTGGAACATATCAACTTATCTTCGGATTGGTTATTATATATATATATATATATATATATATATATATATATATATATATATATATATATATATATATATATATATATATATATATATATATATATATATATATATATACACCTTGAGATCCAAACCATTACATCACTGCCATCTTATTTTCCATTAATAATTGGATGAGCGAAGCGAAGACTCAATTACACTATACCAAAAAAAAAGTGTCTTTTTTTTTTTTTTTTTTTTTTTTTTTTGCGCTCCACAGGTCAGACAAAAATTCAAAATCAGTTGAAACTTGGCACACACATGAACCCCTATCTGACTTGATGCTGTATAGTTTTGAGGCACGATCGGTTGAACAACTTCTGAGAAAACTCATTCCAAAGTTTTCAAAAATCCCATTAGAATAAGCCAGAGGAAAACATTCGTGAAAAATATTTCATCTGAGAGGATTCAAATTCTCAGAGGATTTCAATGTGATAATGATACACATTATTCCGAACTTTTACTCAAATCGGATCAGCCGTTTCGATGTAAAAAAATATATAATGTTATTTGTGTCAATTATTCAAAGCTATTAAGATACCTATTAAATCAAAGCAACAAGTGTCACCACTTGATTGTAAACGATTA
>OZ023337.1:8372896-8460396 GCA_964007535.1 Brachyptera risi | reverse complement strand
CATTGTTAAATATGACATTTGAAAAACATGTGTGTACCTTTAGATAGAAACACAATAAAACTGATACTTTCTGATAATAACTACCGAATACCCATATGCCAAGTCCAAGTGCGAAATGAAGGTGGACTTCGCTACCTTTACTAGGGCCTATATGAGGAAAACCAGATAGTTCGAGTTTTAGATATGTAGGCCTATATAGGCTGCACATTGTTTCCTAGAAAAGGCCACCTGAAGACTCAATCCCTCAAGTCGAATAAAACAGGTGATAGAAAGCCCTCAAATGTGTTATATTTATCCCTATGTGGCAAAAAAAAAATTTAATCAATTGTATAAAGTAAGATTCTCCCCCATGAAATTAATTTCTGCCAATTTTCCCCCAAAATAACATCGTAACATGTATGTATGACATATAAAATAGGTGAATGTGCACATAAGCTTCAACGATGATTGTAAATGTGCCGTTTGATGCAATTATTGGTTATTAAATTATCAAAATATCCACTTTTTCAAATAATTGTTGCATTTGTGGCTCGAAAGAAGGCAAAGACTGACTTTGACCCGGACATACATTTCCTCATTGAAGTAGAATGAATTATAACTTCAAATAGGGATAAAAATAAAATATAAAAATTATTTGAAATTACACTTTGAATTTGAAAGTAATTTGAGTATTTTTATTTGATTCATAAAACCTAAATTGCGAAATCTAACAAGATATTTGTAAGTTAGGTTCTACGAACTTATAACGTTCAAATTTTTCAAGATAGTGTGCTCCCCAATCAAATGTAGACTCTCAATTCAAGTTTTCTAAAAATCAATCACTCACTACCCACTAAGTGTCATCAAGTTGATAGGTCTCTACATTTTAGAATAGAAAATGGACAGGGGAGGGCAAGTTTCTTGAATCGTATTACGTTTCCCTGTGTCAGGAACGTAAAGTTACCCATTTCTTAGCATCATGCACTTCACTTCAATTCACGGTGGTGTTATATGAGGGGACGTGGGGGGCAATGAGCCAAGTGTTCACTGTTATTTGCCAGGCCGTATTGATTAATAATAAGTTGCACTTGGCATACAGTTTTGATTTCACACCTTTTATATCAGGAAATTTATGTAGTTGCTGAAATATTTCAGGACTTGGCTCCAAGGTTTTACCCGTCAGGGGTTTTGCTGGGATGTTGATTAGGCCTACATCAAGAGCTATGGCAGTTTTTCAAAGAATAAAAGTAAACACAACATTTGGCGAATAATGCCATTAAAAGGGTTGGAACTCCAAAATTTTGCTTGTCAGTTCCAATCAGCATATAGCCCATGAAAATATCTTTATTAAAAGTTAAACTGACACTTCCTTTCCCGATCCGATCTCAGCTCACAAACTATAAAGCACTTTTTGAGATTTTTCTTCTCCTTGATAGTATTTTTTGAACACTTCAAAAAAAAAAAAAAGATTAGATAATGACGATGATTCATTCATTCATTTATTTATTCATTTTTCTATTCATTTCCCTAATTTTAAAGAAAACTAGAAATCATCACCTCAAATTCAGAAATTATAACCAATTATTTAATTGTCCTCCAGAAACCAAGAGTCGTGACGTAGGCATCACCGATTCTGTGTATAAACATGAATAAAATCGAGTAATGTCTACGTCACGACTCAGAAAAAAGACCACCTAGGTCCTGGAGGACAAATACATCAATCATAAATCCTAAAATCGAAATGATAATTCCTGGTTTTCTCTAAAACTGGGAGAATAAATATCGTCATCATTGGCCAATATCTAGTTCTAGGGTTATTATGTCCTTTAATTAACAATTAGCTTACGACCAACTCCTTCCCAACCAAAAACACTTGATAAAATAATCTTTGATCTCATCTTCCCCTCATCTCATTCGTCATTGACCGACGCCTTTAGATCGTAGCCATCAGTATAGTGCATGCGTCATTAAACACAATCAAAATAAAATAAATGAATAAAACAATTTGTTGATTTTGTTCCGACTACAGGATTATAAAAGCTGTCACGCTTCCACTGCGACAAGGTCGAGCGATCAGGCCGATGAGAGAAATCATAAACTGGACAATTATTGGAAATACTTGGTGAAATATGCGTCACTTTTTGGTTCTTTTTTTATATATATTGGTTTTTAACGACGTACTGTAATGATTACTGAGATCTATTGGCGTCGGATGAATGATTAATGAGATGATGGGATGATGAGATGAAGGTTTTATGGGTGATGTAAAGGATAGTGGGAAGGAAGCGGTCGTGGCCTATATTGTGGGAACCATCCCGGCATCAGTCTAGACTACAGAGGGAAACCACGAAAAACCCCTGTAAAGATGGACGGTGGCGGGGATCGAACCGGGTCTGATATATATGTCCCTTCACCTCCCGGGTCACATGAAGCAAGTGAGCCAACGACTCAGCTACTGTGCCGGTAGTCTTTTAGTTCTAGCACAGTTGAAATAATTCAAGTAGATATTTGACCCCTATTCTTGAGATAAATGAGATGTGAGAAAAATGAAGGTGTTTGAGAAAACGATTATCTCACTTAAAATGGCCGATTTACCATTAACAATCGGCCATTTCAAGTGAGATAATCGTTTTCTCACTCATTTTTATTTTTCTCACATCTCATTCATCTCAGGAATAGGGGTCCTGGTGTTGGAAACATGGTAATGTAAGCATTTGCTTGACACATTACTGCTCTTTTGATTTGTTAACCCCCATCACAACCCTGAAACTTCGATTCTAATTAATACTCACGAGATTTATTTTCCCAATATTAGAGAGAAATAGAAATCATCATTTCATATATTTTTAATAGTTTACCAGAAAATTGAAAAACTCCACCTAGCCAAAACATGTTTTTAAACTCAGAACCAAAGAATTTTTAATTTCAATGTATTCTATAAATATAATATATCTGATTTTGAAAGAGCAAGAAACTTTTTTTTTTAATAACATCGAAACTTGATACAAAATCATTGTTCCCCAATTGAGGCTATGGATGAAAGATAGGATCGTTTGGACGGCGCACCACAAGGGCGATCTTACCAATGAAACTGCAAATGTACATTCTGTTCCAACATGCGCCTACTTTATACTAGCTTTTATTCAATAAATATTCATTATTTCACTGAATTGTATACTAACAAATTTCAATACTTAATTATAAATCTAAGGCTTCAATTGCATAAGGAATATTTATTGTATAATGCATATTTTTGTATTTACTTGTACAATTTGTATTATTATGAAAAAATAAATACTAATACTGAATGATAAATGCATTTATTGTCATCCTGAGACCATGGGTCATGACGTACGCACTGCCGATTCTGCAGAAACATAATCAAATAATGTCTACGTCACGACTCAGAAAAAATGCCGGTTCTGGAGGACAAATGAATTGGTTAAGATCCTGAAATTTAGTCGATAATTTCTAGTTTTCTCTAAAATTAGGGTCGAAAATAGTGTAGTTCACTCAAATTGAGTGCCAAATTGACATCCCTGTTATGTCCTTTAAATAATCCGAGTTGGATTTTATTCGAAGAATTGATTCCTGATTCCTGGTCCTGACAGCTTGATTGTCTTCCCCCCCTCCCCCCCCCCCCCCACCCATCAACATCCTTGTCACCCAGCCACCAACTATTTAACCTTTCATTTCATTTATTTATCCTGACCATCGATCTATAACATAGATATAAGCCGTGTCATTTATGATTACAAATCGAAAAATTGTATATTTCAATATATATATATATATATATATATATATATATATATATATATATATATATATATATATATATATATATATATATATATATATATATATATATATATATATATATATATATATATATATATATTATATATATATATATATATATATATATATATATATATATACTGTATATATATATATATATATATGAACAAAAAGCAAGTCTCAGATATACATGCAGTTCTACACATCAATAAAATAAACCTTGAGACTTATTTAAAAAGTAATTAGAATAAAAAGAGGAACATAAAAATTACATTTGTTAAATGTATTATTATTTCTATTTCATCTTCTATTCAAGTTGTATGTATATGATTACTGTGTTACGCAATAGGAACTGTGACACATTTCTCTAGCTAGTCCTTGGCTACGTTCAACGAAGGTCGCATGAAGAGAATTATACTATTTTATGCTGTTGTATATACGCAGTAGAGATGGTTATATATATATATATATATATATATATATATATATATATATATATATATATATATATATATATATATTTATATATTATATGAAAAAGATCGGGGAAGGAGATATTGGGGCTGCGGCGGCCATGTTTTTGCCAACCAAGCCTTCCTATTCTCAAGTTATTACTTACTCCAATGCATGGCTTTCCAACTATAGATAACTCAGATGGCCATTTTTATGGGAAAAGTTTAGGTGGACCAAACAGTTGATTGTCCAATGATCTTCGTTTATTTTTCACTATGCTTTCAATGGTACGCCTGTATACAGAGAACATATTTTTTACATACACATATTAAAGCTTTTTACAACTGAACATTTTTTCAAAATCAAAATTCAATGACTTGAATTGCACTTCTCATCTTCATGTCTTCATTTAGGTCTTTAGAAGCTCACAAGGCTGCCACTTGGGTGCGCCTGGTGTCACAAGTCATACGGTAGGGCAGAGCCGAAGTGCCGAAGTGCAGTCGTATGGGTATCCGAATATTTTGTCGGGAATCATCAACTATAGTGTCAGTTCAAATACTTTAAACGCCACCCCTACCGTTTGGCTTGTGACAACAGTTCAACTCTTGCCAAATATATTCTCAATTTGACTACACAGAATGTTATACTGTATTGTAACAATTTTACGGTGGTTCACATGATCATACTGCGGGGCCGCCAGTTGGGATCGAAGCCCTGCTCTAATGGCTCATTCTTGGTAAAAAAATTAATCTGATCCCCTGCCTATATGTATGCGACAATGAGGGCATAAAGAATAAGAAGCGGCAGCCATGTTTTTGCCAGGAAAAAAGTCACTCAATCCATGACCACTCTTTTTTCATGATGATAGCATCTGTAATATGCACAGTGGCGGTGTGACAAATTATATTTACGTAGTTAAAGTATGTCCATTTCACGTCACATCAAGGTGAGAATCGAGTCGCAGTCTTCTGAATGACGGTCCAATGTGCTAGCCACTCGACCACCCTCTCAGTCCATTGCTTTGCAAGAGTAAACTTTTTCTTTCCATTTCAGTATTTACCATTTATACCTCCCTAGACCTATATATATAAAATGGCAGGCCGATTCAGTCAAGTCAATTGCATGGCATGACAATCCAAAGACGTAAAAAAAATTGAGAAAAGGTATGAAGTCGATCGGCTAGGCGTGGTGATTGGTCACGTGAGACGACAACAACAACAACAACAACAACAACAACAACAACAACAACGCAAACAACAACAACAACAACAACGCAAACAACAACAACAACAACAACAACAACAACAACAACAAAAGGCTTCAAATTCGAAAAGTCGGCAAGTACGTCAAAGTATATCTCAAACTATGTATATGTAACGCGAGATGCATATGGTTTATGACCATTTTCAGTGTCAAATAAAGCATAAACAATCGTACTGGCTTTCCCGATGAACGTATTGTTGTGAAACTGCTTCACACCATCCAGAGAAGTACTATCTAAAATATTGTTGATCTATGATGACCATTCACCATAGTTTCACAAATAATAATCACCCTGGTGGAAATGTTTTGCCCTGTGGAGACTGGTGACGCCCTAATCGGAACTAAAACCAATCTCAACCTACTCCGGGTCCGACGAACAGCCCCTCTGCAAAGAAATACTGTATTCATTTATATTGGGTTTAACGACGCACTTACATGATAACCAAGATCTATTGGCGTCAAATGAATGATATATGAGAATGAGATGGTGAGATGATGAGATGAAAGGGTATTTTATTAGGTGTTTTTGGATAGTGGTTAATGATAACCTAGATCTATTGGCGTCAAATGAATGATATATGAGAATGAGATGGTGAGATGATGAGATGAAAGGGTATTTTATTAGGTGTTTTTGGATAGTGGTTAATGATAACCAAGATCTATTGGCGTCAAATGAATGATATATGAGAATGAGATGGTGAGATGATGAGATGAAAGGGTATTTTATTAGGTGTTTTTGGATAGTGGTTAATGATAACCTAGATCTATTGGCGTCAAATGAATGATATATGAGAATGAGATGGTGAGATGATGAGATGAAAGGGTATTTTATTAGGTGTTTTTGGATAGTGGTTAATGATAACCTAGATCTATTGGCGTCAAATGAATGATATATGAGAATGAGATGGTGAGATGATGAGATGAAAAGGTATTTTATTAGGTGTTTTTGGATAGTGGTTAATGATAACCTAGATCTATTGGCGTCAAATGAATGATATATGAGAATGAGATGGTGAGATGATGAGATGAAAGGGTATTTTATTAGTGGTTAATGATAACCAAGATCTATTGGCGTCAAATGAATGATATATGAGAATGAGATGGTGAGATGATGAGATGAAAGGGTATTTTATTAGGTGTTTTTGGATAGTGGTTAATGATAACCTAGATCTATTGGCGTCAAATGAATGATATATGAGAATGAGATGGTGAGATGATGAGATGAAAGAGTATTTCATTAGGTGTTTTTGGATAGTGGGAAGGAATAGTCGTGGACTGTTGTAAAGGAACCACCCCAGTATTGACCTGAACGACAGAAGGAAACCACGAAAAACCCCTGTCAAGATGGTCGACCATGGCGGGAATCGAACCCCGGTCTTGTGAATGACGGTTCAGTGTGTTAACCACTCGACCACTCGTCCCAGTCATTTAACACTGGAATTGTGGTTGGAGAACACGAGGGGACGTGGTGTGACATTACTTGAATGACTCTTGAGAGTCCACGAGAGTCGATTTAGCGAAATATCAGTTTTCAGTGGCAACTTTTGAACGGTATGAGACATCAAAAATCTGATACGGGAGAAACACAGATAATTATAATAGTTTCAAGATGATTCAAAATATAACTATATAACTCATGTCGCATAATTGTCAAGCGTATACACAGCTGAAAAAAAAGTTTTTTTATATATATATATATATATATTTTATATATTTTTTCATATAAGTTTGTTATATATATATATATTTTATACATATATATATATATATATATATATATATATATATATATATATATATATATATATATATATATATATATATATATATATATATATATATATATATATATATATATATATATATATATATATATATATATATATATATATATATATATATATATATATATATATATATATATATGAATATATATATATATATATATGGTGAACTGATTTCTACGGTGAAACCACGTACTTGAAAATTTGAGACGCAAATTTTCAAGTACGTGGTTTCACCGTGGAAATTAGTTTACCATCCAATATTGGCCACGAGTATCTACGTGAACATATATATATATATATATATATATATATATATATATATATATATATATATATATATATATATATATATATATATATATAAAAAATTAGCTTATACAAAAATGTGTTTTTTTAGTTATGCAACATGACTTGAATAGTTATAACTTATACCATTGTAAAGCTATTATAATCATCTGTGTTCCTCGTTTGTCAGGATTTTGATGTCTCATACCGTTCAAAACTTATCATCAAAAAACTGATATTTCGTTCACACGACTCCCGTGGACTCTTAAAGGACATCACAACCCTGAAACTAGATCTCAACTAATGATGACGGTATTTATTTCCATCATTTCAGATAAAACTAGAAATCATCATCTCAATTTCAGAAATTATAATTAGTTCATTTGTCCTCCAGGACCCGGCCCTTTTCTGAGTCGTGACGAAGACATCACTCGATTTCATATTTCATATTTCTGTACAGTATCAGTAATACCTACGTCATGACTCATTGACTCTGAATAACAAAAATATCAATTGAAATTTCTGAAATTGAGATGATGAATTTTAGTTTTTTCCAAATCAAAGGAAATAAATACCGTCATAAATAATCGAAATCTAGTTTCAGGGTTTTGATGTCCTTTAATCATTATACTTCACAACAAACCCGAAAGTTAGTTTAGGAAGTCGTAAACTAGCATTCAGAAAACTAACTCATTACCAAGTAATCATAAATGAATTTCATTCATTTTTGGGGGAAAAAAGACGAAACAATTGCTACCAACACGAAAATTGTAATTCCTGTTTTTAGAGATTCCTTATAAAATCCGGTTTTGACTTTTTTTTCAAATTTAATTACACCCGTCTCGAAGTATATATACAGTAACCCACCTACGTCCTGTAATTAATATCATCAAATCCACGCTACAGTGTAATTATTCGTATTTATCGCTAGGTTGGCAGTCATGAAGAACTGCCATCCACGCTAGCAGTGACAATCACGAGCGAACGTCCCCCCTATCCATTAACAATGGCGCTCGACTGTCCCGAGCCGTCAGAACAGTCACCGAAGACAAGTTCCACTCTGTGAAGAACATGGCTAAAAACCTGGTTATGCTGTTCGGTTAAGAATCTCCGAAACACCCGCGCGGTAATGTTGTAGTATAGGGGAAACACCCACTCGGAAACTTCTTCTCTCGAGGATACCAGCGTAGAAAGGTTCGTTGCTTGGTTCAATGCTCCTTGGTAGGGTCATCGCGCGTGTTCGCCGTGACCGTGGTCGAGCGGGGGTCCCCCCTATGGGTGGACGTTGGCGCGCGGGGGTGTCGACCCGGCGGCGAGAGGGGAAGGAAGTGTGAGAAACTGGTAATGAGGTATATGATGATGGAAGACAGAAGGTATTTAAGAGTGCATGGAAGCCGATTTAGCGAAATATTAGTTTTTTATGATAACTTTCGAAAGGTATGAGAAATGAAAATTCTAAAGGGGGGAAAAGTTGAATATTTTGATACCTTCAAAATGGCATACCGGTAAGTGAAAACTAATCAAATTATATCGCGTAACTGTCAAAGGATTACAACTGAAAAAAGTTTTTTTTTCATCTGTATACGTCCGACAATAATGCGATATGGGCTAATAACTTATAGGCCTAAACACCATGTCGAAGGTATTGAACACATTATCTGTTTTTGCTCCTATTAGAATTGAGATATCTCATACCGTTCGAAAGTTATATATAAAAAAAATATATTTCACTAAATCGACTCCTGTACAATCTTATCTTTTGTAGTTTACCTTTTTCAAGTCATATTGGGTTTAACGACGCACTCTACTGATGACTACGATCTATTGGCGACGGTGAATGATATATGAGATAATAGGTTGATGAGATGAAAGATTATTTTATCATGTGTTTTTGTATAGTGGGAAGAAGTCGGTCGTGGCCTGTTGTTAAGGAACCATTCCAGTATTGACCTGAACGACAGAGGGAAAACCACGAAAAACCCCTGTCAGAATGGTCGACCATGACGGGAATCGAACCACGATCTCCTGAATGATGGTTCAGTGTATTAAACACTCGGCCACACGTCTCAGTTTAAAGTTCACTTTCCGACATATAAATACATCTAGCACTTATAGTCTACCGTTTATTTTGCTAGTTATCAAATTTCATTGTTGATTGAACGATTGAACTCAATTGATGATTAATTCATTGTTGATTGGACCTAAGGGCATCACACCCTGAGACTAGATTTAAACGAATCTGACTAATGATTATAAAATATAAAATATCAAATATTATTTATGTATTTCGTCTCTGCTACGAGCTACAATATGTATAAATGTTTATCTTTTGTCAGCCCGCACTCAAGAACTTGTGTTCTTACGCGGGCTTCTGTTGATTTTACTATCCTTACTCATATTATGTATCAGTTATTGTATTATGCAGAGTAAAATGAAATGAAATTGAATTGAATTGAATTGAATAATGACGATATTCATATCCTTCATTTTCATTTTCATTTTTCCAAGATCATTTTCTCAAGTTCGGAAATTGAAATTAATTTGTTTGTACTCCAGAGACGATGATTCATGACGTATGCATCACCGATTCTGATGGAAACATAAGCAGACCCGAGTAATGTCTACGTCACGACTGTTGTCTACGTCACGACTGAGAAAAAAACAGCCGGGCCCTGGAGTAGAAATATATATTAATTTTAATTTCTGAAATTGAGGTGATGATTTCTAGTCATCTTTAGGATAAGGGAAATGGACATGGTAATTATCCGTTGAAATCGGCAGTTTTAGTACTAGTCCAACGTTGATAATTTCGGAATCGATTATAGATAATAGATTCTATATGATTAATAATTAACTGTCTTGATTTTATTTTTGTTCTCGTACCCTTCAAACGATTTAACATAATTACATTTCGTTCGTTACAACCGAGCGGTGAACAACTCCTGAAATCTGGCAGTGTATACACTTGCCATGAAATCCCCTTCCATGAAATCTCTTGAAATCCCTGAAATTGTTTGAAATCTCTCAAATCTCTTAAAATCCACTTGAAATCCCTGAAATCTCTTGAAACCCCTGAAATCACATGAAATCCCTGCTGAAAACACATGAAATCCCTGAAATCTCTTAAAATCCCTGAGATAGCTTGAAATCACTTGCAAACCCTGAAACCCCTAAAGTCTAATGAAATCGCTTAAATCTCTTGAAATTACGGAAATACATTGATTTCACTTGAAATCCCTCGAAATCCCTGAAATAGCTTGAAATCAATTGAAATCCCTGAAATCTTTTGATATCTCAGAAATCACTTGAAATCTCTTGAAATCCCGAAATCACCTGAAATCCTGAAATCAGGTAGGCCTATACACCAAAGTTCCTCAGTTACTATACAATCATAGACATGATCTGAGCTCCGACAAACCAATCAGAGGCGTCCAAATAATAATACTCCACTAGTCAAACGAACAATAAGTCAAACGAACCCCCCTCGAAGGACACCGTGACGTGTGTGGGGGCGTGGCCCCGTGACCTCGAAGAGCCGTCGCTTAGATCATCCCCATGCAGGGATGGAAAATGGGAAAGCGCTTGGTCAATTTTCATAGATTATTATTGTTACTTAACGATCCCACCAAGAGCTAGGTTATACGGGGAAGCAGATGATTATGATGAAAGTATGAAAAGATGATAAGTGAAAAGACATTTACAAAAACTCATGCCTTATGTGGGACTCGAACCCACGCCCAACAGTGACCAAGGGTAATAAACCGTTGCCTCAGCTAACTGAGCTACGGAAGAACGATTTTTTTTCAACTTTCAACCGATATCAGGAAGTGTTATCTGAACATATTCTGAAATGTTCAGCTTCATTTTAATTGGTTATAACTGAGACGCGTGGTCGAGTGGTTAATACACTGAACCGTCATTCAGGAGACCAGGGTTCGATTCCCGCCATGGCCGACCATGCTGACAGGGGTTTTTCATGTTTTCCCTCTGTCGTTCAGGTTGATACTGGGGTGGTACCCTAACAGGCTGTGATCGACTCCTTCCCAACATCCAAAAACACCTAATAAAATAACCGTTCACCTCATCGTTCCACCATCTCATACATCATCCACCGACGCCAATAGACCTTAGTCATCAGTAGTGCGTCGAGTGCGTCGTTAAAACCCGATATAAGTTTGAAAGAAAAATTGTTCCTAGGTCAGGCCTTTTTGAGCTATGCCTTTACTATAAACCTCAACATTACTTCTTCATTGAACAGTACGACAAATAAGCAGTTTCTCTTTGGGCAGGAAATGAAACTCCAATGCACTCTTAACTGGTGGTTAGATGACTTGGAGTATTCGGTAACACCATGAGTGCATTGTGTGGTGCGAAATGTTTGGTTGGTGTGTGAAGATATTGTTTTCTTGGAAATGGTTTAATTTGACCGATTAATCAAGGTTCATTGTTGGAGACAAAGTATGAGATTTGGTTGTGGAGGGAACAACTCATAGCTTCCAGTCCCCCTCCCCCCCCCCCCCCGCGTGTATGCGCGCAATCTTAAAGGACAACACAACTTTGAAACTAGATTTTAAGGAATGCGATATTTATTCAGCCAATTTCAGAGAAAATTATAAATCATCATTTCAATTGACGACTAGTGATTGACCCGCCCATAAACGTCACAAAACAGAACTTCCAATCAAATGGGCTTTGTTATGTGGGAAATTTCACATTTACCTATATCAGAGTATCTCTAAATGCCCACATGAAGTATAGATCCAGGTGGCTTTGGCGATTAGCCACGCCCATCACCAGTGGACAATTGTAGAGATCAATGTTTCTGTATTTGTTCTCTTGGACTTGGCTCTTTTTCGAGTCGTGACGTTGCCATTACTCGATTCTGTTTATGTTTCTAAACAGAATCGGTAATGCATCAATACCTGCGTCATAATTCATGCTCTATGGAGAACAAAACAAATATTATTATTCAGACAGCACAGTCCTGGTGTTGAAGTACATTAGTTCTAAATAATTAAAATGGGGTGGTAAGATCGCCCTTGTGGTGCCCCGTCCAAACGATCCTATCTTTCATCCATAGCCTTAATTGGGGATCAATGATTTTGTATCAAGTTTCGATGTTATTAAAAAATATATATATATATTCCTGAAATTGAGATGATGGTTTCTATAGTTTTCTCTAAAATTAGGGAAATACATATCGTTATGATTCGTTGAAATGTAGTTTAAGGATTGTGATGCTCTTTGGAGGACTCCTGGGCCGTTATTCTGTAACTTCAACCCCACCAACAGCCAGGTTATACGGGGGTACGAATGAGCAGCAGATAATGAAACTATCACGTGATGATGAATGAGAGGACGTTTACAAAATCCCATGCCTTATGCGGGACTGAAACCCACGCCAAAAGATGACTCCAGTTTCTAAATCGGTGCCTTAGCTGGTTGAGCTACGGAGAGTGGATATTATAATTCTCAACACGAGGTACACGATAAGAAATACAGCTTCAGCAGCGAGATTATTCAATCACCGAAGTGTTCACATTTATTCATAGTTGGTAAACCGAGACGTGTGGCCGAGTGGTTAATACACTGAACCGTCCTTCAAGAGCCCGGGGTTCGATTCCCGCCATGGTCGACCATCCTGAAAGAGGTTTTTCGTGGTTTCTCTGTCGCTCAGGTCAATACTAAGATTACTGGTTCCTCAACAACAGGCCACGACCGACTCCTTCCCATTATTCAAAAACACCTAATAAAATGAGCTTTCATCTCACCATCCCACCATCTCATATATCATTCACCGACGCCAATAGATCGTAGTCATCAGTAGAGTACGTCGTCAAACCCAATATGAATAAATAAATGGTTGGTAAACGATTTTTTGTCTTTCGTGGATAGGCCCATATTACTTGTAACCAGGAAAGAAGAAGCTTGTCTACCAACTAAATAACATGATATCACTGCCACTTTGAAAATGTAATGCTTTTGAAAGATGTAGGGCTACTTGTGTTTCTTGTAATTAATCCCGAGCTAAAACATAATAAAAGCTTTGCAAATATCATCACAGACTGTACAACTAGAATGGTGACATTTGGGTTTGTTATGTTGGTAGAGAAACTTCTTCATTTGTGGATATAACTATATCAGGTAACAATTACGGCAGCCGCTATTTATCGAACCATCGATCTAGATGACACTACACATGCGGACGTTGTTGTTGTTGTTGTTGTTGTTGTTGTTGTTGTTACATGCAACCTAACTAACCTTGAAAACTTAAAACTTGAATAAACCCAATCTCACTAACTTAATCAACCCGACCTAACCCAAACTGACCTAAACTAACCAACCTAATCGAACAAACATCTCAAACTAATGTAATCTAAACTGAAACCAATCTAAAACCTACTTCCGGTCCGACGAACAGCCTCTACGAACTGAAACGGTGATATTTGCTTTTGTTATATTGGTAAACGACCTTTTTCTTCGGTGAACACGAGTATACCACTTGCACTTGACCAATAAGTGCCAGTTTACGGCTGACTGAGTCGAGCTGGAACTAGCATTGAAATAATGGCCGGTTGTTCGCAGCAGAACCACAGTGTAGTTAGCACAGCTAATCGGGCGACTATTGTGGACACATGAATGGATTGATGACACAGCAAACGGCACAACGAAACAATTCACGGTCACATTTGTATACATAAGCAGAATTACCCATTCACAGCCATTGAACAGAATAAACAACAACAATAACAGTAATAATAATGGTGTTTTGTTTTGTTGGTACTGATGTGGATTGTGTATGAAAGTGAAATGATGGAATACATGAGGAAAACGCGATAGCAGATGTTATTTTTTATTTTTTTTTATTGGGTTTTAACGACGCATTGTAATGATGACTGAGATCTATTGGCGTCGGATGAATGATTAATGAGATGATGGGATGATGAGATGAAGGTTTTATGGGTAATGGGAAGGATAGTGGGAAGAAAGCGGTCGTGGCCTATATTGTGGGAATCATCCCGGCATTAGCCTAGACTACAGAGGGAAACCACGAAATACCCTTGTTAAGATGGACGGTGGCGGGGATCAAACCGGGTCCGACATGCCCCTTCACCTCCCGGGTCACATGAAGCAAGTGCGCTAACCACTCAGCTACCTGTGCCGGTACCCGATGTTGTGATGTTGATTATTGTTTGCTTGACGACTCTATACCAACAGCTCGGGTTTGGCAAAAAAAACTCCATTTTAAACCCGGGTTTTATTGAGTTTAATGAAATCCTGGAGAATTAATTGCATAAAATGCGATGAATTACTATAATTTAATATTATCATATGAATTATTTTACAATATCTGCCTAAATGTATCTTTTATGGCATTTTGGCATTTTGTTTGTTTTTAGTTCATTTCAAGCTGCATTGAGGGTTGCGTCGGTTTGTCGCTTCTTTATGGTGACTCCACTCAACTCTGAAACACGTTCCATTTCCTGAGTACTTCACTCAGAACTAACGATCGCTGCTCTACCTAGTGTTGTATTGTAGAAACTTGATCAGATGCCTTCTATATAGGTCTACGTCAAATATGTGCATCTAAGATGCAGTGCATCTAAGATGCAGTGCATATTTTGACATCCATCTAAAATCGTTCCAAAATTCGATTGGTTTGACCTGTTGCTCATATTTTCAAACGGTTTCTTAATAGCTTTCTTACAAAACAAATTAAAAATTAATTATACACATTATATATTTTTTTTTATAAAACAGCTGATCCGAAATGAATGTGAAACTTCGGAATAATGTGTACCATTTTTTAAATTATTATTCCGTGCAAATTTGAATTTATTCGAAGGAAATATTTTTTCCAAATTTCCCCCCATTCGGGTGGTTATTCTCATTTTTTTCCACTTCGAAATGAGTTTTCTCAGAAGTGATTGCAACCGATTGCGCCTCAAAACTACACAGTATCAAATTAGATCACACTTGTGTACGCCAAGTTGCAATTGCATTTGTACTTTCGTCTGAACTGTGAAGCGTGAACAAATAAAAAAAAATCGAGTATACAGTGAAATTGAGTAATCGCTTCGCTCATTTGATAACCCAACTCATCTTCATATCCCCTCATTCATCACACATCGACGCCAATAGATCTCACTTATCAACTAATGGCAGTTCTTCTTTATTTTTCTTATTTTACCATCATATTCGTATTGAATCTATTTTGTTAACATCTCCTTGTGTTGTTATTCTATTTCATATGTGTCGTGTAATTGTTTAATGAGAATAAAAAACATGTTGAAATTGAAATTGAAAATTGAATTGAAAAAAACTATCTAAAATGATTGACATTTCATAAATAAAATGAATAAATCAACATGAATGAAAGTGAGAGAAACTTTGATCTGATATTATCTTCATCTCTATTAAAGTTATGTAATATCCGTTGATGTTTGTTGATCTCGTGTGTGCGTGTTACCTGTTGCTTCAATAAGCGTACCAATAATGATACTTTCTACATTAATCAACTGATTTAAGTAAATAAAACATGAAAAAAAAAAACACAGAGAGAGAAAACCACGAGGAAAGAGCAAACAAAGCGTCCAAAATGAGACCAATTGAAGGTAGGAAGAACGTTGAAAAATATTTGTAAATATAAACAGGAGTATTGAAAACTAGAATAAAGCTAAAAATAGAAATTTCAATTTATTCAATTCATTTGTTATAGGTTTCGGATGGTAAGATTGCCCCGTTCAAACGATCCTATCTTTCATCCATTGTCCTAATTGAGACACAATGATTCTGTATTAGGTTACGATGTTATTAAAATAAAATCAATTCAAGTTCTTGTTTTGTGTTTTCTATTTAATGAATAATTTCATTGTTTGAATAAATAATTAGTTATTTGAAGTAAAGAACATTTGGCATGATCAAAAAACAGGTCAATTGTTATAATGATAATAATAATTTTGTAATATTGTAATTTTGTAATTTTGATTTTGTAATAATGATAATTGGGGTGGTGAGATCGCCCTTGTGGTGCCTCGTCCAAACGATCCCATCCTTCATCATTAGCCTTAATTGGGGAACAATAATTTTGTATCAAGTTTCGATGTTACTAAAAGAAAAAAAAATGATGTTCAAAAGCTGCGGGTTGACGAATTTTATCATAATGCATATTTCTGCATTCTCAAATTATCCAATTGATCGGCTCAGGGCTGACCAAAGATGAAAAGCATCGTTCGCCTCAATTTCGCCAATATATTTTAACTACCCGCCCTCCTTAGCTCAGTCAACTAAAATATTGCTTCAGAAACTGAAGTTATCGTTGGGCGTTGGTTAGAGTCCCGCATAAGGCATGGGTTTTTGTATAAGTCCTTTCCTTTTCATTACCGTCACTTCATAATTTTATTTTCACTTAGAGGCTACATTACATCTCAAATCCCATGAGTAAAACCTGCAGGGAACGAACAAAACAGGACAAAAAGCGTCAATACAGGCCTTTAGCTCCCAACACATAATGGGTAAACGGTAGGACCAATCAGTCTAATTATTTTTGCAATGAAACAACAATGAGTATATCTATGCCTCTACGTTCCCTAAAAATCATAATTTTCTATTGAATTACTCTGAAAAAAATCGCAAGAACAATAGAAAACAGGTAGAAACATGTTGATTTTTGACAATTATTTTGAGAGGGTTGAAAACATACGACGAACTAAAGCTCTTCGTACGAGCACGTATTGAATACTGGTGATCATCTAACCGAAAACTCTAAGTCAATACGATGGTTGGTTTTCCGTTGCCAACTTGGGCCCCGAACGTCTGCAATCAAGCCGGTAGGCAAGATGTAAAGAGGCCTCTTAAGCCTAGTTCACATTTTGAATGGATTACAGTCATTTTGAAAAAAGTAGTATGTTATAGTGATATAAGTGGGTCACAATAGACTCTTATTTCAACTGAAGGTTCGTCAATAGTTCACCGGAAGATCCGGTTAACCGCCAACCGAAATCATTATTTTGCCTTAAACAGTTCGAGTTTCAGTGGCAGTGGCTCACACCATTTTGACATTCGTTCCTTGAGAGTGTCTGATTTGACTCTCATAGAAAAGTAAATACCTGAAATATATAAGCGGTAGTCAATCGACTACAGTAGTAACATCACCTGTTTGGTCAGAATTTGGCCTGTCATAAAGGTTATAAAGAAATAGTCACAAGGAATGGATTCATTTCATTTCTTATACCAATTAACATAATCAGAATCAACATAACATAATTTCTCATTGTGCACGATTACATGGAAACGCCATTATCCATTTCGCTTTTACACTATGACATACCGCGGTACTCACTATTTCATAACTGAAGGGATGAGAAGCAAAGTGGACCAACCCAAAAGTCAAAACAAAACACTTCCAATGCGGGTTGGTCCGTTTTGCTACAAAATATAATGGAGGCCAAAAAGCTTGGTCCACATGTTTAAACCTCTGAAAAAAGTGTTGAAAAAAAAAAAAAATAATAATAATAATAATAGCACAATACGAATGAAGTGGTTCGAATAGATCATTTTGAGGAAAAAATTGAGTTGGTCCACTTTGCTTCTAATCCCTTCAACTAATCCATACGTCAATTGTGGACCTAGGTATAACTCATTCAAACCCCCGAGAAACCTAGCTGTTGGTGGGGTCGTTAAGCCAGCAATAATCATCAACATAGCAACACTACTGAGACAAGTGGTCGAGTGGTTATAACACTGAACCGTCATTCAGGAGACCGGGGTTCGATTCCCACCATTCTGACAGGGGCTTTTCATGGTTTCCCTCTGTCGTTCAGGTCAATACTGGGATGGTTCTTAAACAATAGGCCACGACCGACTCCCAAACCTACATCCAAAAACACCTAATATAATATTCTCTCATCTCATCATCCTATCATCTCATACATCATTCACCGACGCCAATAGATCTTAGTCATCTGTATACAGTGCGTCGTTAAACCCGATATAAAAAAAAAATCAAACAGGAAGAGGATCCCCCTAATGTATTGACAAAGATTTCAAATACATTAAAAATTTTAATTATTTGATGAAATTTTAATTAATGTTTCAATTTATCATTATTATTCACATCAGAATTTTGCTATAGGCCTAACAATTAATCATCGTTCTCCTAATGAGGCTTAGAATGAATTATATTTCGAATTCTATTTTTTATATTTATATGAATTAACATTTCAAGACTTCGAGACGGCCTTGTCACGAATGAAAATAGTTAAATAGACTGTTTTGAATTAAAACAATGAAGTTTGAAACCAAGTCTGTGGTTCCATTTTTTTTCAATCGTTATTGGTATCATCTAAAATAAAAAAGTCACAAAATTACCACACTCTCGGTAACAAAAAAAACTACATTGTCTCCAATTAATTAAATACATTGAAACTCATTATAAAACCATATAACATATACATAGTCGTTTTCATTACCCTACAATGCAAATTTCGTTTACATAATTCTTTTCACAACGATGCAAATTTCACTGAATATTACTGTCTATAATTTCTGTATACACACCACGACCAAGCTCTCAGTTAATTCTCACATGTCGATCATTATCCGCCCCACAATAACATTATCACACACACTTTACAACATGATCCCGTATGCAACGTCTTTCCGAATAACATGCATCCATCTAATTATCATATCAGCAATTATATTTTACATTTTATTACCGATTATATGTCATTATACTGTGATTCAAGCATGCAGCAAGAATAACGAGAAAAAAAAATGAAAAACTTGTATGGCAAAAGTTTCCGACTGAGAGAACAGGACAGGAACTGTTGTCTGAAACAAGTTTATCCACCCTTTCATGGCTTATAAGTATAGTGCATTCACCTTCCACTTGCGCACGGCCTAGTGGAATACAATTCACTTAAGGCGGTTCTTGCGAGTTGGAGAGATTATTGCACGTCTGATGGAATACAATCGACACACTGAGAGAATAGGATTTCTACCGTGGCGCATCCTGGTATCACTTTGGTGTACTGAATAATTTTCAACATGACAACACTAAAATCAGCTACGCATGTTACACACTAATAGCGGCTCTTTTGATTTTTTAAATCCAATAGATATGTAGATATATATATATATATATATATATATATATATATATATATATATATATATATATATATATGTATATATATATGTGTATATATATATATATATATATATATATATATATATATATATATATATATATATATATATATATATATATATGGGATTTTTATAGTTATGTCGAAAAAGATACGCCTCGACCGGGATTCGAGCCCGGGACTCGAATCCCGGTCGAGGCGTATCTTTTTCGACATAACTATAAAAATCCCATATATCTCGATATTGGATCGTATCCAAGAAGTTTAATTATCATATATAATATATATATATATATATATATATATATATATATATATATATATATATATATATATATATATATATATATATATATATATATATATATGTATATCAATGGATATAGATATGTTAATAAGTAATTAACATTATTTTGAGCGGATTAGCATGGAAACATTGCTTGTTCCCGAACCTGTATGGTTAGCAAAACCACCAACCGCCTTACAGAAAAACGATGAAATACGCATAAAACACACCCGTATTGTCACTGTACTTTTCGATCGAGTGCACAAGATAGGCTACATTTTTATATTGCAAATATATTCATTTTTAATCATCATAATTATTAAAAACAACCAGTAACGAGTGTATTTGTGAATTATCTCATTTTACTATATCAATGAAGTTTGCTTGTGGTGGCTGTACGAATCCTATTCTCTCAGTGTGTCGACTGTAGGTAGACACAATTCACTTAAGGTGGTTCTTGCGAGTTGGAGAGATATTACTGGTTTGCTTTATATAGATGAGCGGTAGCGAAGACTTCCATCCTATTCTAACGAAGCTTGTTATTGGGGTTTGTGTTTGGTTGTTTGTTTGTTGTTGTTGTTGATAGTTGGAGGATCAGGAACTAGGCCTATTGCTGGCATGTTTCTTGGATGAACGAGATAGTGAAGACTTCCATCCTAATCTTACGGAGCTTGTTGTTGTTGTTGTTGTTGTTGTTGTTGAAGGGATTATTGCTGGCTTGCTTCCATCTTGGATTACAGCTGAGTGGATACGCAACTCATGCTAGTTCCGATACAGACTCCCTCTAGTGCCCTTATTCTATAACCGCAAACGAAATAGAAGTGCGACAAAAACGTTACTGCCCATATGAAACACCATGTTAAGTTATACAGAATCGGGGGAACAAAACGAAGATGGACTGCTTTCATTCGTTTCAGAGTTATAGAATAACGGTCCAGAGCAAAGAAATATGAGGGTGAATTCTTGGAACTTTCAGTTTTGCGTAGCGAATAAAACCTCGAATTATATTGTGAATCGGATTATTGTGATCCTCAACGTTTTCTTGATTGAGTAGTGAACTGTTTTTTTTATTTATACGAAATATCTTCTTCATAAAAGACTTCGATGTAGACAGAAGAAATATAATATAATAAAAAAATATATATATATATTATATAAATATAAATAAATATATATGCGCTAAATGACCTCGCTGTCGATGCGCCTTAAAACTCTAATATTCATTCATTCAAATAAATATATATATATATATATATATATATATATATATATATATATATATATATATATATATATATATATATTATATTTTATAAATATAATAGAATATATTATTTTCAACTATAGATCCTACATTGAATGCCTAGTGCAATATATAAGAACGAGTGTGATTTTTCCCGCGGTGAAACCACATTTTTTGTTTCTGATATCATAGTTGATCGCACTCGCACAGCTCTCGAACGAGCGCCTATATCCATCTATTATCAAAATTTGTTTTTCCATTTAGTTTAACGCTGCACTAGACCGATGACTCAGATCTATTGGCGTCGGTGAATGATGAATAAGATGATGAGATGAAAGTTTTTATTCGTTTTTTTTTTATTGATAGTGAGAAGAAGTCGGTTGTGGGCTGGCCTTACCGTCCCAGTACTGACATGAACGACAATGGGTAACCATCGATATAGAATTAGAATATTCGATGAATTCGATATCGGAACAATGATCGATATCAGTTAGAAGAATTGAAAATAACTGGAATATGAATGAACCAAATAAAAAACAATCCTAAAATTGATAAGACTAGGAAAACGCCATATATGCGTTGTTAGACGAGCGGATAGTAATAGTATGTCGATTTTTCTGCCAAACTTTTGCCTTAATTTGTCAATTGGGTGACATTTAAGTTATAAATGGGTAAAACCTGCTTCGAGTGGTACCGATTTGGCACATTTTATGTTCTTTCTTAGAAATGGCCGATCCGATCGAGCTGATAATTTCCAGAAATATGTATTAGAATGTAATTAAACTTCACACAAAATTCCAATTTTTTCGAAAATAAAAATATTTTCTTTTTTTTTCGCCGTGTTATTCTGACGGGTATTTTTGAAATTTCTAAAATTCATAAAAATAAAAGTTACCGCCCGATAATGCCACAAAACTACACAGATCTAAGTTAGATGAGGAACCATAACGAAAAAAAGTTTGAAGTTGATAGCTGTAGCCGTTTGACCTGTGGAGAACCTACAAAAAAAAAAAAAAAAAAAACATAAAAACGAACACCAATTTTTTCAGTATGTCAAATTGAATCCTCACTAAAGCTCGCCTAAAAGAACTCGCGCGGTTACTCGTTGCTGTCAGTTGAGTTTATCATGTATCATTAAATAAGGTATATGAAAAAGATGTTCACAAATATAATACTAGAAATAAAAATGGCATACCGGTGTATATAAATTTTAGTAAAACAAAGAAAGGTCAGAACTCGAAGTTTTATAAACGTATTCAGAAGTACAGTAAAGCTAACAATGGCGTGAAAGAAATTGAAAATAGAATAGAACTCAAGAGATTATGTATATTTCATATGTCAAAACAACTTATTGACAAGTGATTTTAATTTGCATGAGTATTATTGACACAATAAGTTCCTATAACGAGCTTCCTATATTTTACTGAGACAAGTGGTCGAGTGGTTATAACACTGAACCGTTATTCAGGAAACCGGGGTTCGATTCCCGTCATGTTCGACTATCCTGACAGAGTTTATTTCGTGGTTTCCCTCTGTCATTCATGTCAATACTGGGATGGTTCTTTAACAACAGGTCACGACCGACTCCTTCCTACTATCCAAAACACCTGATAAAATAACCTTTCATATCATCACCCCATCATCACACATATCATTCACCGACGCCAATAGATCTCACTCATCATTACAGTGCGTCGTTGAATACAATATAAAATAAAAATATAAATATTCATATATTTTATATGTACAACTACTTCAAGATGGATTCAATTTTACTTTTCATGCTTTCTGTATTTTTTTTCATCAATCCTTGAAATGTTGTTCTTGTTTTTTTTGTGTTGTTGTTGTTGTTGTTGGGTGTGGTTAAAGATTTTTCAAAACTTCGTTTTCACTTGAATCAACTTTCAACAATTGTATTTTAACAGCTGAAATGATACAGCAAATTACTGAATAAAGTTATTATTATTTAATAATATAATATGAAAAAAATTAATAAATTATGAAGAAAATCATCATTTGTTTTGCTGACAGATGATGAATGAACCGAAGTTGTAAATCTAAGTGTGAACTAACTCCCCCTCCCCCCCTCCTCCCCCTCCTCCCCTCCTCACACAGCTTGGCTGTTATTCACATTTTTTAACATTTCCTTATTACGGCTTTATATATAATAACCATGGTCAATGATCAAGATTTATGACTTCCAATCCAGCATTTTTAATGTTCAATTTGATTTCTGTATCGTTGGAAATTGATAATTTTGATATATTTCCGATATCATTGTCCGGTATCAAGGAAACCCACCCACAAAAAAAGTATCAACATTTTTGTTATTCATTGATGTATCAAGGTTGGAATGGTATACTGAAAAATCTGAAAAGTCCTTTCACTCATCATTTGCTCATTCGTACCCCCACATAACCTAGCTGTTTGTGGGTTAGTTAAGCATACAATAATTAATCAATAAAAAGAAATAGATTGAAGAAAGAAATAAATCAATAGGAAAAATGGATCAATATTCTCAAAAAATCGGAAAATAATTATTACCATTACGTACACAAGAAAAACAAGAAATACAAGCAATACAAGACGAAAAGAGAAGAATTTAATGATAAGAAGAGAACGAAAAACAAGATAATAAGAAGGTATAAAAGTTGATAGGTAGATAGAAGATTTTTTCTCCCCAATGTAACTATCCCTGAGATTTATTACCTTGTGATTTATTGTTTGTAATGAATTATATTTCATTTTATTTTTCTTTATAGTGGTTGGTAAGATTGTCCTTGTGGTGCCCAGTCCAAACAATCCTACCTTTCATTCATAGCCTTAATTGGGGAACAATGATTTTGTATATCAAGTTTCGATGTTGATGAGAAAAAAAAGAAAAAAAAAGAAAGAAAAAAAAAAAAAAAAATATATATATATATATATATATATATATATATATATATATATATATATATATATATATATATATATATATATATATATGGTCGGTAATTTGTTATGAATACTTCATAATATTGCCTACCCAATAAAGGGTAAAAAGTAAGTCAAAATTCAGTTTTTTAACAGCTGGTTACGGGACAGAATGATTGTTTTCGCTTTCAAACAAACGATATCGAAATTGTTCTTTGATTATTTAGATAAGATCTTCCTATCCCATAACGCGTGGTCAAAAGCTTCAGTGAAGTTTTTCTGACTCCTTCAGTTTGCACTCACCCATAGCATAGTGTTGTCATAATATAACTATCTGCTGTAGATTTTATTCATATTGTGTTAAACGACGCATTGTACTGATGACTACGATCTATTGGCGTCGGTGAATGATATATGAGATGATGGAATGATGAGAAGAAAGGTTATTTTATTAGGTGTTTTTGGATGGTCGGAAGGAGTCGATCGTGGCCTGTTGTTAAGGAACCATCCCAGTATTGACCTGGACGACTGAAGGAAACCACGGAAAATCCCTGTTAGAATGGTCGACCATGGCGGGAATCGAACCCCAGTCTCCCGAATGACGGTTCAGTGTATTAACCACTCGGCCACACGTCTCAGTCTGCTGTGGATTGAAGGATCTCAAGCTGCTATAGTGCTTTTCCTATTTCGACTAAAGTAGACCATGTGCTTTGCAATTTTTGTAGATTAACATTTCACATATCAGCTGGTAGAATTATAGAATGGGCGCTAAATGACCTCGCTGTCGATGCGCCTTTAAACCCCAATATTCATTCATTCAATTATAGAATGAAATAAAATTTGAAATCGAATCAAATCACATCGAACAATAAAAAAATTGCCATTATAATAAAAATTAGAAAAATGATTTGAAAAAAAAAATCCAAAAAGAATTGATGGAGAAAAGAAAAAAGATTAAGAATAAACAGGAAGATTGAAGACTTTTTCACGTTTTTTTCGACTTTTTTTCCCCAAGAAATGATATTTCGCTGAATCCTCTTCCCATGTCCTTTTGATTATCTGTGGTAATGTTGCCTGCACTGAGACTAGTGGCCGAGTGGCTAGCACACTGAACCGTCATTCAGGAGACCGGGGTTCGATTCCTGCCATGGTCGACCATCCTGACAGGGTTTTTCGTGGTTTCCCTCTGTCGTTCAGGTCAATACTTGGATGGTTCCTTAACAACAGGCCACTACCGACTCCTTCCCATTATCCAAAAACACTTAATGAAAAAATAACCTCTCATATCACCATCCCATAACCTCATCTATCATTCATCGACGCCAATATATCGTAGTCATCAGTACAGTGCGTCGTTAAACACAATATAAATATAAAGGAGAAAAAGAAAGATTTGTAAAAAAAACTCATAAGATGGTGAATAAACAAGAAGGTTGAAAACTTTTTTTCCACATTTTTTTCGTATTTTTTATTTTTCAAAAACCTGACATTTTGCTAAATCGTTTCTTGATTATTTGTGGTAATGTTGCCTGAAGTGTCTGATATGGCCGGTGGAATCACCTTAAAGAGCCGGCTATACGCTACATGCAGTATATATTCGCAGACACAAAACGCAATTAGGCAGCGAGGAAAAAAATAGCAATTATTTGGTACTTAAATCTCTCGTAATCGCATTTACCGACTGTTACGATAATACATTCCTGGTAGTTTTTAATTACAAAACCGCCCAGGTGGCAAACCTGAGTTAGTAATAATTGTCCAATGGATGTAAGTACAGCTCACTGGGAACAAGTTTGTTGGGGTGTCAATTATTGATGAATATCTCATCAGATACAATCACTCGATAATTAGATGAGCGTAGCGAAGATTTCCATTTCATATACCGAAAAAAATTGGGCTTCGTTTTCATTTTTTATTTATCTTTATTTGTTTTGTTTGTTTGTTTGTTTATTTTATTTTTATTTATTCATTTTGTTTTCATTTTGTAAGCGGCATAGAGGTCAGGAAAAAAATCCAATCAATTCGGAACTTTTTCCACATATTAATGTTATACCAGAATAGGTTAGGATTATTTTTCAAAAAAATAATTCGTAGGGTTTTTCCGAAAAAAAAACCCGGAAAGTTTGGAAAATCCCTACAAGAATAACCCGGATGGAGAATACTTCAAATGTGAACATTTTTCATGAGCTTTTAAATTTTCACTGAATATGGAAAACACCATTATGCATATTTACAGTGACTTTTACAACAATCGAATGAGAAATAACAAAGAAAACGCAATAAAAGTACACATTTTATTGAATATTTGGATCAATTGGTTTGGCAAAGTGTAAATGCGACAGGTTGCAGCACTATGAATATCAACAAGTTGCAGGTAAAGTTTTTGAATGTTTGAAGTGATCCAAGGTCCGTAGATGTGGATTGAGCTCACGGAATATCTAACATTGTAGACTTCCATACTTCTAAGCTCATCTCACAACGCATATAGCGCATTTTCCTAGTTTAAATGATTCGAATTTTTTCGATTTTTTTTTATCGTTACCTCGAAACGGGGATTGGTCAACTGTACTAAAAGTCAAGTGTCCTAAAACTCGACTGACTTGAGAGTTCAACCGAATGTGCAAAATGGCAACTGTACTAAAAGTCAACTGTACTAAAAGTTAAGAGTCCTAAAACTCGACTGACATAAAGTTCAACCCAATGTACAGTCACAAAACTCGACTGACATAAAGTTCGCCAGATTGTACTATATCAACTGTCCTAAAAAACAACAGATCTAAGCTTCGAGAAGTGAAAAGTGGGGAGGTTTGGCTCCTCCCCATCACAAATTGTTACCACCATTTTCATGTAATTTCGAATATTTGTTTATATTTTTTAGTGATGGTGGGTAAGGTTTGTGTCAAATCTGAAGGGGAGGAGTCAATCCTCCCACTTCAACTTCTGTGGCCCGATTCTGAATTGAAACGAACAGAATCAGGCAATGCTCACGTCACGATTCAGAAAAGGAAGCAGAGCCTGGAAGACAAATAAATAATTCAAAAGATTTCTGAAATTGAGATGATGATTTTTATTTGTTTCTGAAATTGTGTAATAAAATCGCGTCATTATTCATTCAAACCGGCACATGTAGCGTAGTGGTTAACGCACTTGCTCCATGTGACCCGGGAGGCAGTGGGCATATCGGACCCAGTTCGATCCCCGCTACCGTCCATCTTTACAGGGGTTTTTCGTGGTTTCCCTCTGTAGTCTAGGCTGATGCCGGGATTGTTCCCACAATATAGGCCACGACCGCTTCCTTCCCACTATCCTTCCCATTACCCATAAAGCCTTCATCTCATCATCCCATCATCTTATTAATCATTAGTTCATCCGACGCCAATAGATCTCAGTCATCATTATAGTGCGTCGTTAAAACCCAGTATAAAAAAGAGAGAGAGAGAGATGCTAATAATTGCATTTTTATGATTTTTTTCTAATGAATCCGTTTCTAGATGTTTAATTGCAAATCGTTATCTTTTAGGGACTATTCAATAATTCGTGTGATACGAATTTAAATGAAGGAGATTGAATTTAAGCAAACTTCAGTACTTTAGGCCTTAGGGCCGCTCCTGTTGGGCAGGTCCATAAATGTCTTGAAAGTAAATCTATATTCAGGTCGACAAGACATACACACTCGTTTCAAGTCTTTTTAAGGCATAAAGCCCTAGTCTCCATCTAGGGCAAAAAGCAGGGATTTCATAGATATAAGTGATAGATATACGGCCACGACCGCTTCCTTCCCACTATCCTTCCCATTACCCATAAAACTAAGACACCTTCATCTCACCATCCCATCATCTCATTATCATTCATCCGACGCCAATAGATCTTAGTTATCATTACAGTGCGTCGTCATCATTCATCCGACGCCAATAGATCTTAGTTATCATTACAGTGCGTCGTTAAAACCCAATATAAATATACATATTTATTCCAATCGAGCCTCAGAGTATTGTGACATCCTTCAATAATACGTCGCACTGTCAGTTTTCATCGAATGTAACGAATACAGTCTTTGGTTTTCAGTTGTGGAATAAAATAATACAAATATTCCGAGTATGTTGCCCAAAGTAATATATATATAAAGGTCTTTGATGTTGCCTATCATCACATTTCTAGCAAAATCTAAAAAAAAAATCTAAAAAAATGTCGTTAGAAAAGTTCAAAAAGTTCAAAAAAGTTCAAGTCCAGCACAAGAACATATATTCCACTAGAAGACTCTGTTTAGCGAAAAATAAATATGTGTTTATTGGACTCAAATGAGGTACAAAAATTCCATTAGAAATCAGAGGTAATAACAAGTTAATCTGCTGATTAGGCCAATCTCTTGATCCACCAGTTTGTTATTCGTGGAGCCGAACCTTCGCGACGGTTCTATGTAGTATGAATAATAGATGAGTTGATCAAGCGATAATTAGTGGACTATTTTCGGTTATTACCCTCGATCACCAATTATATTCTCGTACCTTAATTAATAACCAGCGTGGTTAACATTTTAATTTTCCGTGAAAAGTTGAACTATTAATGTTTTATATTAAAAAAAAAGTGTGACATAAAAAGTTTATGTTCATCGTGGCGGGTTGATTATTTTTCAAATTTGAATACGCTTTACGTAACACAATCCAGAAATAGATCAGAAGCGAATTTGTATTCGCATCAGAGCTGGGAGTTGAAAAGGTTCGTTGAGAGGCTTGGGGGGGGGGAGGGGGGAGGGGGGAGGGGGGCCTGCCCGACCCCCTCTCAACAAAATGAACGAAAACTTGAATAAGGATGGCCATGAACTGACTGGATAAAATTGATCGTTAAACGCATTAGGATCATTAATAAATCCCTGCCGCCCTCGGTAGCTCAGTCAGCTGAGGCACCGCTTCACAAAATGAAGACACCGTTGGGCGTGGGTTCGAGTCCCGCATTTTTCGTAAATATCCTCTCACTTATCATCACTCCATAATTTCATAATTATCTGCTCATTCGTACCCCCGCGTATAACCTAGCTGTTGGTGGGGTCGTTAAGCAAACAATTATCAATCGATAGATCTCTCCATTGGAGTTCAACTCGAACACTCTCCTCATGTCAACATGTCAACATGTCATCATGTCAACATGTCAACATGTCAACAGGTCAACATGTCAACGACTCAGTCTAATGATCATCAAGATCTAATTGAGTAGGATAAGGAATAATGAGATGAAGGTTCTCAGGTAATTGCGAGGGGTAAACAACTAGTAAATTTGGTATACCCCTCTACAACTGATTTCTGATTTCAAGGGATTTCAAGACGATTTCAAGGAATTTCAAGAAGATTTCAAGGAATTTCAAGAAGATTTCAAGGAATTTCAAGAAGATTTCAAGGAATTTCAAGAAGATTTCAAGGAATTTCAAGAAGATTTCAAGGAATTTCAAGAAGATTTCATGGAATTTCAAGAAGATTTCAATGGATTTTAGAAATATTTCAAGGGATTTCAAGAAGATTTTATCACTACAGTGCGTCGTTAAAAGACATTATGAAAAAAGAGGATTTCAAGAAATTTCCCGACGATTTCAAGATATTTCAAGAAGAATTCAAGGGATTTCAGGAATATTTCATGAAAAGTGTACACCAGATTTCAGGAGTTGTTAATCCTCGGGTAATTGAAAGGATAGTGGGAAGGAAGCGGTCGTGGCCTATATTGTAAGAATTACCCGGGCATACACCTATAGGCTACAGAGAAAAACCACAAAAACCTCAGAGGCGATGGTCGCTGGCGGGGATCGAACCCATAGACCTGATGTATTCGCCAGTAAAAGTAACAACGAAATTCGTTCCTGAATGCATGGCCGTATGGCGGGCAGGATGTGGTAACAAGTCACTACCAATAATGTTATATAGGTATATGTTGTTATTGGATGAATCTGAGACGAGTGGCCGAGTGGTTAATTCACTGAACCGTCATTCAGGAGACCAGGGTACGATTCCCGCCATGATCGACCATCCTGACAGGGGTTTTTCATGGTTTCCCTCTGTCGTTCAAGTCAATACTGGGATGATTCCTTAACAACCGGCCACGACCGACTCCTTCCCATTAACTCCTTCTAAATTGAAAAATTGCCTCCTTTCGCTCATTGGATTTACCGAAATATCGAGCGCCCTGTTACTCCTTTTAGAACTACATTCCTGCTCATGGCTTGAAAGTGACTTGATGCAGTTCTAGCTATATCGACTCATTGTTTGCGAAACAAGTCATGTTGTATTATAACAAAAGAAAGCAATTAATAATTGTTAATGACAACAAAAGGTTGAATGAAGGTCATATCGCATTATAATCATCTCCGATTTTCCAAGACAAACTTGAATGTTATATTCTGGTAAATATCAGACTTTATGTCCATGTTTGAGTTTGACCCGCTATGGCCTGGGCTCAGAAATGTAAACATACACACATAAGCTTTCCTCATTGTCTTGGAACCCGAGTTTGCAATAGATAGCCTAGCCCTAGACCCATTACCGCGACTGCCACTTGAAACAACGTCCAGGCCTTGCTAACTTCAAAAGACTGCAGATTTGGATTGGTTTGTATTCACTAGTACTAAGTACCACAGCAACATATACCAGTATTTATGTATTTCCATTGTTGTTAGCACAAAATGCCAGCACTGCTTTTGAGGTGGGCTGAAGATAGGTCATATTTTTGCGTTCCAAGAGACCGTGACTGTTTTATCTCGTATTTCGCGTTATTTAAAAATTCGAACGGGTTACGCTTTTGAAAATATTGTAGGGGACTCCTGTCTGGTATTGAGACAATTGGATGTCTCTATTCACATTCATGTATTGTGTAACCTGTTCTATGGGCATTATGGGGACGTCTATTTATATATATATATATATATATATATATATATATATATATATATATATATATATATATATATATATATATACTTTTTTAGGCCACTTTACCCCCCCCTCTCCCCCATGTCACAGTTGGTAACAAAACCTATTACCAGCCCCCCTTTAAATACGTCACAAATTCTCATACCCCCCCTCTGAAATAATTGAAACCAAAAGGCGGTAAAGGCACAATGAAGTAATGAAATTAAAATATATATTTCTTGTTGTTTGTTTTTTGAGTAATCAAACTTGATAATTATTTGATATGCATCTGCTGTTTCTAGGGCGAGTAAAAATATAAGAATCTTTATGAATGACGCCAGATACATATTATAACAAACAATGGTAGGTCACACTGTTGCTGACCATTCATCATATTAAAATACGGGGCTGTGAATTGACGACTAGTGATTGACCCACCCATAAACGTCACAAAACAGAACATCCAATCAAATGGGCTTTGTTATGTGGGAAATTTCCCATTGACCTATAAGAGTATCTCTTAATTCTCACATGAAGTATAGATCCAGGTGGCTTTGGCGAATAGCCACGCCTATCACTAGTGGTCAATTGTCTTTCGTTTATTTAGAATTAAATATCGAGAATATTCAATTGGTAATGCGTTTCTTGTTATATTATTTTGGTCATTCCATTTTCTATTCGATTCACTTCTAATCATTGAGCATTGAAAATGTGGCCGCTCCGCTGTCTTGTTATGTCGTTCAACAGGTCGGCATTATCAGACGAAATAATGACTGGATAATTCGTGGAATTGAAATGATTTCTTCTTATAGCCAAAGCTCTAATGTCAACAATAATGTACAGAGTTGAATATTTTCAACTTATAACGACACGTTTTCAAATATCTGCTAGTATTGTTGTTACGAAAAATCGTTGTGAGAGGGCAAGGTGTATGCCCGTGTGAGAGGGTGTACCGCCAGTATTTATTATCAACACATGTGGGAATTACTCTTTGGGATAAGCCATGTGATCATTGGATCTCCAAAAAAAGAATACTATATAAAATGTTTGCTGTGCTATAAATATTGAATGATAATAATTTATCAATTCAGCTTCTACTATCAATTGAATGTACAGTGAGTGATGTAAACATAATGCGTGTGTTTGTTCGTGAATATCTGAATCAACCCCCAACAGGCACGTTTCAGCCAACTTACTTAACTTACTAGTTACAAAATCAATGGTTGTAACCAAAAATATTGATATATATTATACAACGTGGTTGTAACTTTCAATTTCAGCTTACCTGTATTCATTTCACCAAGATTTAGTCACTTTCTACGTATTGTCATGGCGCACTACACTTCACACGATTCATGATATGACCTTGGAGTTCTGACATTAGATAATTTAAAATTTTACACCCCCTTTACAGACGTGCATGTTACCACCACGAAATTTCAATATTTGGCGCAAAGCCGTCGTACGAAACCACTCAGCTGTTTTAAGCAGTAACTTTCATTTTGTTACGTTGGTACAGTGCTCCAGAGTAGAGTGCTTTAATCGTAAATACGAAAGAAAAATGGCGCTGCATTCACTATTGAAATCTCAGAAACCGGCAAGAATATCAAAAGTAGACGATGATGAAAATGTGAATGAAAGTCCAATGAAAAAAGTAAAGTTAGGTAAAGAACGTCTTGAAGAAAAGCGAATAGAAAGTGAGGAGGTATCTGTAAATAGGCAAGGGGTAACCAAACAACAAAATGTACCGGTTCCCAAGGTAGGCCTACCGGTTCCTAGATCTAGCACCGATGGATTTGAGTGGAGTGTTGACAATGAAGTTTTATTTCTAACAGCAATGACGGGTCATAAACCAGTTGGTAAGTTCAATTGTTGTTCCTGGTAATTAACATTAGGCGTACTAAATTCTGACAGGCGGTAATAACGGTTTGGGGTCTTCTAGGCCTTCTACTTGTTGATGTTGAATGTAGGCCCGCTATTATAGGGCCGAGGCCATTGAGTTTCCCTATAAACTCAATGCCGAGGCTACATCAGTTCTGTCCCAAACATAATTCATAACCCTTCGCATATGGTTTTTGTGTATAAGGCGAAGGCCTGGTCCCTTTGTCCATTATTTAAAAGTTGATTAAATTTGCATCCAGCAAAAGTACGTAAAGTACTACGTTGCATTCTAGCGCATTAGAGTGAGTCCTTGGTAGTCATCTCCAAGGCAAAGGCTGCAAGGCACATTCAAAATATTTGTATCGAGTAGGCTAAATTTGTACAAAATAGCCTACTAGATCACACTACCCACCGCACATTTGTTTGTTCCTCACCAACTCCTGTAGACCAGTTTTGAATTGACATTATCTAACGGATACATTCATATGGAAGAGTTCTTAGGGTAGGTCAATGTGGCATGGTTTTAGTAGTCCTGTTTCTCGAAAGTACATTCAAGTACAAACACGCAATTTGCATTTTAAAACATGAAACTTCCGTACCGGTAAACTTGACCAGTGGAGCGCACACTAGATAGAGAAGCCAGGAAGTTTCTGTTTTGCTCATGCGGACAGCTTTCCCTTTGTTCGGCCTATTACGGGCACCGTTACAACTACCGTAAAAGGGACAGCTTGAAGCCTACCGTATAAGTAGATTACTTTGTGATCGAAAACTTTTTCCCTGTAATACCAGGAAAATACGAGGTGTATGCGTTGTGAGATGAGCTTAGAAGTACCGGTATGGAAATCTAGAATGGAAAACATTTACCGGTAGTCAACTCAATCTACATCTACAAACCTTGGGTTGAGTACCGGTACTCCAAACTATCAAAAACTCCACCTGCAGCATGATGATATTGATATAGGCCTAGGTGCAACCTGTTGCATGTTTAAAAAGTGACCACTAGCTACGCGCTTTGTTCCTGATACCAGTAGGCCCATTCATTAAAGTACCGTACCGGTATAGGCCTATACTTTTAGTTTTCTTCGTTACATTGTTCCGATTATTGTAAAAATCACTGAAAATGTGTAGGCCTATGATATTTTTTATATGTATTTAGTTGGTTCCTAGCGTAGAAATTTTAGAGCTCTTGGAGAATTTTCAATTTTTAACCATTTTCCCCCCCAGGTTATTTTTTTGAGGATTTTCCAAACTTTCCAATTTTTTTCCGAGTCAACTGTCTTGACCAATTATTCTGAGAAACAATCCCAACATATTCTGGTATGACATCAATGTGCAAAAAAGTTTCATGTTGATTGCTTTTTTTCCTAACCTGTAGGCCTAGGCCTATGCCACGTAGGCCTACAAAATTAAAAAAAAAAAGAACGAAGTACAATTTTTTTCGGAGTAGGCCTATATGGAATGGAACTTTGCTACGCTCATCTGATGAGCTGAATTGTAGAACTTTCTGGCTTGCTCAAATCCTTACTTTAAATCTTAACATCACCAGACTAGGCTACTAGGCCACACTATTTCGAGTGCAAGCTACAAAAGCAAACCTGCCAAAATGGTAAGGTCTCATACTAATTCAGATGAATGATTATTTTCAGGAGTCAACAGACATTTTGAAATGCTATGTATCTTGGATAAATTCCAAGCATCATTGAACCGAGATATAGATTCACAAATCGTCTGGGATCGTTTGGATACCATGTACAATATGGAAAGACTGGTGGGTAATATATCAATGATATTATTTTTTCCTCAACTTTTAGTTAATGCCTAACGTTGTTAAATTCAATATTCGCTGTAAAAAATCTCAAATTTTATACTACATTTCAATCGTAGGCCTGAGTTGATCAAAATAGGCCTTTTGTAATTCTTCATTTTCAATCGATATGGTATTGAAAATATATTCAATCTAGGAAAGTTCTTTTATGGTTAGGAAACAGAATGGTGCCGTACAAATGAACGTAGCTAGCTGCGTAGGACGTTCACTGCTCAACATCTTTGATCTGACGGATTGGCTATAGGCCTAAAAGACTCACATGCAATACGAATATTTTATTTATTCACAATTTTCATATTGACATCGATCATTGTTTAAATATCAAATTAATTGAATATACCAATTATCAAAGTATTAGGATAAAAATCTATCGAAAATTTCAAAATCAAGAGGCAACCCTAGTGTTAATCTTGAAGGCCTACAGGTAACTATAGTAACAACTAAATACTTAATATTAGGTTCCGATTCTATGAATATCACTTTCACTCGACTCCATCTTGATAGATCGTAAATTTATATGTTTGCAGCACGAAGTTGAGAGCATACCATTCCCGAACGATGAACTCGATTTCACCTTGCCCGACGAAGAATTCTTAGACCTAATGAAAGACAAGCCTAAACCCCAGGAAGTAGATCTGCTGGCAGAAGTAGTTCCTCCGCCGCCGCCGCCGCCACCGCCAGAAACCGTCGCGGAAACCAAACGAGAACTGAAACGCGAGCTGCAAGTGTACAAGGGCATGAAAGATATCAAGAAAGACAAGGAGATTACGAAACCAGAACCAGTTCCCGAAATTGTCAAGGAACCAAAAGAAGCAAAGAAGGAAGAAAAAGAAACCCCAGCTGCAGCGCCGCCACCTCCGTCGAAACGAAATAGACCTAGCACCCCGCAAGACAAACGAAGTAGTAATATTAAAGACAGTAAAAAAGATTCGAAATCAACCCCTACCCCGACTCCGAAAGAGAGAAGGCAGAGCCATTCTGAGAAGGACTTGAAAGCGACGCCGAAATCGCGTACTCCGACAACGAAAAAAGAACCGGCCGTAAAAGAGGAGAAATCGGAGCTGAGAAAGGATCGAGTTAAGGAATTGTCGACGTCCGGCAACTCGAAACGATCGACTCGCGGATCCATCACCGATTCTACGTCGACAAAATCGGCAAGTCCCATCACGACGGGGAACCTCAAACGGAAAAGAACCTAAAACGAATTCGTAATTATTACAATAAAATTCTCCGTAAATTTAATGTCAACATTTAACGTAATGTGCTTACATGTTATCTTCTGGTAGGCTTCCCGCACCACGTAAGGAATGGGTGGCTCTTTAAACTGGGGTTAAAGCCATCTGCAAGGGATAAGCTTCTAGGAACATCTCAGTGCTCAGTTACCTTATTTACTATTTACAAGCATATAAGCTGCACCGGCTTATAAGACGCACCTACTTTTCAGGTTCTATTTTTGGAAACCTTGTTTACTTAGGGCCTATATAAGCACAGTATCATATTCCACACTAACACGGACACTGACGGCTGGCAGTCCAAAATAGCAATCCGTGACCTTACGTAAAAAACAGCAGCCATGTGGCCTACACAGAGAGGAGAGGTTGTACCGAACGCGCAGCAAATTTGTGCAACAGCGCATTGACGACCGTCCGTACATCAAATCTGACGACGATTACGAGTTCGCTCTATGCTTTAACATCTAACAACTAGCAGTGTTTCACGGTAACCGTTTTTATCGCAAAATGTGACATTTTTTTCTCGCTTACCGTTATAAAATGCATGCGACTTTTAGATGACTTGATAATTGTGAAAAAGTGCGTCTGATATGCGTGTAGGCCTAAATACGGTATTTCCATTCACAGCTTAATAGAGCTTAAGAGTAGTCGAATAAGCAAAATATCATGTTTTTTTCAGCTGTATACATTTGACAATTAGGCGATGTGAGTTAGATGGTTTTTACTTGAACAATCTTGATGATATTCAAAATGTCTGTGTTTCCACCGTATTAGAATTTTGATCTCTTATATTGTTTGAAAGTCATCAACAAAAAACTAATATTTTGCTGAATCGACTCCCAATGCCCTCTCAATGCTGTATGTAACATATTTAAGAACCTCATCTTTGAAAATTTACTTCCAATTAAAGACTCTTAGTGCTTGGTCTTTACTGGAAATGCCTTAATTGATAGGAGACATATTTTTTTTACACATAACGAAATTTCGGTTGAGGCCAAAAATTGCAGGCGACAGTATCCAATCCAAATAATCCTAACAGCTGATTTTGAGTTTTCTTTGATGAAATGGGTTTGCATAGATTTCTTACAATTTTCACACGGCCAACATACTGTGTCAAAAGCTTTTCATATCGACGTTTCCGGATATATTAGGCCGAAATGTATTTTTTTCAGTTGGTTTAGTGTGTGGTATCCCTTTCTTGCTTAACCTCATGAGTGTTCTGTACTGTTCCAGCATATCCTTAGCAGAAAGCTATAATCTATGATTTAAACAAATAGGCCTACAGTAGTTGAACCCTCTTTAAACTGTAATTCAATGGACTCAAAAATACCCACTTTGAATTGTAAAAGTTTGAATTATCGAGATATTGAACTTTGAGCTTATGAGTCAAAACTCTGTAGGGACCAGAAGAATTGTTTGACTTACAGGAAAATTTGAATCAACGAAGGAGATAGGCCTACTGTAGTTACAAGCTCACATGTGGTCGCAACTGGTACCGATACCTTGAATTTTTCTCAATTAAATTGACATCTTGATGTGAAAATAAAACGTACGTAGTGATAGTCACGTGTAAAATTTATCGATACATGTTTTAATGTTAATACCGTCCAATACTCACCTTCTATCTCTACGTGCAAAACAACATTTCTGATTGTTATGCAATTAATTAAATAATCAAATCAATTGATAGGCCTATATTATATCAGCATTCATAACTAGGGAAGACATCTAAGTGCGTACCAGTAGTATATTTCAAATGGTTCGAAACTTCATTAAATATATATAGAAAAAATTATGGTAAAGTGACAATGATGCCTGGTAAATCACCGTAGCTAGCAGCATGATCACTGCTCTGTATTTTTCGTCCGACTTCAGTGGTTTAAATTTGAATCTTCCTTGTGAGATGCCTACCTTGACGAAAGGACTGTTCGATACGAAACGACCGTTCATCAATCTCGGGACGGCTGAACGTGTGTAGACGGTGGTCACATGACAATCGAGCGTCGTCAGCAAACCAAGTACAATCAGTGAGGCAACGATCCACGGCTTCTCACACGTACAAAGCCCGTTGCAAAGCTTTCCCTCGTGCGCGATATGAAGTCGACTAAATTTTATTCAAGAAATTATTGATTTCGTTAGGAAAACATATTTAATAAATCCAGTTTGATGATTGAATTCAGTTGAAATTAAAAGAAGATGGGAAACAACATAAAAAAGACAATATTTTCATCTTTGAAGATATGTTTTTGATTAGTTACTCCTTGAAGACTCTCCTAAAGTACGCCAAAAATGTTATTCAACAACAATGATTGTTGATTAAAAATGATTTCAGGCCCATAACAGATTTAAATTCCGTGTGCAGATATTTTCAATTTAAATACCAACACCTTCCTAACTAATATCTGAAAATATTATCCATCAAAATTTCTGCCTATTATTCTGAGGCCTTTTTCAAACAACACCATCATCTGAAGTTTTAGTGTCATCAATACAGTATAATTAATTGTATGTACGTTAATGTGTAGTGTATTGTATGTTATATTGCCGTACAATTCCCACGCTCTTTGATATTCACTTGACATTCACATAGAAACACGAATAAGTAACCATCAAGACCTACCGAAGTTGGACGTGGCTTTAAATCAGTCCTCCATCACCCGGTGATTGATATTCCCAAATATCGATCGGGATCGAGTGGGACCACCTGTTAGTGGGGTCGTTAGACAAACAATAACAATAGTACCGGTAACTAATAATACAGAAAAACGTATAATTAGGATTCAAAAAAAACTCCCAGTTATAATGTTCCTTCCCTTGTTGAATCAGCCCAATGATATATCGACCCAGTACATATTGTCGGTTTATGTAGGAAAAGATTTGATTTATTTTGTATATGTCCGTGACTGAAAATTCGCTTTCGCACCGTGTATTTCTCGACGCTCTGCAGAATCTTAGCTTCGGAGAATCAAAGCTCCGAAGCGGAAGCGATATCTATGGATCGCTTGCGGAATCCATGCCAAAATTGTCGAGGTTTGCTCAACTTTTATCGCCCACGCTGCACTTCCCGATTCATCGATTTTTTCAAGATGTCTGTCAAAGCTTCAAGAAAATCGTGTTACGTAAGCGATTGAGCGGTCATGATAACACAGCATCAAGATTCAATCCGTATTTGTGGGCCTACGTCAGATATATTAGTAACAATAATATAATGAACAAGTGACGATGTTACCGATAATTCCGAACTTAGCGGCTACGTCCGCTCCACCCGAGCATGTGACATCATGAAGCCAGCGTGCAACCCACGCACAAACGCTTTTAACTGTCCTTAAGAGAATATTTGTTCTTATCCATTTTTTTTTTAGCTCCCAAGATGATCATATATATATATTTTCAGTTTTTATTAAGAGTTTCTCTACGCATCATTATATACGCTTTGCCGCTAGATAGTGCATGAAAGCTTTATATATTTTAAAAGCTCGTACAATATTTGTGTACATGCCTAGAGACTTATTTGTACGTTTTACATACTTCGGTCAGTTTTGCATTTCACCACGTAAAATTGTAACAACTAAGATCTAAATTGGCTTGCAGGATCTCGTGAGTTGGTTATTTTTGCTTCCATAGCTTGCGCATGTCAGTAAGCCTATTCGTGCCATACCATACCTATTCATACCTTGATAATATTCTGAGAATAAAATGTCATCTGAATTATCGTATATATTTTATAACATATTATGTCAGCAGTGAGTGTATCTATCCACAGGTCCCATCAGAGAGAATGTGTTATTATTAGAATATTCCAAAAAATCATATTCAAGGTACATTTACTCTTCTGCTTGCTAGGTGAAACATGCTTTGGGCAACCGGCAATTGTATGCGCTCAGCTTCACGAATACGTACACTCTTGATTGCTGTTACAATGTAATAGTTACTTCAAATTTTGATTACGTATGTTACCAAGGAAAATTCTTGAAACTTCCACAAAATGTAAACGGTAAAACTATATGAGAGCTATTGTTACTGTTGGACCATTAATTACCCAAATAAGAGTGCCAAAAACTGATAAATATCTTGTGCAGACTGGTTTATGAATGGCAGTCGACAAGTTGGGTCTGACAGTTCAGACAAGTAAACAAAACTTCCCGTTGCGTTGTTGGTCTCAGCGCATGTTGCATCTAGGAAAGATGAACATAGCTCATCTCTTGGCGCATGTAGCAAGTGTCCATGCAACCGGGAGAAACTCGCCTTCTGATTGGTCAGTGCATGTTGCCGGTTGCTCAAAGCATGTTGCTCGTAGCACAAAGCACGAGAGTAAACGTACTTTTACATTCAAACTATTGATAATTGTTGAAAGTTTTTTACCCACCATACACGGTCACATTTTGGCCAGCAAAATCTTGTCCCAAGATCTTCACAGCATTAGGTAACCCGTATTTCGAACCTTGCCCAAACACTACGATAAGATCTTGATGGGCATTGTCAACGTGTGAACGATGGTTGGGAGTGTTGAACTTGACAGTTATCGAATCGAGTCTAGTGTGGGACCGGGTTTGAGGTTTGAGTCCCGCATAAACCATCGGATTTTGTGAATGTCATTCATGTATCATCCGCTATTTCGTACCCCAAAATAATGTTGTTCGTGGGGTTGTTACGTTAACAATAATTGTAGCCCCACCCACTTACGTTTTAAAGCAATAGTTTTGTGGTTTCTGTTCCTTTTAGTTCCGTAATTATTATTTGCGGTATTTCGTTTACAGGTAGTCTAGTGAAGTGTTGTGATTTGTGTTTTAATCCTACTTATTGAAGTCGAGTCATGCTGCTAGGCCCCTTTTTTAACTGATGAAAGTCTGAAGAGAACAGAGAAAGCTGACTAAATGCAGATTCCAACTTTTAAAATTATATTCAAATTTAAATGTACACCTCATCTGTAACATGACATTACTAGAAATGAAGTCAGTGATGTATATCTAGCATGAACTGAATGTATATTGTTGTCTTACTTAATAAATGTATTAACTTTCAGTCTCTTCTGCCTATCATGTGTTATTTCATTCCAGTGATATGAGCAACTTACTAATTTGAAAGAATATTGATTAGACGAGCTTTAGCGAGGATTCAATTTGACATACTGAAAAAAATTGGTGTTCGTTTTTATGTTTTTTATTTTATTTTTTTACGTTTTTTTGTCGGTTCTCCACACGTCAAATGGCTACAGCTATCAACTTCAAACTTTTTTCATTATGGTTCCTGATCTAACTTAGATCTGTATAGTTTTGTGGTATTATCGGATGTCAACTTTTTTTTTATGATTTTCAGAAATTTCGAAAATACTCATTAGAATAACACAGCGGGAAAAAAAGAAAATATTTTTATTTTCAAAACAAATGAAATTTTGAGTGAAGTTGAGTTACATTCTGATACACATTTTTGAAAACTTTCAGCTTGATCAGGTGAGCCATTTTGAAGAAAAACCATAAAATGTGCTAAATTGGTACCACTCGAAGCAGTTTTTACTTTGTACCCATTTCTAACTTAAATGTGACCCAATTGGCAAATGTAGGCAAAAGTTTGGCAAAAAAGTCGACATACTATTACTATCCGCTCGTCTAACAACGCATATATGGCGTTTTCCTAGTATTTCCCAATTTCATTTTTCCATATAGAAAATGTTTTATATTTCCTACAATCCACATAAGATCATACGGTTTCAGGCTGATAAACGTATTATCCTGGTTATTCACGCTTGGGCAGAAACCTTTTAAAATGGTTTATTTATAATTTCACGAAAAGCAGATATTTTTCTACTGGTATATCGATATTAAATCAACTGATAATGGTGATTGATATCTTGAAATGTCAATATAAAAATAATACATCGAATAAAATATCAGAGGTATCTGTTTTCGATAGTCATTTCGTATCGATATTGAGGAAAAGTCTGATATCAAATGATATTTCAATATTTTTATTCCTAGTCCCTATATTATGAAGATATTATTAGGTTCAGATACATAGATACATGAACTGGAAGAAGAGCACAAAACTTCCTACGTTACTTTGAACAGAATTTGAGAACACGTTGGTCCTTCACTATGCTTGTTCTTATAAAAGAAGATCGTCTACCTAATACATGGTAAATAATCATAACATCTTCAATATTGTAGAAAGAGCTTCAAAACATTCAACTTTTTTGAAAGATGTAATTGTGTTTTCAATATTAATTCTCGTCCTGAAAAGTCACTGAACATGGAAATAAATTGGTGATATTTGTGCTAGATATATTGGTGGACAATATTCATCTCAACCAAGTGCCTCATCTCCAAATATATCTGCAGCGGAAATGCTCGTATTCGTACAAATCATGCAATACGCAGGTCTCGAGTTTGGAATCGCCTCCATCAAGGCAAACTCGCTATTGAAATATTCACGAAGTAATACGCAATCGAACTTCGAAATCGCATGCGAGATGGTCGCCATTTTATCTCACTTCATTTCATTCTGAAATTATTTGAATCTTGTTTTAATTGTTTCATAAATTAATTCAAAAGAAAATATATTCTCATTACATCAAAAAAAAGTACCACGGTTATTTTTAAAGACTGGGAGAATCGATTAAGAGTCCGTGGGAGTCGATTTAGCAAAATATCAGTTTTTTAGTGATAACTTTTGAACGGTATGAGATATCACAATTCCAATATGGAGGGAAACACAGATATTCTTAATACCTTCAAAATTGCACAAGTTAAACCTATTTATTTTATATCGCATAATTGTCAAGCTTATACGGCTGAAAATTGTGTTTTTTAAGAGTTATAAGCACATACCATCTTGAGGGTATCACAAATATATGGTTACTCTGTGCCAGAATTTTGATTACTTATACCGTTCGAATGTTATCACAAAAACACTGATATTTCGTTAAAACACGCCATACACGATCAATATTTACCCGTCAACATGTTGACTCAATATGTTGACAGCTAGTAGATGAACCGTATTTCTGATCTTGACTATACACGACGGCAATATGTTGATGGCTGCCGTCAACATGACGCCGAAACTTGAACATGCTCTATACATTGACTCTCATGGACTCGTAACTAAATAAACTAAATATTCTACATCAATCTCACTTTTCTTCTTATTGAGTTTTCACTGTGAATTAGTCGCATGCCGATATGGAATGCGATAATTTTCACATTCACCTCATTTCCGCGAAATTTCGAGACTGGGCACTCTAGATACAAGAACATGGATAAAAAAGTTTTTCATTAATAATGGTTTTAACGATGCACTCTACTGACGACTACGATGTATTGGGATTGGTGAATGATATATGAGATAATGGGATGATGAGATAAAAGGTTACTTTATTGGGTGTTTTTGGGTGGTGGGAAGGAGTTGGTCGTGGCCTGTTGTTAAGGAACCATCCCAGTATTGACCTGAATGTCAGAGGGAAACCACGAAAAACCGCTATCAGGATGTTCGACCATGGCAGGAATTGAACCGCCGCCTCCTGAATGACGGTTCAGTCTATTGACCACTCGGCCACACGTCTCAGTGAAAAAGTCCAACCATCTCATTCCATCATCTCTAAATTAGTTTCAATGAATACACATCGTAGTAATGATTTTCAATGTTCAAAGCATTCATATATTTCAGTAATAAACCACTACATGAAATAAGACCCAATGATCCTTTCATTTGATTAACGAAAGTTCAAGGTCAACACATAGTAAGTATTCAATTTGCCTATAATAAACTAATCGAGAATAGGCCAAATACGTATTAAGTACATCAGCGAACAGCGTAATTCATTGAGACTACGTGAGTAGTCGGTTGGGATATCTATTGGCATTTCATCGTTTGATAACTAGAGGTAGAAAATGCTTAACATTACTGCTCATTTATTTTACTATTCAATTATTACCAAATGCGTAATTTTTTGAATTCTGAGCAAGGGACAGAATTCTTTTCACATGACAACTACAATTTAGTGGTGTCAATCATTTCTTGTGACACATACATGTGTTACTTTCTCATCACATTCAAACTGCAAGAATGTTTTTGGATAATGGGAGCTTATTATAATTTGCAGAAAATTGATCAAGTGAATTTTACGAATTATTATGAATTCAGACGATACAAATATACCTGAAGAATGGAGTCTAGACTGGCAAAAGCCTGAAAAACACAAGCAAATTCAGGTATGGTACCTTACCTCGAAGAATTATGCGTAATTTTTTTTTGGGCCCATTGGACCTACTCACTTTTTATGCAAATCAAATCTTCATATCTATTTAATATTTATGATCTAATATCACTATAACAGAATTTCAGTTATGCACACCATTATAATATAAACATAAATAAATATATAATTACACAAATGAAGATCCACGCTATAACCTGACTCGACGAAAGAAGTAGGTCATCTACCACCTGAATGATTGTAAAAAACATTGGTAATTACGTTTTAATCCGTTCACAACTTTGAAGATATGTAATAAAATAACACTCGGAAAATACAGTCGAGTTTCTTATTGTAAACATCGTTCAGGAAAATCATAATACCGGTGCTCTAAAATTTCCATACTTGAACAAAAACAATACTTGTCTTTGACAAGTTGGTACATGACCTTCTCGTTTCGTGAATTCAAGCACATGAATATTTCATATGCTGAAATGAAATTAATTGTTTTCATCTATCGCTAAGTACCATCACATGTAGGCCACATCATATTTTGCAATTGTGTTTGTTTTTTTCAAATCATTTTTTTTTTACATTTCTATACCTTTTCCCCATTGCCAAAACTATAACATCACACACGTACACCAACTGTGGGGTGTGTAACTGTATTGAGATTTTACAACATGGAATATACTTTAACGAAATATAGCTGAGAAACAAAAGAAAATATATATAATAATACAGTAGAACTTCAGTTATAAGTTTCTCATTTATACATTTATTACGTTTATAAGTTTTATATTTTGATCCAACCCATATGTTCCACATGTTGAATTATTTCTAAGTTTTTCACATTAATACATTTTTCTAGTCTGGTCCCCTGAAAAACGTATAAAAGAGGTTCCACTGTAATAAGGCAGTTTATGCTGAATATATAACAGAATATAAAGCTAATGTGGCTCACTTAAAAACACAGCAACAGTTTTCAATCTACGGTAATTTACTGTCAACATTTCATACCAAACTAACGATCAGTACCTTGGAGATCAGGTTTCCCTGCTGAATTCCATGCCAACATTATTGTTTTTAGCAAGTTTGCCGTTTCTACACAATAAGATGTATTAGAGGATAGCCCCTAAAAAAAAGTCCATAGTCAATAATATAGTGCATCACCTGAATATAGAAATGTGTTCTTCACCAATTATTATCTGAAATATTAATCAACGATTTCATCAAGTATTCAAATAAATATCCTCGACGAATACTTGACAACTACATTATACCAATTAAATAAATGTGCCTTATTTTTACACAGCACCTTGCGATATTGTAAACTTGTACCAACGAAAGAACATTGTTTACCAACATTATAGACAGAAATATCACCGTTTTACTTGTATAATATTATTTTGTGATGGACGATATGAGATGAATGATAATACAGAGTAGAGAAACAAGTGATATGAGAATAATGAGGTGGGTACACGTGGAAAGAAATACATAGACAGAGCATAAAAAACACACATGGACTGGACATTGCAAGACTGGGAGGTAGGTTTAGGTTCCACAAGAATCAACAAACGCAAGTTTCCTACTAACTTTTGACAATATCAAGTTTGTTGATTCTTATGGAGCCCACCTCCCAGTGCTCGCATTGACCAGTCCATGTATTTCCTCCAACCTGTACCCACGTCATTAGGCCTATTCTCATATCATTTTTTTCTCTTACTCTGCATCATCATCTATCTTTCATTTCATATCGTCGGTCCATAACAAGATAATATTCTTTAAAAAAAAAGTCCTACTTTCCAATAATGTTACTTGCATAATAGCGTTGTTTCTAGAGTATTATGTTTTTATTGCAGTGAGGTTTACCATAAGAAATGAAATTACAACTTTCAAAAACATTAAAGCCTTGAAGTTGCAATAAAATTACGTAATTCCCAAAGATTTACAATTATTAGTTGATAGACGACGTTCTTTCGTGGACACGAGAAAACACAAAACGTCACGTTGATCTGTATCTTACGACACCTCAGTTTCTGTCATTTGTCAATGCATCAAGTATTTGACTTCACATTACATTAACACCCAACACAGAATTACATTCAAACATTCACTCATTTCAAATTGAATGCCGACTTACAATTATACACATTCCATGTTTATCAAAAGTAATTTTCAATGGCAGGGATTTACTCTTAGTCGTATTATGCCTACTTCGAATTCCATGATTCATAGTACTTAAATTCTGGAATAGACTTCTTGGAATACATTCAAACTGTAATCCGTAGATAAATCTAGATGAAAGGGGAAACCATAACAATAAATTCAAGCCGTAATACAACACAATTTCAATTGACATTTGAAATAACGATGATATTGGCATGAAGCATCAACGAGACATTGCAGTTGGCCCATTTATTGCTGGTACATCACAAACAATCTGAACATCGATCGGTCGCAACATCATTCAGAACATGAATCTGAACATTGATCTGAACATCAATCGGAACATTTAAAACATCGATTGGAACATCGATCGGAATATCTGAACATCGATCGGAATATCTGAACATCGATCAGAACATCTGAACATCAATCGGAACATTTAAAACATCGATTGGAACATCAGAACATTGATCGGAACATCTTAACAATGATCGGAACATCTGTACATCGATCGGAACATCTGAACATCGATCGGAACGTCGAAAAATTGATCGGAACATTTGAACATCAATCGGATCATTTGAAACATCGATCAGAACATCGATTGGAACATCAGATCAACGATCGGAACATATGAACATCGATCAGAACATATGAATATTTATTGGAACATTAGAACATCAATCGGAACATCAGAATATCGATCGGAACATCACAGTGAATTTACTAATAATGTTTTTTCTCCCGACGTATAAAAATGTTAATTGCAAATATGTTAACGATGCCAGGCAAAATTCAACAAGAAATTCAAGCGTTGTGCTTCGGTGAGCGAAGCCAAATAGTTTTTAGTTTCAACTGTACTAGGAATCAATAACACATATCATGATAAAAATTACCAAATTGAACTGCGTAGATTCATTTCTGTTTTACGCTGATGATGCACGAATAAACAAAAAGCAACTGTGGCAACAAAATATTATCTACTTCAAAATAGAGAAGACATATATTACGCCAGAAAGCTTAAGCACGGAAAGCAATGAGATCCAAGCGAATCGTACTCGAGAATGGAATTATATGTCATGTACATTAATTGACGTTTGCTCTGAAAATCACGATGTCGATCCCTCTCTCTTTATTCTATGCTCGGACAAAGCAGAGATGCCAAAACATGGCCGCCTCGGACGGCGTAACAGCCATCTCTCTGTGCTACGTCTCTATGGTACAACTGACAATTCATTGATACTACTAGAAACATCGTTAACTTATGTAATATGTACGAACCAAGATGCATAGAGGGCTTGTTTGCAGCCGGGAGATGGTGCTTTCACTAATCTTAAAAACACGTATCAATCTAGAAGACAATTATGTGTAATATGGATCACTGCTCTATCTGGTGGTGTTTTGTAAATTTGTAGAAACTTGATGTGATGCCTTCTCTATACCTCAAATATTGACATCTTTGATGCAGTGCATGTTGGCATCCAAGATGCAGTGTATGTTGGCATCCAAGATGCGATGGAAAGAAACAAATACGCTAGGCTTAAGAGAAAGAATATTTACCGATAATGCAATTAAATAAGATATGAATACTTATTCGTTTGGGGCATGCGGACTTCTCACACGATTCCGATCACATATATGAATCGTCCAGATGTAAGTTACTAGTAATATAATTTTTGTTACTTTAATAATTACTTCACACTTTGATTGATAGACAATTATTTAACCTCACTATCTCCGTTTTACTTCTTACGAGACTGTTTCAGACAACTGAGCAAAAGTGAACGTCATTACACGTGTATTTGTAAACAAAGTTAGTTCCTTTTATCACTACTACCTACGCACGGTCAAGAGTTCTAAATGCGCGGACAGAAATCGTGACATATTTTTAACATGGGAGGGATGGGAAGTAAAGACACCATCTCAAACGGGCAAACGCAACCCTCAATGCATCTTGGTACGAACAAAGGTTGCATGAATGATACATTTGAATTGCAACATAAAACTTTGCGATTACATCGTAAATCTCAAATAACCAATCAATTACATTCGACTATACGACCTTGTAGATATTGACCGTACTAAACTCTGTCCCCACTAAGGTTGATTTGGGATGTTACATTCCTTGTTGAAAAGAAGATGGTACAATTTTTGACAACTTTTGTTGGCAACAATGAAATTGATATGTTGAATGAATTGTTCATTGGTACTCATAAATATCACACCAATTAATTTTAAATTTTTATATTTTTGCTTTTCAACACTGATTACCCTCGCAACGTTACATATTTTAACCGTACTTGTTTTAATCACGTATAACATCATTTGTTTATATTGGTAACAAAATAACTATCTTCGCTATATACCGGGGCAAGCAATCAATGTAGGCCTATGATTTGTAGGTTTAATATTGTGATTATTGTTTCAACACATTTTTCATCATAAATTACTAGAAAACTTGACCAGTATGAATAGATTTAGTTAAGAGGCCTCTTTACATCTTGCTCCCGGCTTGATTGCAGACGTTAGGGGCCCAAGTTGGCAACGGAAAACCAATCATCGTATTGACTTACAGTTTTCGGTTAGATGATCACTTGTATTCAATACGTGCTCGTACGAAGAGCTTTGGTTCGTGGTATGTTTTCAACCCTTTCAAAATAATTGTAAAAATCAACATGTTTCTACCTGTTTTTCATTGTTATTACGATTTTTTTCAGAGTAATTTTATAGAAAATTATTACTTTTAGTGAACATAGAGGCACAGATATACTCATTGTTGTTTTAATGCAAAAATAATTAGACTGATTGGTCCTACCGTTTACCCACCATGTGTTGGGAGCTTAAGGCCTGTATTGACGCTTTTTGTCCTGTTTTGATCGTTCCCTGCAGGTTTTACTCATGGGTTGTGAGATGTAAAGTAGCCTCTTGACACCATGTGTTGGGAACTAAAGGCCTGTATTGACGTTCCCTGCAGGTTTTACTGATGGGTTGTGATGTAAAGTAGCCTCTTAACTGTGAATCATTTTGTACCTTTAAAGTCGACACGGTATAACTCGGATTTCATGATCAAAAATGAAATGATTAATTGATAAGCCATTCTAATTCCAACGTCAAATACAACGTCACAAAACTAATATTCCCTTGCATACAATATAGACAACATACTAATATATCTCACGCTTCTTCTTCTCAAGTCTTAAACAACAAAACACTGAGTTTATTTATAATAGGCCTATCAATATAAATATTTACAAATAATTCCTTATATTTTAATCATGATTTGATATACGAATTGATTTAGCAAACAACGACTCGGATTACATTAAGAGTTGATAAATTCTATTGCCATAAGTTGGTCGCTAAGGTGTGCCCGGAGTTGTTTGTCTGCGAGAACGCTGCGTTCATGGCGGCGTTGCTCGCGGGCATCTGCATGCCCATTGGTTGAGACATGCCCATCATACCCTGTGGTGGCGCTCCGGCCATCGGGCCTCCCAGGTTCATCCGGCCCATTTGTTGCGGCAGCTACGGGATGAATACGTAATGCATATTATACATACAATCTTAATTTATAATTGAAATATAGTAGAACCTCTGTTATAAGTTTCTTGTTTATACATTTATTACATTTGTTAAGTTTTATTTTCTGATCCAACCCATATACTCCACATCCTGAATAGTTTCATTAATAAGTTTTTCACATCAATACATTTTTTTAGTCTGGTCCCATGAAAAACATATAAAAAAGAGGTTCCACTCCAGATAGATGGAGGGTCTAGATATTCTCTGGTGAAAAATTGAAAATGCACTTCGAAATGGAATGTGGCTGGCGAATTGTAGTAAAAAAACTACCAACAATGAGATTTTTAATAAATGTAATTGTTGCAACTTGGGTGCACTTTTTTTCTACCGTTTACCCTCTTCAGTTCGAAACTAAATGAACCCAAAATTACCCATTATGTGTATTTGAGTTTGAATTAACAAAATATTCAACATTGTGGAATCAGCAGTAGGCCCTACATTAATATGAAAATGTGTCAAACAATTTTTTTTCTTGAAAGTGTCAAAGTGCCTATCTTTGATTATTCTACATGTAAATAGGCATACTGAATACTGTCAACATTTTTTCTTCATTCAGATGAAGCAAAAAGGGTTTTTTCTTCGGGCATTTCGGAAAACACACATGTAAAGTATCGAAATCAAAATCAAATTTGAGTGGAAAAATAGTCATTTTAAGGCACATTCAGGTAGAGCTTGAAATTAGCTTTACAACACTGCAAATCTTCTATAGGCCTACAACCAACGTTTACAAAAACCCATGCCTTATGCAGGACTTGAACCCACGCCCAATGGTGACTTCACTTTCTGAAGCAGTGCCTCAGCTGACCCAAGGTACGAAGGGTGGCAATTCAACATTTGTTATATAGGTGTAGGGTAGAGAAAATAAATGGTAAAAGCAGGAAAACAATAGATGCAAAAAATATTTTACAAACTGAAAAACATAGAATAGTCAGATTTGGACAGGATATTAAATATAGTGGAACTAATCTAATCTAATCTAACAATAAATTGCCATCACATATCACATCTATTTCCAGTCAAGATTTATTCAAAAAAACTTTGAAATCATTCATCGTGAAAAAATGTATTTATAATATGGATGAATATTCTATTGCATATAGGCCTACACAAGTCACTGTCAAATTGACTAATTTTTTAGTTCTATTCCAAATGGATTTTAGTACGTAATTGACAAGAGATCCGTGTAGTGTTTATAATTTTCATTTTCAAATGACTTGCTAAGCTTTATTCGATATACTTTAATGTGTTTTTGGAATGTGGTTTTATCGTATGTATTTTAAACTGTTTTCAGATGTGCTTTATCAGTGTATTTTATTTGATATATCTCAATGTATTTTTGATTACCTATTTATATCATGTTAAATGACTATTTGACAAATCTACATTTTGACTGTCCTTAAATGTTATATTAAAAATCCTTATTTCTTCGTGAAAAGCTGAAAATATAACGACGTTGATGGATGAAAATTGAAATAAAATAAATATCACAATCAAACTGCAACCCTGAAGAAGACATTGAAATATCCCAGTTTCCATCTACGACAATCACAATTCAGCCCGCGCTCCCGTAACCAAACACATTTCAGCGAGCGTCCATCCAACTGTGCACGAGAGGTACTTCAACGCGACCGCGCGACTCACCTGGGACGGTTGCGCGCCGTACAGGTGTTTCGAGGCCAACACGGAGAAGTCTGACATCAGGTCCTGACTAGCATTCGGAAGTACAACATGCTCCTACGCAGATGCAAATACACCAGGGAAACGATTACAAAAACAAACCAAAATAGTAGCGCTACTAAACAAGTACACATACATACTTTGAAACAGCACGAGCAAACAATTTAACAACTTTAAAAGTGCATGGGAGTTGATTTAGAAAAGTACCAGTTGTTTGGTGATAACCTTCGAACCATAGATCTATGTTACCGAGATACGTTACTCAACGTTAAGAAGGCGTACATATTTATGTCTTTGGCAGTAGCTTCACACCGCTTTGCAAACCGGGAAGTTTCTGCCATATTTGAAATATAGTAGTGATAATATAGAATGCTTGGCTTAGATTCTATTTTTAAATGTCCAATATGGCCGCCGAGATTGGAATAACGTAATATATATATATATCTATGTTTGAACGGTCTGAAATATCAAAATTATGATAAGTGGGAAACAGACATATTTTCAAAACTTTCAATTTCAAGGCACAAATGAAAACTATTAAATTTTTATTGGATAATTTTCACAGGTTTACCAATAAAAACAAGTGTTTTTTAGTTGTATAGGCTACCTCTGGAAATGTTTTGATCCAAGGTTGATAATTTCATCTCACATCATTTTGAAGGTGATGAAAATATTGGTACATCTCTCGTTGGAGAATTTTTACGTTTCATACCATTCGAAAGTTACCAGACATAAAAAAATATATTTCACTGAATTGACACCCATGCGCTCATAATCTACAAAATAATATTAGTAATACATCGTTAGGAAGGGAGGTCTACATAATTGGTTGGTCAATCTTGCTATGCAGTCCGCCCTATTCAATTTATTCATTTATTCATTTAATAAATAAAACGTTTAGCAACGCACTAGTGATGACTACAATCTATTGGCGTCGGTGGACGATGAATGAGATGATGGGATGATGAGATGAAAGGTTATTTTATTAGGTGTTTTTGGATAGTGGGAAGGAGTCGGTCATGGCCTGTTGTTAAGGAACCATCCCAGTATCAACCTGAACGACAGAGGGAAACCACGAAAAACCCCTGTCAGGGTAGTCGACCATGGCGGGAATCGAACCCCGGTCTCCCGAATGACGATTTAGTGTATTAACCACTCGGCCACACGTTTCAGTCTTCTCCAATTTAAAATTACCAATTTTGGATAGTAAAAGTTTGAATTATCGAAATATTCAACATTGAGGTTATGGGTCAATGTGGGGACCAAGATGCATTGAGGGTTGCATTTGCCCGTTGGAGATGGTATCTTCACTTCCTGTCCCTCCCATGTTGAAAATATGTTCCGATTCACGGTCCACGTTCAAAGTACTATTGACCGTGCGTAGATAAGTGGTGATAGAAGGAACTAACGATATGTTCAAGGCCGGATCGCTGTCATCAAGTTTGCCAGCCTATCAGCCGTTTCTACAAAAACACACCAGATAGAGCAGCGATCCATATTACACAGAAATATCCTCACGGTATGGTAAGTGTTTTCAAAATAAGTGAAGGCATCATCTCCCGGCCGCAAACAAACGCAACCCTCAATGCATCTTGGTGGGTACCATAACTATTGTTTGTATTACAGCAACATTTGAATGATCTCCGTTTGAATTAATGAGGGTACACTGTACTCGTATCCTTGATTTATTCACTTGAAAGCTGCTTAAGGGGACATTGACAGCTATTTTCTCATAATTTCGAGATTTTTTTTTGCCCTCGATTGATAGTATAATGTTCCAATAATGATATACTGCAAACTCATCAAATTATTCAAAGTGGTTCTAATTATATACATTTTGAATTGATCACTTTGTAGGCCTACTTCTCTAATTTCAATGCAACCCATTTTTGACACATTTTTTTCAAATGCGTTCATCTCGGAATATTGTTTTTTCAAACGCCGGTACCTGGATCTCTGAAACTATTGAAGATAATTTCTTCAATTTTTACCACATGTAGGTACAAGTGTGCCATACTTGTGTAGAGCTTTTTTTGTCTACTCAAAATATCAACAGAAATAAAAATTGTTATATGCTCAAAAATGTATGTTTTTTTTGGACACTTTCTGAAAAAAATTGAATTATATACGGTATGTAATGTTTCTTTTAGATTTTTTTATTTTCCAGTGCAAGTGTACAAAGGTCTTAAGTAACTACTGTGGAAGTTTCGTGCATGTACCTTCCGTAGTTTGTGAGGAACAGGTACCAGCGAAGTGCCAATTTAACATTGTCGGTATAGGGCTGTCAATGTCCCCTTAACGACCCCACCAACAGCTAGGTTATATGGGGGTACAAATGAGCAGGTGATGATGAAGCTATGAAGTGATGATAAGTGAAAGGACGTTCACTTATTTATTTACTCATTTTATTTTCGTGCAATGAGGATTTACAAGATTATCATTAAAATAACAATAAGAAATAGAATATAAATCATACAAAAGCCCATGCCTTATGCGGGACTTGAACCCACACCCTACGATGACTTCGGTTTCTAACAAGTTTGATAGCTGTTGACTGAGCCACGGGGGCGGCTTTGTATTCCCGAACTAGCCATGCATTAGTGACGTGGAATAAGTGTGACATTTGCCTGGAGCCTTCTTTTCTCTTGAGTACAAGTACAGTACAGTGAGACATCTATCCATCGTTTTTCAAGGGATACCCAAGTAAATACCCTAATTTCATGCCTCGGACAATAGGGTACTCATGCTAGCAATACCTTACGACTACACTACGAGTAAAATATACACAATTAACAATTGACATATATATAATGATCTAACTACCAACTTGGATTATAGCAACAGTATAGTCTGTCTCACCATTCTGGAGTAAGTGTTGCTATCTCATGGATCAGCCTAACTGCTGAATAGGTAAACATGCCAATCATAACTCTCAACAGTAACAAAGGAACACTTCTCGTGCAGTTTGAGGACAAGTTTGTGACATTTTGAGGACAAGTTTGACTGGGTAAGGGTTGTTGTGCGACGTTGCTACATATGAGAACATATTCATGTACAGCTGGGTGGATATAATCAACAATCATCCATCATTTAACCCCAAATTCTTAATTTAAATTAAAGTCAATTCGGGTGTAGGCCCAAATATAATTTCAGTACAATGCATTAGTGTATGAATCCAATGAAGTCTGTAGATATGATTGACATATTTATATACCTACCTTTTCCATGAACCTTTCGTCCGTGAACCTACCCCCCCCCCCCCCCCCTCCAAAAAAATCTTCATAATATTTTGCAATCTCTAAGAGAACTTATAAATAAACATCGGGGTTTTACGGCGTCGACCTCTAGGTCATTTTGTGCTGATTGAAACAATCAAGTTCCTTAAAAAAAATTCAAAAGTGTATTTTCATTCCACTATTCAATTCATTTGATTTTTGATTCATTTTTTTCTCTTTCTTTATTGATTAGCATCAATTCATCGAACCCTTTCATCGAACACTTCTTTTCGAAGACTTTTCTCGCACAGTCGGTGCACTCCCTCCTCCGCCCCTGCCGCCCCACTCACCTGCGACTGCTGCCCGAAGCCCTGTTGTGGCATGCCCATCGGGTTGGCGCCCATGTTGAAGAACGGATTGGAAGCCATGGCGTGCGCTGCCGGCTGCTGAGCTCCGACGTTGAACATCCCGGCGTTGGCGGGCGCACCGAGAACGCCGTTTGGCATGCCAAACGCTTGCGGCGGGAAACCGCCCGACGGCTGCGTGTAAACGCCACCTGCAACACACGTCGAAGAAGGTAAGGAATTGGCAAGATGAGACTTTAATTTATTCATTTTCATATATATTCAGTTTATTGACGCTCTGTAATGATTTGAGTAAAATCTATTGGTTTCGGATGAATGATTATTGAGATGATGGAATAATGAAGTAGACCCTGTTCGAAAAGAACGAGGCATCTAGCGGCGACGTTTGGTCTACAACGGGATGTCATTACCTGCGTTCGAAAGTCTTATGGCCAGTTCACACGAGGCATTGCAATGCCGCCTTTGGAATGTTAGCCTTCCAATGCTTCCGTGTGAATCGACAAAACATTGACATTGGCGGGCTAAAAACTTTTAGAGCTTGGTTCTAAAACCTAGCATTGGACTGCCAAGCTTTGGAACGTTGACCAATAGGAGATCAGTATTTCAGAGTCGATCGACTACGAAAATCGATTATCGATAACATCGTCAGCATCGTCACTGTCGCTTTCACTCATCTTTTAGGCCTAGGCTTATATAACTCATAATTATAATGATAATAATACTAATAAGTAATAATCAATCCAATAATAACTTATAATAACTGATAATCAATATATTAATAACTGATAATCTCTTCAAGCTACCCAGTACAAACAGAAGCGACGACAGTGAACGACGATATTATAGGTTATGTCAGAATCAAGTATCAACATATCTGGTGCAAAAATAACAGACTCCTATTGGTTTGCAATTCCACAGCCTGCGAAGTATTCACGACATCACTCAAAACGTACAGAATACAAGCTGTGGCTTAAACTCCAATGCAGCATTGCAAGATTTGTGTGTGAATAGCAATAGCATTGACATTGGAACCCTAGCCTTCCAACTCTAGCATTGCAATGCCTCGTGTGAACTGGCTATTATTCTGCCAATGCTATTTAGCACGATTGATTTATACTATTGTGCGTTAGAGTTAACGTAATCAGGCCTACTTATAATATGATGGTGGTTTCAACATTTATATGTTTACTATATAATGGGAGACTTACACACTGTCAGAGTGAGTAAAATGACAGATAATGCAAGTTATATACCTTGTTGTTTTGCCTTAACCCTGTGGAGAAGCAGACCAACTTACTCAATACACTAAGTTACTGAAACTCCCAGAATGCAATACCAGCGATCTCAGCCGCTAGGAGGCAGTAAGCACCTGCGCATTGAATTATGAAAAGGATCTATTAAAGTTGGTCCACATTTCTTATATTGTGTTCAATGACGTACTGTCATGATAAATAAGATCTATTGTCGTAGGATTATTGATTAATGGGATAAGAGATGAAGGTTCCTTCTGAAATGGGAAATATTGTAGCAAGGAAATGGTTGTGGCCTATATTGTAGAAACCATCTTGGCATTTACCAAGGTTACACTCACAGAGAGAAAACCAAGAAAAACCTCTGTAGAGATGGACTAGGGCAGGAATCGAACTGAGGCCCTATTTACCATCACCCACCTGTCACATGGAACAAGCATGTTAACAACTGAGCTACCAGTGCTTGTAGGTTACTAAGTGTTTTGGACAGTGGAAAAGAAGCGTTCATGGCCCTATACAGTAGAACCTCTGTTATAAATTTCTAGTTTATACATTTATTACATTCATAAGTTTTATTTTTTGATCAAACCCATATGCTCCACATGTTAAATAGTTTCATTAATGAGTTTTTCACGTTGATACATTTTTTTAGTCTGGTCCCCTGAAAAACGTATAAAAGAGGTTTCACTGCACATTGGGAACCATCCCATATTCACTTCAACTTACGAACATACTACAGGTCAACGTAAGGTAACTAACTATTTCAACTAATAGTTAAAATAGGTAACTATTTTATTTTCATATCAATAAGCTATTCATGCTGACTTTATACTCCAATTATTATTATTCATGATGTACTACAGTGGAACCTCTGTCCATTGTTTTTCAAGGGACTAGGGAAAAAACCATCCACGCAGGAAAAACATCCATGCAGGAAAATTTAACATTGATTATTTGGGAGTGGGGTGAGAAAAAAAGAATGATACAAGCAGGAAAACGATGAATGCAGGAACGATGTATAGAGGTTTCACTGTACTTTCATAAAACAATGATACTTTGAAGCATATTATGTAATTGACTTGTTAAACTGATTTGACTAATTTTAAAATATCCAAAATTGATATTTATTTCAATACCTGTACATATTCATTTTATGAATATGTACACATGAGTGGTTGTTAATTCATAATTATGAAATGAAATCATTATTATTATTACTATTACGTAGATAGATTAGCTACTTTACATTTAGCTTTTTGAATGTCTTACTATCTGACCATTTTTTGTTCATAAACATCGGAACTTGATACCAAATCACCGTTCCCAACCAAGGCTATGAATGAAAGATAGGATCATTTGGACGAGGCACCACAAAGTGCCAATCTACTTTCTTCTTGATCACTTAGCCACTTCCTAATCTAGTTCATTCTTCTGTGGTAGATAAAAATGAGGATAAAGGAGGCCTTATATATGTCAATGTGTGGTGTAGCTACACTATCACTATCGAATTAAATTAACAGTTCAATCAACTGAGACGTGTGGCCGAATGGCTAGCACACTGAACCGTCATTCAGGAGACCAGGGTTCGATTCCCGCCATGGTCGACCATCCTGACAGGGGTTTTTCCTGGTTTCCCTCTGTCGTTCAGGTCAATACTGGGATGGTTCCTTAACACAACAGGCCTCAACAAGTCAGAAAACATCTAATAAAATGACCTTTCATCTCATCATCTCACCATCTCATCATCTCATCATCTCATATATCATACACTGATGCCAATAGATCTTAGTGATCAGTAGAGTGTATTGGTAACCCAATATAAATAAATAAACAAATCAATCGAATGAAATTAAAAAATGTATTTTGCAATAGACTACACACACAATTGAATTGTATAGAATCAAGTTGGTAATATTTCCCACATATCTTGGAAGTACATCTAGGCCTATTACAACAGCTATCAACTTGAATTATGGTCGCACGAAGATAGGGGTCTACGGAATAATCACTTCTTCCTTGAATTGAATTAGAACAATTGTTTGAAATTTTTTTAATAATAGGCCTAGGCCTATATCATATAATTTTATTTGAATAAAATGAACTATGAATTTTTTTTCAAAATAATTATTGTAACTTTTCCAATTTGATGGAGAATGAACAAAAGAAATTAGAGTGCAGTCTTCTATAATACATAGTATACAGTAACATAAGATGATGGAGAAGAAATCGCGATAACGTAGTGTGATTAAAATAGTTTTTGTGATTAAAATAGTTTTTGACTATGAATAAATAAATTAAAACATGTATTTTTTAAATAGAAGTTGGACCGGACGTATTAGCACTGAGCTGCCAGGGCCGATAAGAGTCGACAACCTTGAACATTTGACAGCCAGGTTACGAAATCACTATCCTACCTCTTCCCACGCCGGGTTATTCTCCGGTTATAAAGCACAGATGTTTGGATAGCCTTTCATGTCATTTACAGCGGAAACAAATTAATTTATTTTATTGATATTTGATATATTGTTGTACTTCAAACGTGAAACAATAAATTTGAGCATATCACTGTCATTTAGCATTCATAGGCTTATCAATTTTAAATATATAGCCTAGAAGGAGGTTCTAGGATAACAGCTGACTGTAATATATCATTTCAATATGTTAGAGCAGAGCTTTCCAACTAGATATGTCGAAGGGCCATTTTTTCATGAGAAAAGTTGAGGTGGGCCAGACGTTCGATTGTCCAATGATTTTATTCATTTGTCACTTGTTTTCTATATGGTATGGTACGCTAGTTTGCAAAGAACATAGGGTCTATTTTGCATGCACACATATTCAAGCTTTTACCATTCAATATTTTTTCTAAATCAAAATTCAATGATTTAAACTACACTTCTCGTCTTTATGTCTTCATTTACGTCTATATAACTGATGTGGCGCGAGCGGGAAAGGTTATGAGGGTGTCAAATGGGTGCGCTTGTTGTCACAAACCAAACGGTAGTACAGAATACTAATATTTTGTTGGGAATTATCAACTATGATATCAGTTTAAACGCCGCCCCTACCGTTTGGCTTGTGACAACAGTTCAATCCTTGTCAAATATATTCTCAATTTGACTACACAGAATGCTATCATAAATTGCAGTGATTTCATGAGATCATACTGCGGGCCGCCAGTTGGGAAGCCCTGTGTTAGAGTACTCCGCCGGCAGAAAAAAAATAACATCAATTTCTCAATCGATCGCCTGGATCTCAGTAAAAGTTTCATCTCAAAATGTATGTGGGCATAGGCCTATGTATGTCTTAATTGTTTTTGTAATTAGTTTTTATTTACTATAAATACATAAGAAATCTAGAAGCTAATTGAACACTAATACCCTTGCCAATATAATTATGCATGTAGTTAGTTCTTATTCTGTAAAATTGCATAAGACTTTAGAAATTAAAAGCACCAAAAGCACTTGGTAATACACTGCTATCCATCAGCGCTTTTCACATGTCATTTGCAGAGCTCTTAAGCTGGCCTTCCATGAACGCGATTTGCGTTACGCTTTCGCAAGGCGGTGGAATTAAGGCGAGCTCAACAATCAGAAATCGCGTAACTCTCGTCACTGATTACTCGTGTTATCATCATGGCAGCTTAAAAAACGTTTCTCAAATTCGCTAAGCAAATACCGCGTTCATGGAAGGTCAACTTAAGTCTAACTAAATAAACCGAGTCTGGCCAAATGACGTAATGTTGTCGAGATATTAAATGCAACGTATTAGAAAGTGTAAGAACACATAAACTCGTCCACGGCCATCATCAGATGAGCGATAGCAAAGACTTCCATCCCTCTCTTATGGAGCTTTGACTGTGTTTTTTCTGTTTGTTAGTAAGCACTGCACAGGTCGCACGGTTCAACTGATCAACGTGAAACTTTTTCTGTACGATACGTAGCGTAGACTTCTCCAATTCAGAACTGTACAGTTTTGGGGTCATATCGGTTGGACCACTTCCGAGAAATATCATCTCAAAGTTTCAAAGAACTCCATGAGATTTGGATGAGCGGAAAAATTGGAAAAATAAAATCTCTCTCAAAAAAAAAAATTCTCTGAATGTGAACACATTGATGATAGACCCACACATTATTACGATTTTGTATGCAATTCAAATTAGCCATTTTGAAGAAAATAAGTTATTAAATGTTTTCTATTCAACACATGAATAGAAATAATAGCAGAATCTTTGCTGTGATTCACAGATTTCTAGATTTAATATTTACTGAATGAAGTATATTTTATAGGAGTCGAGGAGTGTAGAGTTTTTGATTATACCTCATATAGATGTATCGCACGCATACGCTGCGTTTGCCCAGTGTAGCTAATACTACTAGTGACTTCTTGTCCTACCTGGTATCCCAAACATGGGGTTAGCGCCGGGCTGCTGTTGCTGCGGCGCCGATCCATACAGCGCCAGGATGGAATCCTTTGTCAGCTGTCGCTTCTCCTGGCTGGTAGGCGCCGCCTGGTTGAAGAAGCTCTCCTCCTCGGCCGTCCGCCCCTTGCCCCCGTCCGCCTCCGCCCTCGAGTCGACGGGGGGCGCGGCTGGCGGGGCGCTCAGGAAACTGCTGAAGATGTCCTCTCCGTTGCTCGTGGCTGAGGCTTGGCTCGTCGGGGCGGGCGCGTCTGAAACGTGGCGACGGAAGAATAAACGTACAGCGAGCGTATATTTTTCTGAGACGAGTGAGCGAGTGGTTAGCACAATGAAGCTTCGTTCAGCAGACCGGGGTTCGATTCCCAGCATGGTCGACCATCCTGACAGGTTGATACTGAGGTGGTTCATTGACCACAGGCAAAAAACAACTCCTTCCCAGTATCCAAAATCACCTAATAAATTAATACATCATCAACTGTATTAGGGGGGCTCTCTCTATCTATCTAGGCCTATAGGTCTATATTAATTCATTATTTATATTGGGTTCAAGTTCAACGACACACTGTAATGATAATGATCTCTAGTGGCGTTGGATGATTGATTATCAGGATGAAAGGATGACGAGATGAGGGTTTCTAATGTAATGGGAAGGAAGCGGTCGTGGCATATATTGTTAGACTACTGAGGGAAACCACGAAAAACTCATGTAAAGATGGGCAATGACAGAGGTCAAACCAAGGCTCAATATGCCCCTCACCTCCTGGATCACATGAAGCGAGCGCGCTAGAACTGACCTGCATGCTTCGATATATAGCAAGCATATGTGTAATCACACACCAAGGACACTGAAGGTCATAAATCACGTCAACTTCAACGCAGAGTGTAGATATATGTACACTCATGTCAACAAAAGACGAAGGTTGCCTACCAACATAATAAACATGAATAACAGCTTTGTATGGCCTATTTGTATAGATTGAGTATTTTGAAGGCCAATGATTTCATTTTGTTTGATTTTTCATGTTGCCAACGAATTGATACACGAAACACACTAGGTACGGTACTTTACATTTAGTGAACACACACCTGAATCAGGTTTGAAAGCCTGAAACGTTCAAAGCTGCAGTGAGTTTCTCGACAATTACCACAATGTTTGCGATCAGTCAATTGGTAGAAACCTTCTTTCGTCGTTACAAGTATGTATTCAGCAAATAACGCGATCATAACGACATATGTGCAGAACGATGAATATTATATTATTTTGTGGTTGTGTTGATGAAGAAAAGGCTAAATAAATTGACCTTAGCCTATGTTGCTAATGGAATGATATGAAATAACCACCCTCGGTAGCTTGGTCAACTGAGGCACCGCTTCAGAAACCGAAGTCACCGTTGGGCATGGGTTCGAGTGCCGCATAAGGCATGGGTTTTGTAAACGTCTTTTCACTTGACATGACTTCATAGTTTCATAATCACCTGCTCATTCGTACCCCCGTATTTCAACAAGCTGTTGGTGATCATGTTGGTGATCAAACACTAATCATCAGTAATCAATATGAATACTAAAATACATATGGTCTACAAATAGGCCTATTACATACATTTTAGTGATATACACAGGCCTATACATATTATTCAAAAAAATAACTGGAGAAGACATAACAAGTAATAATTTGAGTAAATTTCAAATTTGAAAAAGTGTGGTCACAGATGGCGCCGTCCTAAAGGTAATTGTTTTTCATTTGAAATAGGGTGGTACTATCGCACTTGTGGTGCCCCATCCAAACATCCCTACCTCCATCCATAACCTCAATTGGGCAACAATGTTATTTGTATTCCTTTCAAGTTTCGATGTTATTGAAAAAAAAAAAAGCAAATTACTGAATCAACGTCCTCGAACGAGGGTCGAAGGTTATGAATGAAGAATATAATACACTCTGCTTCGGGACTTACCAAAGAATAAGTCTAGTGAGGCGGATGGCTTAGGAGTGGTGTTCTTTACGTCGGCGACGGTAGCGATGGGCGACGATCGCACAGGTCTCGGAGACGATGAACTTTTCGGTTTCGGCAACATTTGAGGCGTGCTGCCCTCTGCCTTCCGCGTGTTGCTCACCTTCAACTCTTTCTTACGCTTCTTCTGGCGTTCTGCTTCTTCGTCTAGTTCTCTGTCCCAGGATTGCTGGAAAATAAACAGCGATCTTCATTGCTTGTTGTGTTATGGTTGAAGCCATCAAGCTTTCATCCCTACTTCTAGGCATAGAATATTTGTATTGTATAGGCCTAATCGCACAAATGAGCTCACAGAATTATGATGAAGGTAACACAACATGGAATTAAATTCACTCCTACCACAGCAATAATCACACAAGAGCTGTTGCCCAAAAATTGCCAAGAAATTATACCCAGCTCATTTAGCCCAGCCCTACTTCTAGATTATGCCCACTCATCTGAGATATCAAGTTCATTACAAACAAAAAAGAATTCTGAAATATGTAGTTTGTTGCTATGACGTTATTCAATAGCTCAAGCTCAAGCAATTTTTTAGAATGTTAAGACTTCAACCAGAACTGAACCATTTTTGAAATTTTTTGTTGTTTCAAGACTAAAACACCAAGATCGCTGAGCGACCACTACACAAAATTACCATTTTGAAATTCAAACATATAGGCTTATACAACAATCAATTTGTATAATCATACCTTTACATTAGGTATGGGTGTTGGTACCCATTCCTTCGCTATATACTTTTTATGTTCATATTTAGCACGGACAAACGCTTCAAGCGATGAATCTGACTGTGGACGACGGAAATTATCTGGGATATTGGCTTCATAAACTGCTCGGGCTCTACTATTGCCCATCTGTTGCAGACTCTGAAAAATAACATTTTCTTTTATCAGTGCACATTTTCAATCGGACTTTGAATTTAATTCAAACAGATTGTACGAGAAAAACTAGATGCTAATAATCCTATTTTACTGAGTAGTTATTGTGCTTGATTAACAGTAAATTCATAGTAAGTCATACCAGCCTGGCTTAGGGATATTTGTTTGGTAAGAGTGGGTGTTGGCCAAAGTTGGGTAGGGTTAGGTTTGAACTGTCAATTTACAGTCTCGTCCATATGATGCAAATCTTACCCCACCTAGCCCTAATCATCACTAAGAAACCCAAAGATGATAACGCAACACTAAAACTGATTGGCACAGCTTAGTATAAATTTACCGGAGTGGCATCTCAAAGGGTTCGTGGGTCGAATATTCATCTTTCCACTTACTATTTTCCATTGAAGGTTAAGTCAAGCCCTATTAGTTTGATTATTTTCAAGACAATAACTTGAAACCAAAGTTATCTGCAAATGAATGCCAGTTCATCACACTTCCAAACCACATGACACATCCAGTAAATTGCAACTGGTGACTGAAATCCGGCACCCGAGACACTCCTACAAGGCGTATCTCAATATTTGAACAGATCTAGCCAAACCTTCCAATTGCAATGTACTCTTCATGACTAAATCACACAGTAAAATTCACTGAGTGGATCTACTTACAACCACTTGCTCTGGTGTCCATGTGTCCAGATTGACGGACTTCACTTTTGAAATGTGAACGCCCAGGTTCCGATGTATTCCAGCACATCGAATGCACAGAAATATACCTAAATTCCACGATGCCCATCTCGGACCTAAATAAATAAATAATACAAGTGGATCATCACATTCTCATTATATTCATGTGGTCAACGGTAGGGCCCATGACGTGGAAAGGGCTGGGACCTTGGGCCTTTGATCTACCCTATGCATTGCAGTCAATGTCCAAGCCTACTCACCTTTGGCATCGCAATCTACACAGTATTTATTGTCTTCATCACGTAACATTTCTGTCAGAAGTGCTTGACATTTATCCTCAATTTGTTTACCTCTCTCTTTTTCAGCTTTGGACGACATTATTAAAGAGAATTAAAATATTGACGTACACTTGACAGCAAACCCGGCCCCTTTTATCTATCAACAAAACAGTGGCCTAAGTGTATACTGGACAGGTGGCGCCACCTTACCGCTAATCAACACGCAACGGCACGGACAGTATTCGTCTACTTGACCCACCAGCTTACGTCTATATTTTGAAAAATATAGGCTTTCTCAAAAGAAAAAAAGGGTTATTCAACTTTTACAACCTCTATCGATTCAAAAAAAATATTATTGACTCTATTTTCACTAGTTTGAAACATAAGAATGATACGGATTAGCAATATTGATCTAATGAGTAATGAATGACATGTAATGCTAAAAACCATAGCGTGCATGCATATTGTCCATTGCAATATTGTGTGGGAAATAATGAGGACTACTTTATGTGTCATTAAATCAAAATAGGATCGTTTAGATGAGGCACCACAAGGGCCATCCAATCACAATTCGATTATATAGTAAATATAAATAATATATAATATTTATTTTTATAGTAATAAATATTATATATTGTATTTATATATATAGTAATAATAATAATTATTTGTTTAATCATTTTAACTATCATTTATTTATATTTATTTAATTATTCATTTCATTTTAAATATTTGTTATTCATATTTATCCATAGCCTTAACAACGATTCTGTATCATGTTTCGATGTTACTCAAAAAAAATTAAATACATATACGGTATATATATATTTATTCATTTATATTGGGTTCAACGACTCACTGTACTGATGACTACAATCTATTGGCATTATCGAAAAAGAAGGAAGTGTGAAGTAGCTAGTGGAGTGTACTGATACAATTCATATTAACAAGTAATAATATTTCATTGTGTGTTTATTCATGGGTCTCAACATTAGGCCTATATGTTTTTAAAGGAGAGGATAAATTGTTGGGTGGGCGCAAATGTCGATTGGTGAAGCACCCCCCCCTCCCCCTTAGACCCCCTTTAATGACGTCCCTGCTTCAATGCTGTTGAAATGTGATTCCAATCATCGTAACCGTTCTGACCTAGAGAACTGCTCTTGCAATACGTACGTTTGTCAAAAATCTTGCAGAAAAGGCAAAAAACCCTGTCTGATTAATCTGAATAGATTAATCAATGGCGATAGTAACTTTTATCATTTGTCAAACGCCTCAACTTGCAGTGAAATTAAGAAAAACTACGAAAACTACCAATTTTATAGCCCCTGAAAATGTTGCGCCATGGGCAGCCGCCCAGGTCGCCCAGCCCACGAGCCGGCCCTGGGAGTAATAAAGGAAATTGAAGAGAGGGTGGAGAATTACAAAAAAGTAAAAGACGGATGTAAGTGGGAAGATAGCGAGAAATGTACACAACTAGTTGATGAGTGTGAGAAGAAAAGTAGTTAGAAAGATGAAGAGGACGAAATAAACGACAAGACACAGAACTGTCAGGCAATGATTTCAAACAAGACTAGTGTTACAGCATCCAATGGCACAATTATATTGGTTGCTGGGGAAATGGGAAAAAGTAAAAATAGCTGTCTTACAAATAAACATTCTCACCCAATAAGACAAACAGTATTTTTGTGGTGAGTAAAATGGATTATAATAATTGGAAATTGATGAAGGGTTTGCTTTTAGTATATTTTTCAGTTCATTCATTCATTTCTTTACATGTACGCTAGTGAAAGAAGAACCGAGCGTAAAATTTTGAGCTCTCACATTCATTTTTTCCCCACGATCATGTAGTACGGTAGTTTGAAAAGAGATCCCTATTCATACAAAATGCAAAACAAATTTACAAATTCATTCAATTGTATTTACACAAATAAATAGAACTAAAACAAAATGTTGATTCAATCCTGATTTAAATATAAGTTATATATATCACCTAGCAGTTTACGTAAGTCATTGATTATCAATACAATGCAAAATTTAGTTTTTAGTTTTCGACTTTTTTTCTTCCAAATATTCTGCTTTTATCTTGGCACGCTCTTCGGGCCACGGCAATAGTGGTTCGATGCCTTTGGATCTTCTATCGGACTTGACTTGATTCTGGAAAAAAGCAGAAAGATTCAATGTGCATTTGCCGTCACAACAAAACGCTTTTACAAATTTAATCTCTCCAGGGTAATGGAGGGAGAGGGGGGAAGGGAGGAGCTGCATGAGTTGATAGAAAGGAATGAGTCAGGGTATGGAGGTAGGCGGGGTCTAGATAGAGCAGTAATCATACAGGGGGCTAGATTAGATGTCGATAATTCTCTTTCTCGAATAGGACAGGTAGGGACTGGAATGGGCTTAGTAGAAGTGTTTTTGAGGGGGATGAAATAGGGTTAAAGTTACTCTGTCAGAAGGTTAGGGAGGTGGTGCGATAGGGGTAGTTAGGGAACTTGCCACCGCGCATTTATGTGCAATTGCAAGAGTTTAAATAATAATAATAACTTATATTCAAGATTGAATGAAATCTAGCCCCACGCATATTTTACAGCCATTTTTTTCCATAGACTGTTATTGCATTGCATATGTATGCAAATTGTTTGCTTATTTTGGTATATATTGAACTAGGAAAACGTAGGATTCGCGTCGTGAGATGAGCTTAGAAGTATAGAAATGTACAATGAAAAATAATTTGTCATCTCAGTCTAAATCTACAGACATTGGATCACTTCAAACGTTTAAAAACCCTACCGAAATCAATTATGTCACGGCCTCCCTGTTCATTCATAACTGACTTCAATCGTTTCAATTTAATTGATGACACTGGTTGCTATAGATTTAATTGGTTTCCCTTTGACTTTGTTCGAAGTGAAAATACGTTTTGAATGTGTTCTCTTCGTTATTTCTCATCCGATTGTTTCAAAAATCTCTGAAAAGGTGTCTAATAGTATTCTTCATATTCGGTGAAAATTTGAGAGCTTTTGAAGAATTCTTGTTTTCAAGTATTTTTCCTCCGGGTTATTCTTACGAGGATTTTTCAAACTTTTCGATTTTTTTCTGGAAAAACGTTCCTACCGATTTTTGTGAAAACAATCTCAACCTATTCTGGTATGACGTCAATATGTGGAAAAAGTTTCGAGTTGATTAGATTGTTTTCCTGACCTGTATGCCGCGCACAAAATTACAAAAAAACAAACATGAAAACGAAGCCCATTTTTTTCGGTATGTGAAATGGAATCTTCGCTACGCTCATCTAATCAGTAAATTTTCTTCATGTTGCAGGCCTGCCTACTATTTTAATGTGGTTCAATCAAATAGATGACTACTTTATGTGTCCACGAGTGTACTTGCAGATTGAATCACAAGTAAGTATAGGGCATAGAAAGTGCACATTTGAACAACATTAAATTTCAAATGGAATAAAATTTAATTTCCATTACTGCCTTTAATTCTTTCATTGTATTTGGTTTTCATTATTTTATCTCATATCAATTCATGTAGTATTATTGTATTTTAGCAAAAACTCAGTACCATATTAATTAATATTCATTCAAAAATGAATATGGGAAGCTTGCCCCGATTCTTGGCAAACAAAACTAGATAGAATTCTGAAATTGAATAGGCTGCAGATACAGTTTCACAACCAAGTGTGAAGGTGGCAGCACTTTCACTTTGAATAATGAGTATAATTATGATCAGATGATAGTATTTTTTCAAAATGAAATGTATCAAAGAGTGATGAATAATTGTTATGTTGTTGATAACAGTCATGATCAGTCTCGTCTTGTATGATGGCAAGGAGTGACGTGATGATATTGTGAGTGAGTCTAATGAGCAAGTGATCTTACAATTTACTCTTACTTCAATTCAAATACTGCTTCGGTTCAACAAAATAAAATGATAGTCAATGAAATGGTAACGAAATGGTAAGTCAATGAAATTTGTGTTACACGTTACCAAATTTAGTTTTCAAAGGTTGGTGTCGTTTCACCCAAGAAGGTATAGAATCTATTAGATACCATAATATTCTTGGTACCATAGATTTAACATTGTGAAAATTAGACTGGGTTGGCTGTAGGTCTATCTAACATTGTGATACATTCTTTACAATTAAGCAGGAGAGTTTTTTCCACAAACTTTATTAATATAATTATACTAATCTAAGCCATTGCAATGATAATCAAGTTACACAACAATAGTTGTACAAAATTAATGCTGTTAATTTGTTAATTTGATCAACTAATCTGTTTTACATGTTCAAATACGGTATTCATTTTTCCTGTTCTTATTGTTACCGTACCGTACATCAGAATGCTACCGATACCTTGGAACATTTGAGGGGTAAGATCGCCCTTGTGGTGCCCCGTTCGAAAATACCCAACTCGTCATACTTGACCTTAATTGGAAAACAATGACTTTATGTCAAGTTTTTGATGTTGATAAAAAAACATTGGAAGGGATTTCGTTAGGCCCATTCGATCAAATCGCGGTGTTATATGTAAGATTACTCTGTGATTCTATGGTGGAATGAGAAGTTGTGTATTCAATGATCAACTGTCAGCGAGTTGTTGTCATGCTGGTACTGCTGTATATTATATTTTGTCTCATACTTTACTGCTGCACTCAGGTCTAGGTCTAGATATATTTGTATCCACGAAAGATGAAGGAGCAAACCACACACTCGCCGGAGTGGGATAGCAAGAACTGTCGATTATAATCTTCAACTCTCGTGGATGCTAGTATAATACTATGTAGGCCTACATGCCACGCCCGTTCTGCATGAACAAAAACCTACTATAAAATTCAAAAATCACTTTCAAAATAACACCGCCACTTACCCAGAACTCTTTGCAATTTTTGTAGTTGGCAAAATAAATGATACACGGTTCACGATTGAAGTTGTTGTCATTTAAACATTTATATGACATATCTTGTTCTTTAATACATGGATTATTATATTCACTATTAAGGTGAGACGTCCTTTTTATATTTTCTTCACGTTCTGCTGGAGAACGAGATTTTGGAAAACCAGCTGAATTATTATACATTTTTGATCTGACATCAGTTACACACAGGTAACTTAACAAAACTAAATACAACTGAACTTTCTCTAGCTTATTATGTTTTTTTAGTTTGGCAAACCGTAATCTCGTAGTCTCGACTCCGAAAATTCGTAGCACATATTATTGAATTTCCAGATAATTAACCAAGTCTTACATCTAAATACTATCTAATATGAAAAAATAGTTGATTAGGCTTTTATTTTGTGTTAATAATCTGTTTTGTGTGTGAATACAGTTGAAGGTGTTCGAAACCTGCAGCAGGTGCGCATGACGTCACACCACTGTACACTCATTTGTAGATTCTAGCACTGGCTGGCTAGTGTGACGAGTCGTTTGAGAATGAAGTAGGCTGGTCGGGAGACGAGTCGTTTTATTTTGTGTGATCTTGTTTATCGGTGTTATTTTAGTTTTATTATGTATTCAATATTTAGTGCAAGTGACAGTTGAAGTTTCAATGTTTTCGATATGTCGAAAACCTCGAAAACACAACTTAAAATTGACAGCGGCACTGTGGAAGTGAAAAGCAAGGTAGGCCTAAACACCTGAAATACCTCTAAGCCTAGCCCTAATTAGTTTAGCGTTGGGCCTAGTTCTTCATATTCAACATCTAACCATGGAGTTCCCAAGTTATAAATTCATGATCTAAGCAAAGGCCTAGCGAAAGCAATATATTTCGACTGAGACCTACGATAAAATTTCATTAAACGAAGCATAAACTAGAAATGACCCTCGAAATGTGTATTCATGCTTCCAACTTCTGAAGGCCTTCAAACTGACATTTTACACACCAACGCGTTAGGGCTATTTTACGTGGTTGAGTGTTGACAATTATCTTATCTTCAACATGGGCATAGGTTGGCCTAGTAACCCAGGTTTATTTTCCATACTGTTATTATTGTCTATGCGCCTGTTATTAGCCTAGACATTGAGTTAGCCCAAGTGTGGACATTGACAGTTATTGTTTCTAATTAGGCCTAGGAAAGAGGTCCTAGTTGAAACCTAGTCCCATCAATTTCAAGCCTTTCCTTTAAGTTACAAACTAAACAACCTTTCTACTAAGTGACTAGACTGTAGGCTCAATCTTTATTTTGTACTCTGTATTTAGTAGGCCGATTTGTTTGGAGATTCATTTTGATAGAAGCATATTTTGGCAAAATCCTAGGTTAGGCATATATTTGTAGGTAGCACTTGGTAACAGTTCCACGAAGTACATACATATCTGGTAGGCCTACATATTGAATAATTATTCTCCATCTGTGTTCTACAGTTTGATGCCGAGTTTCGACGCTTCTCGTTGTCGCGCCTCGATACTGGAAAGTATGAAGAATTCAAGCGATTGGTCGAACAGTTGCATCGACTTGGTGATACACCATTTCTAATCTCCTATACCGATCCTAGAGATGGTGATTTATTGCCAATAAATAATGACGACAATCTAGGAAGAGCATTACTTAACGCTAGGCCACTTCTTAGAGTCATCGTTCAGAGAAAAGGTAAGAAAATGGGCTTAGACCTGCATTTTAAGCTTGTGATTGTCGGAAGCGTAGTGTAGATCGAGATATCAGCAAGAAACTTGATTCCTCGGTAACATGGCAAGGACCTAGGCCTAATTAGTTGATTGAGTAAACGTCAGTAGGCCTACGTAATTCTGGACTAATTTCGGGGTTTTAAACATCATTTATGCCCATTTTTATGACAAACATGTAGGCCTACTCCACTTGTGTATTGGTTGTATGAGCCACTAAAAATCCACTTATAGCGCTTACTGGGTTTTGGCCCATTAGGCCTGGATTAGCAAGCATGGCTGTTGTGACTTTTCTTGAATACTGCTAACTGCAATCGTACAGGTAACAAAAGAAGGCCAATGAACGAATCGAAGCCGAGATATTCATTGATCTTTTATAGACGCTATAAGTAGGCTTACGTGTATCAGCAGAACCTGCAGCAGAAATGGTTGTTCCGTCTTGTGCGTTTGTTATCGTATGTTCAATGAATGTATTTTGGCTCACAAACTGCGCAGTGGTCATTGGCTTGCCGTTGAACCCCAACATTTATTCAAATCATTCACAAACAAGGCAAAGGCAGATGTTTGGGACGACTTATCAACGTTTTTATCAGGTCAGATGTTTGAAGAACCAGTTGATATCATAATCTAATTGTAGACAGTATGGTAGTGGGGCTATCTTTGTAGGCACATGCATTTTAATTTTTCAATTTTAAAAGAATTGTAATAAATGGGAGTAGGCCCTTCAATTTGGGATGTATTGGAGCTTATCAATTTTATTACACCGATGTATACCATATATTGAGTAACTTACTCGATAGCGTATTCTCGTTTCTTAATTTTTCGTTCATCAGAGTAGAGTCTTATGGTACGGTACACTATATTTACCTTAGAGACAGGCCTACTTATTATCAGAAAACCTTCAGTCCCCTTAATTTGCTGCACGCAATTTACACTCGGGACCTTTCAATTATCCTGCAAAAGCTTCAGTAGGCCTACTGTCAGGTTTGCATACCATTCATGGCAGACTGTACTACAGGTCCACTACAGACTGGGTGCTACGATACTTACAAAACACTGTTCATAATTGTGAGCTTACTGGTACGTTAGTATAGTGTCAGGATGTGTGTGATGACTGATGAACATTCACATACTATATGTTTAGACCGGCACATGTACGGTAGATTAGTATTTAACACGCTCGCTTCATGTGATCCGGAAGGCTAGAGGTACATGTCGAACTTCAGTTCGATCCCCGCCATCGTCCATCTTTACGTAGGGGTTTAACATGGTTTCCTTCTGTAGTCTAAGGCTAATGCTGGGATGGACCTTTAATCCCCTCATTAATCATTAGTCAATGCCAACAGGCCCGGACTTAAGAATCCTGCGCCCCTAGGCTGAACCTAGCTTGGCGCCCCTATACTTATTTTCAAAATATGTAAAAGACGTAGTGTAAAAAATAAATGAATAAATGTAAAAAATATTTCTGTCAATGTGAAAACCACGTGGCACATCATTTCCGCTCGTTACCTGACATTACCAATGATGACTTACTAAGTAACGTAATATTTATACGACAGGGTGCGACTTACTCGGGGTGAAGTTCCAGAAAGAAATGCCAGGGCATATTTCAGTAATATTCCAGTTAATCCAATAGCCCCGCAGGGAATTTTTTGAAATATCATTTTTTTAGATCATATTCTGATTCTGTAAGTTGTAGATATTGTCCAATGTTGTTGAAGTGTTAATGAGAATATGAATGGGAATAATAATAAAAATAAGCTCGTGACACTTTTGGTTTCATTTTTAACTAGCCTACATGATATAACTTCGTGTTGCATTTTTTGATCCATTACATTTCATTTGGAACAGAAATATGGAAGCCCTGAAAATCCCAAGCGCCCCCTGGGCTCTTGCGCCCCTAGGCTTCAGCCTTGCCAGCCTGGGCGTAAATCCGGGCCTGAATGCCAATATATCTTGGTTACCATTTCAGCGTATTGTTAAATCAAATATAAATCAAAAGATATTTTTAGGTCCATTATGATCGATCAATCTTTTCTTTCGCTTTGAAAAGATTGATCGATCATAATGGACCTAAAAATTTACGTCGTGTCCATAGCAACTAGAGAATACGTTGACATCGAAATAAAAATGTTGTTCAGCGATGTGGTTTTGGGCCTCGGAGGGAATTTTGCAACGAAACATCAAGCTTGGTGGTTGGTCCACTGATCGTGTGGGAATTCTCGACGTGAACGTCAACCATCTTTGGACAGAGGTTTTAGTTGTTTTGACAGTAGGCTGTCAGAGGTTTGGTTTGTTTTGACCGGCTTGCCATTGTGTTGCCGCAAATGCTCTTTCCCACTTTCTACAATTTCTCATAAAATAACCCTTCAATACAACGTTTCATGATACAGCTTCAAACAAATGAGCTTTGTATTTATTAAATAGTGTTTACTTGAGAAACATAGGCTAGTAGGCCTACTGGTAGTCCCTATCACGAATTTTATTTGAATCCAGCACTAACCTTCTACACTGTGATAATAAATAACCAAGTATATTATCGTTTGTAACCTTGGATAACCCACTAAAAAGTAAATAATTCTAACTAAAAAACAACTTGATAACTTGAGAAAAGAATGTGAAAAAAATTTCATCAAAATTATCAATGATTTAGTTGATTTTTGGTTTGTATGAATTGCTATCCAAGTTTAATTTCATGCTAATAAATATTGTATATAAAATGTCTTTACATTTAGGAGAGAGATAGAGAACCTTCATAGATACCTTGATGCATTTATTTCATGATCATATAATATTGATATTCATCTCATTTACATTTAGATACTGCAATATATGGTGCTAATGCTAATTATTCTGCATGTAGTACTAGTATGGACATTAGTATGGGTATGTCATACACTGTAGGACTACATGAAGTAAAAGTTGAGTGTAATGCCAATAAATCAACACCAGCACAGGGTACCAGGACGTTTTGAAATGTAATTTTACATACTACATCGCTATTAAAACGTCTGGCATTCATTATTTTCATACTCTCCCCTCCCTACTGTCTGTCTTACTTGTTGATTCTATGATACACTTTTGGAAGATTAGAAGTAGCCTCACCAAGTTATAATTAGGATATTGATTTTATAAGTATACATAATTGAATACAGTAGGCTTAGAGAATACTTTTGGGCCTAATATGTATTGTACATCAACCACAATATATATTTACTTTTGAGGTGAACTCAAATTAGGCATATATATATATATATATATATATATATATATATATATATATATTTTTTTGTTTGTTTTTGTTTGTAAGCCTGGCATTTGATTTTTCATTTTCTTTCAGGTAGGTCCATTGGAATTTTGATAATTAAATACCAATCCCTCAATTGTGTCATCACTCAGTAATACAAAAACTGATATTAAGACGAAATTGATTTTCACGCGTTTCCAATTTTGAAACTATAATTACCAGTATCTACCTAATCTTTACTGAAATAACCGAAACAGACCTATCCTATGTTTGTGTTTTTGTTTATGACTATACCTTGATACGTCATTCTGTGTATCTGCCTCTAAAAGGCAAGATAATAATGCATGTTTACTTTCGTACTGCCTTATGATTTGATGATACGTACCTGCTGGGATTGCTTACATGGTCGGCTAGGAAACGCATTCAGGGTTATTTATTCATCACGGCTCACACGCACGTCTAATCATTGTGACTAACATACTAATTAGGTAGCTATCGAACATTTCTACAACTGAGCTTAGCAGCTTGGGTGCACCGCACACTGGATTCATTCAATTTCACCGCCATTTAGAAAACTTGAATGTTTTGAAAGAAAACGTTCGATTTTTTTCAAATATGAAGGGATTCTAGATAACAAACATAGAAACAACTGTAAAGAAAGAAGGTACAAAACTTATACTTGTAACGACGAAAGAAGGTTCGGGGCGACCGTCCCCTTTTTTCACACCACTATCGCGCGGGTGGTTCGCGCCTTTTTTTCATGTGAACGAGTATAACTTGAAATGAAATACACTTTTCTCGTGCTCGTGCCTTGGGTGATGCCCCTTACTGGAGAGTTGCTAGATAACCTTTATTATGAAAGAGAGTGGCCACTCGATGATTTTTTTTTGGCAAAAACATGGCCACCGCTGTTTGAATATCCACTCTGCGTCATTGAAAGGCAGGTTATGTGGTCTTTACTTGCAAGTGATGATAATTCTTCTATTTATTTCATTTTGAACTCGGAATGAGCCATTAGCCGAGGTAATAATTTGGGAATAAAGAAGCTCATTTGGCAAAAAGATGGCCGCCACAGCCCCCCATGACAGCTCTTTTTCATATATAGGCTGCCTATACCCACAACCAGCTCTTCTATAGTAACAACTAACAAGTAATGGTAAAAATGTTGATATAGTAAACGCGCATATCTTATATCCCTGTTAATTTGATTTTTTAGAAAGAGTAATGTATACTCACTATTCACGTGTTGATGTTTGACATTGACAATACATGTAAGCATATGGGCTTAGACCAAAGAATACAAGAATTCTTTTGTTCCATTTTGTCTCTAATGGCAGTACGTCTTTAGCCCTTTATAATTACTTCTTGGAAAAGCAGCATATGGCGTTGTCAGCCTCAAAACTGTCCAAAGATGCTGCTTATCACAGACGTTTTTTTTCTTCTGTCCATTTTTATGCACGTCAATGTGTATATTTTTGTTCTTCAGCGTTATACGCCAGTCCTTTCTACGAAAAGTTGCGATATCGTGTATCAAAATGTACGATTTCTCAACTCCCCTAGGACTAGGCCTAGGTGGTAAAATGTAAATAGTATAATTATGTAAATAATGAATTGTACAACTTTATGGCCGTATCTACGCAGGGTATAACATTTCACAGTCAGTTTTTGAGGAAATATTCAGTATATAAAAATCCTGTCCATTGTATTTGTATGCATTTTTTTCATAGTGGTATTAAAATTCTTGACCAATACCAGGAAAATTGTGGTGTTTATTATATTTGTTGAACTCCGTCCAGTTCATTTGACTCGTACACATTTTAATGTCTTTTGATAACATTATCTTGACTGTTATGTGCATGTATATAAAAATATATCATCACTCATGAACAGTTGATTTATGTTTTATACTTTATTCGAAATCCCATGCAATTAGCTCAAGCCACTATTATATACACCGTGGCTCAAGCTGTAGGCCTACTTATTCATTCACATTGTTATGGACATTGATTTGACCGCGTTTCAGTATCGTATCGCACTGACCCAAGTAAACAGACATCAACACATTTTATATGAGATGATTTCAATATTTTTTCATTAAAAGCTTTATTATCATTCAAACGTTTCCGTTGCGCCATTGAAACCTACTTTCATGATACTATTTTCCATCGTACTTGGAAAACTACATTTTATATATTATGGTCGGCTGTGAAGGTTGACTTAGTGAAGAAATGTGTTCGAAGTTCAAACAGGAACGAAGGAAATGATCAGCTGGCAATCGAAGGCTGTGGACCACGGCCTCAGTGTACTGTCAAATAATGAATTACGCTTATTATATCTCCATGATTATATGATATCGATAGTCATAGATTATATTGATTCATTTTGAAAGTGTCATGTACTCTTGCGGTCGAATAAAGTGGTCGGTCGCGTCACAAAAATGCATTCTGAAGAAAACGTAATGACTTATCATAGGTTACACATAGAAACATATATAGCAGAAAATCTACACCACCTGGATACGCACTCTATGCGTACAGTCTATGTAAAGAGTATCTGCAAGTAGATGCGTAAAGATTTTGATTGAAATTTGAATTTCGGAAAAAGCCATTTAGGCCCAATGTGACCGCGATTGTACGTAATTAATGAACATTGCTTGAATCAATTATCGATTTTCATGAAGTCGAGTGAAAGAATTCGAAGCCTCAAAAATCTGCACCACTTGATCATCCATGAAATTGGTAATTTAAATATTTTTTCATTTCATATTCAAAACTGGAAAATTCTGCTACCTTTTTGTAAACTTTATTTTATAGATTTTGTATACCATATCAATTATCCTCTAGGAGCCTATACCACAGACCATGAGATTATATCTTCAGTCCATGCCTATATGCAGATTTTTTCAAGACTCACCTCATTCTTTAAACGCAATCTTATACAGCGTTTTTCTACTGTATGCATATTTTTCGGAAGCTAAACGTTGCCTTTCATGTTTGAACTCGGTAGCTCAGTCAATCATTTTGTGGGAGCTAAACAAAAACGATGATAAAAACCCGTTTGCATAGAATGTAATTAAAAGTTTTGAAGAGGTTCCATTTCTTTCTCTAGCATTCAATTGAAAGCATACAAAAGATGGCCTACAATCTGTTTGATAATTGCAAGTTATCATTTAATTATGAGGTCGCATCAATTAGTAGACCTAGACTCACTCTCACGTGTGCTCGTCCTTGCGTCTTTTAACACCTTTCAATAAACCTAGTTTTTAAATCACAATATTATTGATTTGGAGTTGGTGAGGCATATATTTGCATTATATTCGTATCATGTATTTACAGCTGTATCAAAATTCTACTACAAAATGATGTGAATAAAAATTGTTCACCTCAGATTATAACATTTTCACTGTGGTATATAGCTGGAAAATGTGTCTTCTCAGCTGTGTACCTGTAAAAACTACTTGATACTTATACAATCTAGAAGGAATTAAAAATCTCGTATAACCTAGCTATTGGTGGGGTCGTAAAGCAAACAATAATGAACAATAGTTATTAAAAATATCTGTTTTTCCCCGCATTAGAATGTTGATATCTGATCTCATGGACTCATATTGCTCAAAATTATCATCCAAAAAGTGATATTTCTCTAAATCGACTTCCATCCATGCGCCCTTCAAGTTCTTTTAGTGTTGGTAGATGGCCGCCATCTCTCGTGAAATGAAGTATACCTCGATTCACTATTGTTTTAACTCGTGTGGTGTTATAACTATAATTGTAAATTATAGTTAGATGAGCGTAGCGAAGCTTTTCATTTCACACCCTGAAAAAAATGGGCTTCGTTTTTATGTTTTTTTTTTTTTTTTTTGTAATTATGTACGCGGCATACAGGTCAGAGAAATGAATCAATCAACTTGAAACTTTTTCTGAACGTTGGTGTCATACCAGAATAGGTTGGGATTGTTATTCAGAAGAATCGGTCGGAAGGTTTTTCCGGAAAATAATCGGAAAGTTTGGAAAATCCTCATAAGAATAACCCGGAGGAAAAATACTTGAAAAACAAGAATTTTTCAAAAGCTCTCAAATTCTCACAGAATATGAAAAATACTATCATACACCTTTTCAGAGATTTTTACAACAATCGAATGAGAAATAATGAAGAAAACGCAATAAACGTGTACATTTCATTGAATATTTGGATCAATTGGTTTTGCAAAGTGTTTATGCGACAGGTTGCAGGTTACTATAAATATCAACAAGTTGCAGGTGAGGTTTTTGAACGTTTGAAGTAAGTCAAGGTTTGTAGATGTACATTGAACTGACAAGTTATTTTTCATTCTAGATTTCCATACTTCTAAGCTCATCTCACAACGCGCATCCCGCGTTTTCCTAGTTTAAAAAATGTCACTAAACCAATATTATTGCCATGTAAGTTTGCATTGGAGATTTCGATTTTGCGAACTTGATCAGTTCCGATTCCGTGTAGTTACCTTCTGAACGTTATCGATTCGAATGTGTTGCATATATAGGTCTACTGTCTACACAACTGAACAACTTGTGTTACAATTATAATAATTTTCTCGTGTTTGAAAAAATGTTATGTTGTAGCTGTGGACCTGCGACTAATAATGAGTTGTATATAGTTGTAATTACATACCGTTTTATGACCATTACAAATATCTGATGCGATTTTTCCTTGGATGAGAAATTGATACCTACTAGGAAAACGCGGGATGCGCGTTGTTAGACGAGCTTAGGGGTATAGAAATCTAGAATGAAAAATAATTTGTCAACCCAATCTACATCTACAGACCTTGGATCACTCCAAACGTTCAAAAACCTTACGAGAATCAGTTATGTCACGGCCTTCCTCTTCATTCATTTCAATCGTTTTGAATTAATTGGTGACACTTGTTGCTATAGATTTAATTGGTTCCCGTAATTGCCTAAATTGATGGGAAAATGCTTTATAAATGCGTTTTCTTCGTTATTTCTCATCCGATTGATGCGAAAAATCTCTCAAAATGTGCTTAATAGTTTCCTTTATATTCGGCGAAAATTTGAGAGGTCTTGAAAAATTTTGATTTTTCAAGTATTTTCCTCCGGGTTATTCTAATAGGGATTTTTGAAATTTCTAAAATTCATAAAAAAAAAAGTTACCACCCGATAATGCCACAAAACTATACAGATCTAAGTTAGATGAGGAACCATGACAAAAAAAAGTTTGAAATTGATAGCTGTAGCCGTTTGACCTGTGGAGAACCGACAAAAAAACATAAAAAAAAAAAAAAAAAAAAACATAAAAACGAACACCAATTTTTTTCAGTATGTCAAATTGAATCCTCGCTAAAGCTCGTCTAATTAATTCTATCAAGGATTTCACAACATGATATTTGTAAACCGTCGACAATGGTCGATAACTAACGTCGTAAAACCCAATTACATTGATACAATTAGTCATTAATGCTTTGGGGTGGTAAGATCGCCCTTGTGGTGCCCCGTTCAAACGTACCTATCCTTCATCCATTGCCTTAATTGGGGAACAATGATTTTCTATCAAATTTCGATGTTATTTATAACAAAATAACCTCGTCGTTGACGCGCCGTAGAACCCAAATATTCAATTCAATTCCAAAAAAATATGCCTCCAAGGATTTTACCGAACTCCTGATATTTTTAAACTCTTTATAAGTCAATTGATTATGTAGGTCTATGCAAATCGACATTGCTAGATAAGTTGAGTCGGGGACTCGCCGTATAACCGAAACATTCATTCATTCTAGACTTCTGTCAAGTGACGTCATACCATGGATTTATACTGTCACACATTGTTGAAAGAGACGGACAACAATGTCCAGCAGTTGGAATTGACCAATCAGAAGAATATCTTTTAGTCCACTAGTTCGCTGTAATTATTGTTAGTCATTGATACTTGGATTCCAAGTTCCCATAACAGTTTTGAAATAAGAACCTACAACTTGTAATAATCCAGTCGGCGTGTTGTGAATGAAGCAGCTGAAAGAGTTCCTTTTTTCCCAGAATATTTACCGGAGTAAATCACTCAAGACAGCGACTTCCAAGAACTTACGTTTCGTCTGACTCACACAAGAATGTGCCTTCACGTCAACGCATCATTCGGTTCAAAACTCAAGGTTATCTTTTCGAATAATTATCGTGACAAACCAAAAATCTTTTCTGACATTACGAGAAACTAATTCGAAGCTGTGTTGTAGTGTTTGGTTAGTTTGGCTCCCTCTTCCTCTCCCCGCCCCCCTATTTTAGTCACCTGTCAGTCCTCCCCCGCCCGCTCACCGGCCACTTCCGTTCGCTCGACAACAATAGGCAGTCGTTACAAATCCTTCAATAGACATAACAAATCCAATTACAAGTGTGCTGGTGACACGCCTCCTATTTTTAAAAACGAAACTACTAAGTACAAACGCTATGGTGTAAAGTTCTTGTTGACATAAAAACCTGCGTAGAACGTGGAAACTCGGTAAAACCTTTCTGCATATACTTTTACTAGCGTGATGAAATGAACCGTAATTCATAGGCCTATTTAGCAATGCTTACATTTAGTAAAGCTTAATCGAATTAAATAATGATTAGGCCTAATTTAATTTTCTCGTCATTGTCGAAGGGGTATGACGCGTGCGTGCGCACGTGGAGAGTGAAAATTACAACAACCTAATCTGTAATTAGTCATTATTTTGCAGGTGTGTGTGTTTAATTTGTTGAATGATAGGAAAAAAAGAGAAATTCTAGGCGTCATGGGAGCGGTTGCTATACGTGTGTCCGCGAAAGAAGACGGTCGTCTACCATCATAAGAAACACAAATCTCACTGTTGCATTTATATGGCTAGATTGTGTTTTGTGGGTCAATGGTTTTTCTGAACGATTTTTACGATTAGTAACACACCTACGTATTTCAAAAGCATTAAAAGTGTGTAATTGTACTTTTAAGTTTCTCAATTAGTCAAATTAGTTGGCCACACACACAGTTAGTCAATTAGTTTTACAAATTATTTAATATTAGTAGACGGCCTTCTTCTTTCGTGAATACAAGTATATGTACCACCGAGACGCGTGGCCGAGTGGGTAACACACTGAATCGTCATTTGGGAGACCGGGATTCGATTCCCGCCATGGTCGACTATCCTGACAGGGTTTTTTCGTGGTTTCCCTCTGTCGTTCAGGTTGATACTGGGATGGTTCATTAACAAAAGGCCACAACCGACTCCATTCCCACTATCCAAAAACACCTGATAAAATAACCTTTCATCAGATTCATCTCATCATCCCATCATCTCATTCATCATCCACCGACGCCAATAGATCGTAGCCATCAGTATTGTGCGTCGTTGAAACCTAATATATATACTGTATATATATATACAAAAAGTATATGTACCGGGATTGACGTTGTTGTCGTAGATCGAACAAGCTATATTATACGTCTGCTTTACGCAAGCATTTGAATAATCCGCCAGCGTTTTTAAAATCTATGTACCGGTATAGATGTTGTCCGAGCGTTAATCGTCGCTCTCTTTCAATGTCGTCTCACCCATTAACCGGGTATCGAACCCACGCCCGTTACTGGAAAAGTTTCAAACACTTCATAATCGAAAGTGATAATGTTGTAATTACCAGTTGGCGAGATGATGTTCTATGAGAGCTTAGGTTTATAAACGTCATATAAATATTGTCATTATAATTATCGCTGGATTTATAACAGGCGTAGCCAGGATTATATTATAACACTTTGACAATAGTTATTGTTATAGTTATTGAGTGTTATTTATTGCTTATAATCTGGATTGTATTATTTATTAAAGATGAAGGATTAAAAGTCAGATCATAGTAATAGTAGATGCCAAGTTATTATCTTGTAATCGAATATTTGTAAATATTAATCATCCATTTAATCATTCAACCAACGCCAATAGATCTTAATTATTATTGATTATGATTGATTATTGTTTACTTAACGACCCCACGAACAGCTAGGTTATGGGGGGGTACGAATGAGCAGGTGATTATGAAACTATGATGTAATGATTGGTGAATTATAAGACGTTTACAAAAACCCATGCCTTATGCGGGACTCAAACCCACGCCCAGCGGTGACTTCAGTTTCTGAAGCGGTGCCTTAGTTGACTGAGCTACCGAGGGTGGCGTTAATTATTATGACTAGGGAAACGCGGGATATGCGTTGTGAGATGAGCTTAGAAGTATGGAAATCTAGAATGAGAAATATTTTGTCGCTCAATCCATATCTACGGACCTTTTATTACCGGTACTTCAAATGTTCAAAAACGTTCAAAACGGTAAAACCTTACCTGCAACGTGTTGATATGTATAGTGCTGCAACCTGTTGCATATATATACACTTTGCAAAACCAATTGATCCGAATATTCAATAAAATGTGTACTTTGGTTGCGTTTTGTTATTTCTCATACGAGTGTTATGAAAATGACTGAAAATATGCATGATGTTTTTCATATGCAGTGAAAATTTTCAGGTTTCTAGAAAACTTTCATATTTCAAGTATTTTCCATCCGGGTTATTCTTACAGGGATTTTCCAAAATTTCCAATAATTTTTCAGGAAAAACTATTGAATCAATTTTTCTGAAAAATGATCTCAACTCATTCTGGTACAACACCAATATGTAGAAAAAGTTTCAAGTTGATTGTGTTTGTTTTCTGACCTGTACATGCCGCATACAAAATTAAAAAAAAACAGATCGAAGCCCAATTATTTTCAGTATATGGAATGGAAATCTTCGCTACGCTCATCCAACAATGTATCGTTGAACCCAATCAAAAAATGAACAAATGTGTAGGCCTATCTCTAGTATTGTCACGATGTAGTGATACCAACCTATTTTTTTATATATATATATTGGGTTTTAACGACGCACTGTAATGATGACTGAGATCTATTGGCGTCGGATGAATGATTAATGAGATGATGAGATGAAGGAAGCGGTCGTGGCCTATATTGTGGGAACCATCCCGGCTATAGCCTAGACTACAGAGGGAAACCACGAAAAAACCTCTGTAAAGATGGACGGTGGCGGGGATCGAACCGGGTCCGATATTTCCCTCCACCTACCGGGTCACGCGAAGCAAGTGCGCTAACCACTCAGCTACTGTGCCGGTAACCTATTTTATCATAATATTAAGAAGGTGACCCAACTCGGGTCTTGAAAGTGAAATATTTCCGGGATCAGTTCCCGCGAGTCCAGGGTCTCGATTGCCCGTAGCGCATAACTATCGCTTTTATACCGAACTTTTTATAACAACAATGGTCAACAATGCTATATATTTAGAACAGAAGATTACACGGCCCAGAAGATTACAAGAATTTTTGATTTTGTTAGTTCCACTAAGGAAACTGAAAGACTTTTATAATCAAAATGTGGTGGTAACATCGCCCTTGTGGTGCTCCGTCCAAACGATCCCATCTTTCATCCATAGCCTTAATTGGGGAACAATGATTTTGTATCAAGTTTCGATGTTATTAAAAAAACTGCCACCGGTACCGTATAGCCACTCTTATTTACATCTAGTTCCCAAGGGTATCCGCTAAATCGTGACAAGCAATCGAGACGATTGGCTCTGAAATGACCGCAAGAAACCACAAATGCCTTCCATGTTATCAGTATGGGAGTTGAAACACCTTCATATTATGATGAAATGGGTTGGTATCACTATATCGTGGTGTTGTAGAGCATATAGAGTGGTGTAGGTCAGTTACACTGTAGGACCTAACTCGATTAGCCGTGCAATTAGTACGATTCCACTCCATCCAACCGCCTGCTATAATAACACGGTGTGTGTTCTGCCCTGGTTGTGCTGGGCTGACGAGAGAAAGGAAGACATATGCATATTCTATATATAGGCTGTTACATTACCCAGCTGGTATACCGTACGCTAAGTGTACATCCAGTACATTATTAGTGCATGAACATTGATCAGCCACCCCAGAATGTCAGTGCACCTTTCTCTTGATGTGCAGTAGACATTCAATTTCATTTTTAAATTGTTTTTATTCTTGTTTATAACGTGAAATATGAATGATATTATATCGGCACATGCAGCTCAGTTGCGAATGCCGTTGATTCATGTGATCCGGTAGGTGAGGGCATTTCGGACCTGGTTCGATGACCGCCACCGTCCATCTTTACAGGGTTTTTCGTAGTTTCCCTCTGTAGTCTATAGGATGATGCCGGGATGGTTCCAACAGTATAGGCCACGACCGTTTCCTTCTCACTATCCTTTCCATTACCTAAGAAACCTTCATCTCATCATTCATTCATCCGACGCCAATAGATCTGAGTTGTCATTATAGTATGTCGTTAAACCCAATAAATACAAAAATACATATTTAATGATATTAAAAAGAAAAAACACGATTGATATCAATTGTTTTAGGTTATGAATTAATTGACGAGTACCGGAAATGAAGATAATGATGGAACAAGAAATCATGCGTATATGGAGACGAGTGGTCCACACTTCTCCCTCATTCAAGAGACCGGGGTTCGATTCCCGCCATGGTCGACCATCCTGACGGGGTTTTGTTGTGGTTTCCCACTGTCGTTCACGTCAATACTGTGATGGTTCCTTACAAATAGACCATATACATTATTTAAATAATCTCATCTCATCATCTCATATTATCATTCACCGACGCCAATAGATCGTAGTCATCAGTACAGTGCGTCGTTAAACCCAATATAAATGACTAAAAAAGGATATGCAGAGTGTCAAGGAACACTCGGTCGTTGACTGGACGACATCAGTCGACAACAAAGTCAGGGTCGGTCGGTTGTAATCCGAGACGGCCGGTCGTTGTTGCAGTGACCGGTAGTCGGCGGACCCGTGTTCGAGTCTCGGGCAGCGTTACACACGGCGTGCTGCTCAAGTACAGGCAATCACTGCGTTTAGCACACAGCTGGGATATATTTTTTACATTCATTAGACGAGCTTTAGCGAGGATTCAATTTGACATACTAAAAAAAATTGGTGTTCGTTTTTATGTTTTTTTTATGTTTTTTTTTATGTTTTTTTGTCGGTTCTCCACAGGTCAAACAGCTACAGCTATCAACTTTAAACTTTTTTTCGTGATGGTTCCTCATCTAACTTAGATCTGTATAGTTTTGTGGCATTATCGGGTGGTAACTTTTATTTTTATGAATTTTAGAAATTTCAAAAACACCTATTAGAATAACACGGCCGGAAAAAATGAAAATATTTTCATTTTCAAAAAGAATGACATTTTGTGTCAAGTGTAATTACATCTTGATACACATTTCTGGAAATTCTCAGCTTGATGGGGTCAGCCATTTTGAAGAAAAAACATGAAATGTACTAAATTGGTACCACTCGAAGCAGTTTTATACCCATTTATAACTTGAATGTCACCCAATGGGCGAACTTACGCAAAGAAAGTAAAGAAGTTTGGCAAAGAAGTCGACAAACTAATACTTTCCGCTCGTCCAACAACGCGTATATAGCGTTTTCCCAGTTTTGTGTTTAACGACGAACTGTACTGATATGTCCTATTGGCGTATCGATGAAGGATATATGAGATGATGAGATGAAAAGTTATTTTATTATGTGCATGTTTTTGGATAGTGGGAAGGAGTCGGTCGTGGCCTGTTGTTAAGGAACTATCCCAGCAGTATTGACCTGATTGACAGTGGAAAACCACGAAAAATCCTGTCAGGATGGTCAACCATAGCGGGAATCGAACCTTGGTCTCCTGAATGACGGTTCAGTGTATTAACCACTCGGCCACACGTCTCAGTCTTGACTGAGGAACAATTATTTTGTATCGATAATTTGATGATGATTATTGTTTGCTTTATGATCCCACCAACAGCTAGGTTATACGGGGGTACGATTGAGCTGGTGATAATGAAACTATGTAGTGATGATAAGTGAGAGGCTTTTATGCGGAACTCGAACCCACGCCCAACCTGACTTCAGTTTCTAAGGCGGTGCCTCAGCCGACTTAGCAACGGAGGGAGGCTGTATTGATGTTTTTTACCGAATCGATTTTAATCGCGGAAAAAAAGTTGAAATAGTTTCGAAATCGAAAAACGCCTTCCATATTTGCTTATTCACACTGCTTTGTTATTTCCACTGGCTTTGAGTCGCAGACACGCCCCCTTCATACCATTCACCACACATTTCATCAGGCCATCAGTCAACTGAGACAAGTAGTCGAGTGGCAGAACTCTGCACCGTCATTCAGGGAGACCGGGGTTCGATTCCCGCCTTGGTCGCGACCATCCTAACAGGTTTTTTTTCGTGGTTACCCTCTGTCGTTCATCGTTCCGGTTCGTTCCTTACCCCTTAACAACATGCCACGACCGACTCCTTCTCACTATTCAAAAACACCTAATGAAATAACCTTTCATCTCATATATCAGTCACTGACGCCAATAGATCGTAGTCATCAGCACAGTGCGTCGTGAAACCTAATGTATGTATATATATATATATATATATATATATATATATATATATATATATATATATTTAAAAAAAGTTTATTCAAAAAAGACACGCCCCTTCAAACCATGTTGGTTTATTCATCACACATTTCAGATTAAACTGGTTTCAGTTCATTTCAGATTAAAAGCATTTTAGATTGGTTTTAAATATAAGAACGGCTCTGAAGAAATTTGCCAGCAATAAAGATCCTTCAATAATAATGATGATGACCGTCGGTCTTTGTCACCGCATACGGACGTTGTTGTTGTTGCGTGCCCTAAATCAACCCTATCTAACCAACTTGGTCAACCGACTCGATCCAAACTAATTTACCCTGAATTAACCCAACAGAACAAACAACCTAAACTAAAGCCTTCTAAAACCTAGTTCCGGTCCTGCTGTTCCGTTTATTGGCGAACTGTC
>OZ023337.1:8335396-8367896 GCA_964007535.1 Brachyptera risi | reverse complement strand
TATCAACCTTGGTTTCTAATATTATCGAAGGCTTATATCTAAGAAATGTATTGTTTCAGTTGTAAATCAGAATGGGGTGGTAAGATCGCCCTTGTGGTGCCCCGTCCAAACGATCTTATCTTTCATCCTTAGCCTCAATTGGGGAACAATGATTTTGTATCAAGTTTCGATGTTATTAAAAAAAAAGTAAATCTGTGAAAATTATGTGATATAAGTTCAATAGTTTTCACTTATACCATCATGAACGTATTGAAAATATTCAAATTTTGATATCCCTTTCAAACGTTAACACCGAAAAAATGATTTTTCGCCATTTAAATCGACTGCTAATTTGTGTTATGAATGAATTTGAATCCATTGTTATTTTTAAAGATGAATAGTTTGTTCTATTTTCACATTTCGTAGAAAATGCATTGTGTTCGTTTCGAGTGATGGGAATTAACTGAACTACATTTACGCGCGAGTCTGTAACTATCGGACTGAACTCTAAACAATGTAATGTATCCACAAGATCTAAAGGCTCGAACCATCCGTGCGTTAGTGATGTGGGATAGGAGGGACGGTCGCTCGGAACCTTCATCTCTTGTGGATACAAGTTACACACAAGAGATGGAGGCTCGAACCACCCGCGCGCTAGTGGTGTGGTATAGGGGGGACGGTCGCTCGGAACCTTCATCTCTATTCGACACAATTATAGTCAATTATACTTGCAACTTGCAAGTATAGCCACGAGAGAAGGATATCTTTTACCAACTAAATAATTGTAAAAACTTCGAACGATGAAATATTTTTGAAAGATGCAGTTGGATTTCTTATCGTAAACCTCGTCCTGAAAAATCTTGTCTAAAAATTCTACAGCGTCACAAATATAACAGAAGTATTTATGTAGGCCTCTATCGATGGTGTCCGGGCAAAAGGGCCTATAACCCACATATCTTCGAAATCGAAGTTTTTATATTAAATTCAGATAGATTGCACTAAGGCGCACATTCTGGTTCATGAGGCGTGGCCTAATTTCACTCCCAGAATTTTAAATTATAGTTTCTAACTTCAGTTGCGATTTGGCACTTTGGTGAAGTCATTTAGGCAAAAGGGCCTATACCACAATATAACCCAGCACAAATCAATACACCTAACCCACAAAACTTGATGAGGAGACTCTGAGACACAGTAGGTATTTGGGCCTAAGCCATATTTTTTGCCACATTTTTGTTGTTTACACGATAAGTAACTCAGATATACATAAAATAATCATATGATATAAGATAGAAAAAATTAGTTCAATATATATATCATCACACGCATCAGTTTACATGAAAATAGCATGTTGTAGATGGTTTTCTATTCCTCCTGAACAATTTACATCGATATGTTATGTTGATAATCTGCCTTCTTTCGTGCATACGAGTGGATATATTGCCCAACTGGACGGTGGAACATTGCGTGTGAGGAAAACACAGTTTTTGTCACTCTTCTATGATACTATAATATGGTATTAATAACAACTTATAGAAGTCGCCGCCCTCGGCAGCTCGGTCAGCTGAGGCACCGCTTCAGAAACTGAAGTCACCGTTGGGCGTGGGTTCGAGTCCCGCATAAGGCATGGGTTTTTGTAAACGTCTTTTCACCTATCATCACTTCATGGTTCATTATCACCAGCCCATTCGTACCTCCGTGTAACCTAGCTGTTGGTGGGGACGTTAAGCAAACAATAATGAATCAATCACACTGAAGTGTCGTCCAGGACGGGGTTCGATTCCCGCTATGGTCGACCATCCTGACAGGTATTTTCGTGGTTTCCCTCTGTCGCTCAGGTCAATACTGGGATGATTCTTTAACAATAGGCCACGACCGACTCCTTCCCACTATCCGAAAGCACATTATAAAATTACTTTTCACCTCATCATCCCTCATCTCATATATCATCCACAGACGCCAATAGATCTTGGTCATCAGTACAGTGCATCGTATTCAATATGAATAAATAAACAAGATTAAAATTTTTGACGTCCTACAATGTTCCTACCATGCCCGCTGCAATTTTTAATTTTCAATTTTCAACGGTTAATTTTCTCAAAATCGAACTTTATTTTTCTGTGAATTAAAAGATGGCAACCAATAGTTACCATAAGAATACAGCGAACTGGTAGACTATCAAATGTTCTGATTGGTCAATTCCAACTGATGGACATTGTTGTCAATATAGTCTCTTTCGACAATGGGTGACGTCACTTGACAGAACCTAAAATAATGTATTTATTCATTTGAATACAATATTACAATATTGTTCTGCATATGTCTGCTGTATGAGACAGTTTCGGCTGATTTGATGCCAAGCTTGTGATATAATTGCGGGTGTACACGCGTTTTTTCAAATGTAGAACGTTCTGCTTTCTTCATCGTCTAATAAACACAGTCGATAAGGCAGTTCTGCGTATACTGTAGATGTGCTACTTGATCGACTTCATCTGCCAGTATTTTTCACTGTACATGTATCCACGAAAGAAGACGGTCGCCTACCAACATGAAAAAAAAAAATGATGCAACGTTGAATTTGTGTAGCTGTGTGTTATTTTTGGGCTATTCTGATTTTTCGGTACGAGATTGACGATAAAAAATGCAACAGCATCTTTCAAAAACTTTATATCCGTGAATGTTCAGCCAGATTCTCCAATAACCGATGTTTGTACAAGTGCGATCGTTTGAAATGATTCAATTCGAAATTCAAATTTAAATCGAATCTATACGCACATTTAACTTCTTATTTTTCAACAGGCTATGCTTGGAGTGTGTCTGCACATTGTCTTATAGTTTTAGTGCGTATAATATCAGCGTATTTTCTTCATGATGCATTTTAATGCATGTGACTTGATCAACCACTTTATGTGTCCGCAAGTGTACATTATTACGTAATTGGTAGACGATCTTCTTTTGTGGATAGAAGTATAGAATGTATAGACTACAATAAACCAGCACACGTAGCTCAGTTGCTAACGCGCTCGCTTCTTGTGATACCAAACCTGGTTAGATCCCCGCCACTGTCTATCTTTCCAGTTTTTTTTCTACTCTCTAGTCTCGACTAATGCCGGGATGTTTCCAACTATATAGGCCACGACCGCTTCCTTGCCAGTATCCTTTCCGTTACCTAAGAATCCATCTCGTCATCCTGACATCTCATTAATGATTCTTCCGACGCTAATAGATCTCAGTTATCATTACAGTGCGTCGTTAAAACCAATATTTGATGTTGCTAGACCATATATATATATATATAGGCCTATATATATGTATATTTATATATATATATTTATATATATATATTTATATATATATATATATATATATATATATATATATATATATATATATATATATATATATATATATATATATATATATATATATATATATATATATATATATATATATACATATATATATATATATATATATATATATATATATATATATATATATATATATATATATATATATATATATATATATATATATATATATACATATATATATATATATATATATATTACTTTACCGAGATACCTTACTCCTGCAGCCGATAGGTCATATGGTCGTTCCAATCTCGGCGGCCATATTGAACATTTGAAAATAGAATCTAAGCAAGGCATTCTATATTATCACTAATATAATTGTCAAATATGGCGGAAACTTCCCGGTTTGCAAGGCGGTGTGAAGCTACTGCCGAGACACAAATATGTACGCCTTCTTATCGTTGAGTAACGTAACTCGGTAATATAGAACTGTGGCTGGACGACCCCGCCTACAGCTAGGTTATGTGGGGACGTTATTTCTTGTCGCGTCAAAAATACAGCTTCTGCATCTGGGTGCAGCTTGAGGAGGGGGGGGGGTGTCTCCAGGGCGGTGTCCAGTAGGCCTACTTTGGTTGCGCTTCCTTTCACACTGCACGAATCTACAACCCTTACCATGAACTTATAATAGGCCTAGTAGTTATAGCTTCAGCTACTTTCTCGATTCTTTTCATTTTTTTAATTTTCCACCCCTGTCCTGAGCCAACCCGAACGCGGATCTAACCGTATACTTACTGAGCTATCTGGGAAACTGATTTACATTTATTCTAAAAATTGTGTTTAACGACGCCCTGTAATGATGACCGATATTCATTGGCGTCGGATGATGAGATGAAAGTTTCTCACAAATTGGCCACCGGGAAGGAAGCGGTCGTGCATAGCTATTGTCTCGGAAACCATGCCGACATTAGCCTATACCTAGACAGACTATACGCCTTCAGAAGATGTACGGTGGTGGGTATCGAACCCAAGTCCGAGATCCGGGATCACGAGTTTCCTATTATACTTTATTTGAACATTCAAGTATTCTCGGTCATCTTACAGATATGCTGCGTTTGCCGAGTCAGTTATACATCTTTCGTCAGTGTTTGGTACACTGAGACGAGTTGTTCAGGAGACCGGGGTTCGATTCCCGCCATGGTCGACCATCCTAACAGAAGTTTTTCGTGGTTTTCCTTCTGTCGTTGAGGTAAATCATCCAATCACCTAGTCAGGCAATCACCTGATAATATAACCTCTCATCTCATCATCCCATCATCTCATATATCATTCACCGACGCCAATAGATCGTAGTCATCAGTACAGTGCGTCGTTGAACTCAATATAATTAAATAAATCTATAACTCATTTAAATATAAATATTCTCGCTCATCTCACAACGCATATTTATTCATTTATTTATTTATTTATTTATTTATTGAATTCCTTTGCAGTTGATACAATTATTGGTGGCAAAGATCTTAAAACCAGGTTACACTAGAAAACATTATTTTAAAAAAGAACACTACAAAACACATATAGATTATTATCAGGTTAGAAACAATTTACAAAAAACAATTGCAATAATTCAGACTAAACTCAAATTCTCTAACCATTTCCTAAAACCTCTGACTGACTTTGCTGTGTTTGTCTAGTCAGTTATACATCTTGATCGTCGTGTTTGGGGTGGATCTCGACCGGGTGTCTAGTAGGGCCTACTCGGGGGTGTCAATGCGCTACGGAGTGTCTGATTAGACGGGCTAGCACATCTGGTGATAAGGCCCTTGAGAGCGGTAGTGGGTGGGAACTCTCGAGCGCTGAGTAGGCTTGAGTTTATCGTCCATTTACATTTTATACAATCATGGAAGATGTTTACCGTCGGTGAAGCGCGGGTCGAGGGGTTAACAACGCATGAAATCTGGTGTAGGCCTACACTTGTCATGAAATCTTTCTGAAATCCCTTGAAATATTCTTGAAATCCCCTGATATCCCATTTAAATCTGGAATTAGGTGTACACTTGTCATGAAATCATTCTGAAATTCCTTGAAATATTCTTGAAATCCCTTGAAATCTCCCTGATATCCCATTTAAATCTGAAATTAGGTGTACACTTGTCATGGAATCTTTCTATCCTTTGAAATCTTCTTGAAATCCCCTGAAATCTCCCTGATATCCCATTTAAATCTGAAATTAGGTGTACACTTGTCATGAAATCTTTCTAAAATCCCTTGAAATCCCCCTGATATCCCATTTAAATCTGAAATTAGGTGTACACTTGTCATGAAATCTTTCTAAAATCCCTTGAAATCTTCTTGAAATCCCGTGAAATCTCCCTGATATCCCATTTAAATCTGAAATTGGGTGTACACTTGTCATGAAATCTTTCTAAAATCCCTTGAAATCCCTTGAAATCTTCTTGAAATCCCTTGAAATCTGAAATCAGGTGTACACCAAATTTACTAGTTGTTTCCCCCTCGGTGTGGGTATGGTCACCGCAGTTCTGTCATGATGTATATATACCAACATACTTTATCATGATATGAAGAAGTTGTTCCGACTCGCGTCGTCAAAGTAAAATATTTCCGGGGCAGAATCTGAGTCCAGGGTCCCGATTGCCTGTAGAGCAACTATCGCTTTTATATCGAACTATTTAGAACAGCAATGCCACACACGGCCCAGAAGATTACGAGCATTGTAGATTGTTAGTTCAACAATGCCACCGGTACCGTAGCCACTCTTATCCACATCTAGTTCACAAGGGAATCCGCTAAATCGCGACATGCAATCGGAACTTTTGGCTCTGAACTGAACGCAAGAAACCACAAATACCTTCCATGTTATCAACATGGGAGTTGGGTCACCTTTATATTATGATGAAATATGTTGGTATCACTTCATCGTGGTCCTGGTGACAAACTTCATTGTTTTGTTTTTTAATTTAGAACAATCTGTACATAATTGTTTGTATTTGGTGACATGACCGTCTCGAAGTCTTGAACAACAAAGAGAGGAGTCGCTTCTAAATGGTCTCATTGTAATACCTACTAATGAGAACGACTAATTACTAGGCATCTTTTCCACGAGCATTCTAATTAGGATTAAACATAAATCACAAACTAAATTGACGTAAACATATTCAAATTCTTTAAAAAAAAATGAATAACCGGATGTTTTGCTAGTAATTCAATTAGAACAATTTTTACAGACCTTTGCAATTGAACCAAAGCGGTGTATTATGCATGATTTAAATCACACCTTGGGTAAGGGATTGAGTTTTAAGTAGCTTCGAATTACTCCTGGAAACTTTTTGCAATTCAGAAATGAGCGATATGGTATATACTATCTCTCTCTCTTTCTCTCTGCCGCTCGCTCTCTCCTCTCTCTTTCTCCCTCTCTCTCCCTGTCTTTCTCTCTCCCTCTCTCTCTCTCTCTCTCTCTCTCTGTCTCTCTCTCTCCTTCTCTCCCCCTCTCTCCCCCTCTCTCTCTCTCTCCCCCTCTCTCCCCCTCTCTCTCTCTCTCCCTCTCTCTCTCTCTCTCTCTCTCTCTCTCTCTCTCTCTCTCTCTCTCTCTCTCTCTCTTTCTTTCTCTCTCTCTCTCTCTCTCTCTCTCTCTTTCTCACGCTGTAAGTAGTACGTAAGTGAGATCTCCCACGCGATACCAGTTATCTATTGTAAACAGACATCTGAATACAGCCTTCTTGAACGTCTCGTTTGCAAGGCCTTGTCGTGTCGCTCACTGGCGTGACCTTCGAGGGCGGTGAGGTCAAGGAGGGTCGTAAAGACCATCCCAAATTTCAAACCAGTCTCACTTTTGTGATTGTAATTTTTTAACGATGAGTCGTTTATTCGTAGATAATTGTTGTCGTATATGTTGATGCTGAGAAGCACTGTTCAAAAGAACTCAAGTTTGTTTTGTTACAATTTCTCATGCCTTTCTACAATGGGCTGATGGAGGATGCAGTTGACTTTTTAAATATGCATTGCTTTCAGGCCCGGTATTATCAGTATTTCCAGTTAGTCTTTATCTGAGAGTTGGTGAAAACAAATTAACCTACATCTAATTATTCATCATGAAATTGGAAAATGGGTGACAAAATGGCCACGCTGTCGGTGTTATCCGGTAAACATGGCATGGGTAACCATGGAGATATCTCCCCACAATCTCAAAATTTCACTCTTTCTCTTTTTCACTTTTTTTGTTTTATTACATGTCGATTGAGAATTGAAAATGTCGATATATTACAATCGATGGACACCTTGACGTGGTGTGGGGGCTTTCGTGGCCCCGTGATCTCCGGAGCTGTCAACGGGAGCTATTTATTTGCTCCCACAGCCATGGCGATGAAGTCTGGAGTGAGGGTCCAGACCAAGCTCGGATCGGCTCGGTAGAGTGAAAGTTTTTTGTTGACCGTTGCACATGGAGGGAGTACTGAGCGTTGCATTTTTATTCTCATTTCTTTTCTTGTCACATCTGTCTTGATTCCCTCCATATGCCTGAAACATCCACAAACGTTGACAACCGTGGCAAAGTACGCAGTCATGAACATGGGCGTAAAATGGCCTCGCTGTCAATGCGCCTTCAAACTCTGTTTCCTGTTTCTTTAATTTCTTTAATGCGTCATTAACGTTATCTATTCTCTGTTTTTCCAGGAGACAGCTTAGAAGAGTTGAACGGCTATGGAACGTTCAAGCCTAGGAATCTTATCTCGTCAATACTGGGAACTCCGGGCCGGCCCAAGTCTCACCTCTGCATCTCGAATCCGCACGACTTCAGACAGGTATGTGTTGGTTTTACACGACGTCACAAGAATAGGTAACGAGCGAGCATCTTGGATTTAGTTTTCACTAATGTGGGGGCCACAGAGGTTTCAAAAGTTAATAATGGGATCACATTGGCTTTGAGAATATTTATAACAGAGACGGGTGACCGAGTGGTTAATACACTGAACCGTCATTCAGGAGACCAGGATTGATTCCCGCCATGGTCGACCATCCCAACACGGGTTTCTCGTAGTTTCCCTCTGTCGTTTAGGTCAATACTGGGATGGTTCTTTTACAACAGGCTATGACCGACTCCTTCCCACTATCCAAAAACACCCATTAAAATAACCTTTCATCTATCATCCTACCATCTCTTATATCATTCACCGACGCCAATAGATCGTAGTCATCAGTAGACCTACAGTGCGTCGTCAAACCCAATATAAATGAGAAAAGAATATTTAAATATTTGTAATCAAACAGCAGCCCCAATAAAGTGTCAATAAATAATGAAAATGATGGTAAAATAACAGGACCTAGTATTGGAATGTAGTAGAAACTACAATTAAAACACTTGCTTTTGAAATGCTCCATCTTCATACCGACTGTCACCGCTCAAAACTCATGAGATTAAGTAGGGAGATGCTCCTGCCTTATGACGTATCAAGACTCGGTACCGTATGTGATTTTATACAAAACCGAGCCATGTACATGTTGAAATAGGGTGTATACTTATCTCTCCAGCGATTGGTGTTCATTGAAAAAAGGAACGGATCCATTGAATTTAGTTGTCGATTACCATTTGAAATGATAGGCTACAAATATCTCGTGCATGTTGTTATTCAAATCACTGGTAGGCCTACCGTTGTTATCTTTATGTTAGTTTATATTGGGGTTCCCGAGCGGTTTCGTAAATTTTGAATGATTCAATTTTCTAGTACCATAGTATGATTTGATATCGGATTGACGACTCGCAGTCTCCGCCCCCTTGACGTCACAAATCATACCGTCCAATCAACAGAACTGTGGTAAAATTCAAATATCCAATCAGGGTATCTTCAAATGACCACAAATAATATAGATGCAACTGGCTGACTCATGAAGCCACGCCCATTTCGAGTCGTCGAATGGGAAACCTAATACCGGTATTGACTATATAGGCCTATATATATATATATATATATATATATATATATATATATATACTGCCCTTGCAGCTCGGTTGCTAACGCGCTCACTTCATGTGATCCAAGAGGTAGTGGGCATATCGGATCCGGTTTGATCCCCGCCACCGTCCATCTTTACAGTGTTTTTTTGTGGTTTTCCTCTGTAGTCAAGGATAATGCCTGGATGGTTTCCACAATAAATGCCACAACCCCTTCCTTTCCACTATACTTCCCAATACCAAAGAAACCTCCATCTCATCATCCCATCATCCCATCAATCATCCATCTGACGCCAATAGATCGAAGTTATCATTACAGTGCGTTATTTAACCCAATAATAATAATGTTAAAAGTATTTGCGTATGTATGTATACAGAAGCCGAACTAAGTCAACTTAATTCAATAATGAATAAGAATAATCCCTTGAACCTGTACCGTGCTAAATGGCGAGGTATTATCTTTCACATAAACCAAGATGCATTGAGGGTTGCGTTTGTTTGCCGTTGGGAGACGGTGACTTCACTCGACTTTAAAACACGTTCCATTTTCTGAGTACTTTTTTGCGCTGCTTCATCTAGTGTTATTTCGTAGAAATGACTGACAGGCTGAAAACCTTGATGACAGCTGTTATTAGCTCGAGCTGATGTGAACGTAAAGTTGTTCCTTTTATCACTATTTATCTACGCACGATCGATAGTTCTAAAGATTGTGGCGGGTGAATTGGAACAACTTTTTAACATGGGAGGGATAAGAAGTGAGGACACCATCTCCAATCGGCAAACCAACGCAACCCTCAATGCGTCTTGACTTCAACACTGGTAGCTGATGGGCTGTAATGAAAACTCGTTGAACACGTTTGTATATTTTGCACTCGAGATTACCCGTTCGTTTTCGTTTGGTCGATAGCAGCTTTGACGAGAGTGTAATGTTATCAGCGAATGGATCACTATAGAGATAGGCCTGGCTCATCAGTAGGCCACTTAGATTGATACATCCTGGAAACGCCTGTCACCAGAACTAAAACAATTTAGTCCATACATTTTAGTATGATCAATGTTATCTCGTCTATAGTGAGATGAATTATAAAAAAAAAAAAATGTAAATATGGCATGACAAATTTGTATCGTGGGCCAAGTCTCAACTGGTTCAATTCTCCACTCGCAACATCTATTGAAAAGCATGGATAGCCTAAAATGATGTGGGTTGAGAATCGTACCAGTTGAGATGTTCCACAGTAATTATAATTTATTCATCTCGACTTTGGTAAGAGGAATTATAAAAACAGAATGAAATGTATATATGTTGCCGCCCTCGGTAGCTCAGTCAGCTGAGTCACCGCTTCAGAGACTGAAGTCACCGTTGGGCGTCGGTTTGAGTCCCGCACAAGGCATGGGTTTTTGTTGATGTCCTTTCACTTATCATCACTTCATTGTTTCATAATCACCTGCTCATTCGTATCCCCGCATAACCTAGCTGTTGGTGGGGTCGTTAAGCAAACAATAATCTTCAATCATATTATATGATCAAAAACTCTACACACCTTGAATCGTATAAAATATACTTGACTTGGCAACTATCGAGTCTATACATCGTCGTGAATCTCTACAACATGGTTCTGCTATTATATTTCTATCCATTTGATGAATAAAACACATTTATTAAAGTTATTTTTTTCATTTGAATACACATTTGTAATAACGTGCATCTTCTACGTGTTTATGTTCAGTGACAATTGGAATACTCATGGAATATTCATTTTCATTCATCTTTTGAGTCATCAATAAAATGTATACATATCGTAACAAATCTTATAGGCCTACTTTCGTAAACAGCAAAATTATCCGTATCTGTATTATCCAAATCCAATCATTATATAATTATTATATAGGGTCCCCTAATTATGTAATTGATATATTATCCAATTATTATATAATCCGTTTTATATCCAAACCCGTGTTAATGCGTGCCCCTGTCTGTCCCGCGTCAGGTGTCGGCCATCATCGACGTGGGCATCGTGCCGGAGACGTGTCGACGCGTGCGCCTCTTGAAGCACGGCTCGGACAAGCCGCTCGGCTTCTACATCCGCGACGGCACGAGCGTGCGCGTGACGCCCGCCGGCCTCGAGAAGGTGGCGGGCATATTCATATCGCGGCTGGTGCCCGGCGGGCTGGCAGAGAGCACGGGCCTGCTGGCCGTCAATGACGAGGTGCTGGAGGTCAACGGCATAGAGGTCGCCGGGAAGACGCTCGATCAGGTAGGTTGGCTCAACTCGGAATAGCGAGGAGTTTTTTTCATCATTATTCCTTTTTTTATAGACATTTCAAATAAAAACATACATAAATTCCACACTATGACCCACAAAGCCGAATTGGGCTTGTCTGTGGTATAAACGCAATGGTTAACAAACGGACGTGAACACATAATACATCTCAATTCCAGTTACACATCGTAATTTGGAACTTGAATAGACCTGAGAATGAAAAGTACATATACATAGATTGTAGAATTGTGTGGCTTAACGTCGCTACAACAACCAGGCTATTTGCACCGATACGATGTTTTGGCGAGGCTTGATGTTTGTATGTAAAAACGGCGTCATGTTCACTGAACCTGCCGTGAATATATGCTGTAAAAGCCTAGTTGGAACTTGAGGCCTTACACTTGGGAAACGTGGGCGATATGCGTTGTGAGAGGGGCTTGGAAGTATGGAAATCTAGAGTGAAAAATAGAGCTCGATCAGGTAGGTCGGCGCGACTCGACCGGGTCGCGAGAATCGCAATAGCGAGGAGTCGAGCATGTGCTTGACATCAACGCTGACCCACATTTGTTGTACAATTCAGACGGGAACGAGGATTGTGTAGCATTGTCAGACTTTCACCAGTTACAAGTCTATGACAGTCGATTTAGCGACATATCAGTTTTTTCATCATAACTTTCGAATGGTATGAGATATCAAAATTCAAATATAGAGGAAACAGATAGTTTTAATACCCTAAAGAGGGTATGAGTTGTAACTATTTAACTCGTATCGCATTAATGTCAAGCGTATACAGCTGAAAAGACATTTTTCAGCTGGATACGCTGACAGTTATGCAACATGAGTTATATGTTTATATTTTTGCCATCATGAAGGTATCAACAATAGCTGTGTTTCCTCTGTATTAGAATTTTGATATCTCACACCATTCGAAAGTTATCACGAAAAAACTGATATCTCACTAAATCAATTCCCATGCACTCTTAAGTACTGTACGTCAAAGGTAGGAACTTATTACAAGTGGGCCCATGGTGAAAATGTTCTTCATGCTGTATATAGGCGCTAAATGCAATGAATAAATAGTAGGCCTACCAATAAAACATATATTCTTGATAAGTAAACCCCTCAACATACTCATGTTTTAATTTGCATCAGATTCAAGGAGGCCTACAGGTTACGAATATGACATATCTTTTAACCAGTTGACAGCCGGCTTACGAAATCACTACCCTACCTCCCAGGCCGGGTTTACTCTCTAATTATATCGCACAGATAATTGTATTTGAATAGCCGTTCATAACGTTTGTAGCAGAAACAAAAGGTTTTATTGTAGGCCTATTTATTGGTATATTGTTGTAGAAATTCGCAAATATCAAAAGATCAAAAAATGAAACATTTTTTCTTCTTCTATAAATATCCTCTCCCACACACAAGCACTGCTTATGTGGGTATTCCATTACCTATCTTATATGTATTTTAAATTACTATTATTTTAGATTACTACTATAATTTAGTATTTACTGATCATGTACTATGTAATACATTTTTTATAATTATGTAATATTTGATAATCATGTAATTTACATTCGGAATGAAAAAAAATTGAATTGAGTTGAATTGAATCATATTATTTAGCGTTCAGAGGCTTGTCAATTTGACTTGTACAGTCTAGAACGATGTTTTGGAATAACAGCTTACTGTGTTCTATCATTTTCCTATACATTAGCGTATTTTATCGACAAAAAGAAAAACTCATTTCCCATTCTACCTCCCAGATTAAGTCCCATGTCAATATGACGTCATTTTGAACCATTTTGCAATGTGTGAGGACGCGAATATGCGCCAGCGGCTTGGGCAGCATGATCGCTGTGGACGCGCATTTGTGCCAGCGGCTGTCAAGTGGTTAACATCCTCACCCTACTCGTGATTGTGAATGTGTGAACCGTTCGTAGTCGGCTGACGTTCTGTCTTATCCGCAGGTGACCGACATGATGGTAGCCAACAGCTCGAACCTGATCATCACGGTGAAGCCGGCGAACCAGCGCACGCTCGCCACCCCGCGGCGCGGCTCGTTCTCGCGCAACAGCCAGCTGTCGTCAGGCTCGACCCAGTCGGCTGCCACCACGACTGGCTCCGACGAGGACCACTTCGACCGCGACGAGATCGTCGACCTCACCGGTATAACGCTCGACGAGTCTGCGACGGCGACGCCCAAGGACGACGACGACGGCATCCTGCACTTATAACGGCAGCGTCTCGTTGCGACAGCTCGCGGGAGTTTGCCTTCGGATCGATAGTCCGGTTCGGCTGGATACTTATTGCCGAGTACTTATTTTCGGGTTGGGAAACTTGCGATTGTCAGCCCGAGGTTCGGGAAAGTTTGTTTACTTATTGCCGAGTACTTATTTTTGATTTGGGAAACATGCGATGTGCGATTGCTGGCCTAACGGTCTGAAAAGTGGAGCATACTTATACTGAGTACTTATTTTCGGGTTGAAAAATGTTCGATTGCTAGCCCGAGTGTTGGAAAAGTGAAGTACGTCTTTGCTTGTAACTCCCCGGCTAGATTGATTTATTAGATGGGGTAGGCATAAATCAAAATTCTTGTCTGTGAGAAAAATATAGATTTAATCGTTTCCTTGCGTAGGTCTATAATCACGTACTGAAAATTCTTAGGATAGTCGTAATCATGATTTTTGTTTGTTTCATACTGTTTTGTAGGTATAATTACAGACATTGTTGAATTCAAATTTTGGTGCCAGGATAAAAAATACTTATTTTACTTTTCCACCCGTAAGTGTGCTACGACTAAAACGTTGATTGTTCGCACGTTGAGATCCACCCGATGTGAGTTATCAAAATTTCAAGTACTTACGGATCTGTTCACGACGAAGAGTTTCCCGATTACTCGACAGTCTTATTCATCCCAACTTGTACTTGCATTTTTATTTTAGTTACCGACCGACGACGACGAACCATTATATAATTTTAGTTTTTCTTCTGTTTGAAGAGGTAGTCGAGAAGTTTTCCGAGCGGAGTTTAATCAGAGGCCCGATCATTTCGATACCTTGGGTACGGTGGACATTCGTTCGTTTACCGCGCAAACAAATTTTTATTTTTGACCGAACTCAATATAATTAAAATGGCATAAACATGTAGTCAAACACGTAAGTGACAGAGTGGGGCAAAAATGTGTCTAATAGGCCTATAATATTAGATGCGCTGATCCAAATTTAACGTCCGGTATGTCAAATATTCCCGACGAAAATTGATTTTTTATATTGAATTTGAATATTCCAATTTTATTTTCCTCACTGACATAGTTCGTGTCTTTTGGTGAAAAACTTGACAACATTCCAGTACGCTCGTTGGCGATACGTTCACAACGCTGAAGATAATATCTCATTTTCATTCAATCAATAAAACTATTTCACAAGTACCACTCTTATAAAAATGCGTGGTGCGTCTCTTGATGAATATTCAATAGCACTGATATTTTCTACATTATATCAATTTCATTCGATTACTTTCAGTTGATATTATTCAACAATATTGTGCTTTGATGAGTTCATTTCTAATTTCAGTATAGCCCAACGTTTGGAGACTTATTTTTATTATTGGTTGTATTTATTTGCAGGCTGAGACATTATTTTTTTGTAATGCATTTGTAAATTTTCAATTACATCAGATTATACTTCCAGTAGTACCTAGGCCTACTACCCAACTATAGTACTACCATGGAATAAAATGAATAAATTGAACCAATATATTTCTTCAATTTTTGTTCTGTTTCCCAAAAAGTGTGTTTTTGAAAACCAAAAATAATTAATCAAGTTTGGATGAAAAGTTTGCAATTGAACTTGATTTCTAAACAATTTCAACCTGAATAATTTAACCTTGTTAGACAGTCTAATCCATGCCTGGTAGTCTCGTGTTGTTGTGCCTTGAAATTGGTCAGTTAAAAAATATTACGTTTGTGATTCGTTGGTAATGTTCATGTCTCACGTTATTTTGTTGTAATGATTAGAACCATTACAGCAACGTTGTCCAAGTGCCCAAGTGGTTGATTTCCATCAGTATAGTGAAACCCCTATTTACCAGTTTTTAAGGGACCTAGAAAAAACATCGATGCAGGAACATGTATTTAATATGTATTATATGGAAGTCGGGTGGGAAAAAAAAGATGATAAAGCAGGAAAATAATGAATCCGGAAACAATGCGTCGAGGTTTCACCGTATTGGGAATTGGAAGACAAGTTGTACGTAATGAGCATATCCCACCCCCGGAAACAACTTCTATCGCAGAAGTTCTCGGAAGTTTTATTTCTTATATTAATAGTTTGCAGACTTTGGCTGTCAGCCACTCGTAAATAACAAATAAACTTTAACGTTGCCCTTGGGGTGTTTTAGTCGGTACAAATACATGATATTAAATATAATTTTGCCGCCACAAGCTACGGATTTACAGAACAACGCGTTGTAAAAGAGTAATTGCAGGTTGCGACCTGCATGATTCATCGAAACAAGCGATGAAGTTATCGTACCTACGAAGCGGTAATCTAGCAGTCAAGCTAGCTTTAAAATTCGTTGAGAATTGGGGCTACCTCAATAGTGAACTTTTATATTTTATTTTTTACCAATACCATTTCAATGGTGCTTGAATTTTTGTGGCTTTCCATTACTTGAACCATATTTTTAAGGTGACTGCGATCGTTGAAGAAAAACGTGATAGAACTGAACGTACGTAAAAAATTCATTCCAATAATCGAATCGTTGATTTTTTTTATAGCAGGCAGCGCATTTTCTACGTCATTCCCAAGCATTCTACGTGAAATAACTTGCATTGTTTATTCAGGTAAAGCGAGACTGTCTCCGATGAAACGCATGTCTGTTTCACGACGACGCTTCGTAGCGTCACATTCCATGTAGTCCGAATGGTCATTTGCAGCTCTGAATTGACAAGTGAGAACAGTTCAGCTAGAATACAGTAACCGTGTGATGAACGTTACTTGTCCATTTTAAAACCATAGCGTAGATATATACTTAATTCTGTGAAAATAATATGTATTAGGCTTAATGTAAATATTATAATAGTATATACTATATAGGAAACACTGATTTAAAGTATATTTAAATGAACTTGAAAAAATTCCACAGTTGAATTTGCCATTATATAGGTACTAATTGCTATAATGTTTTAGCGATTAGATTAAAAGAAAATGAATGTATCTTATTGGTATTTTTATAGCTGAATCATATTTGATTGTACGCATGTATTATGTGGATGATAATTTTGATTTGACATTGTTAAAAAGTATTATTGTTGCAATATTTAAAAGTATAAAGACAAATAAATAGGCCTACTCACAATCAATTAAAATGAATGTTTTAAATGTAGGAAATTGTATAAATCAAATGAGTCGATATAAAGGGTGCGCCAATCTTGAGAAAATGTAAACAACTTCTTTCTTGATTGTTTTTTTCTTACGCATATATTTTAATTGAGATAGCTGTTTTCTTTCTGTATCATTTATCTGTCCAAATGTCTTGCCTGTTCTATATAGGTCTAATACAGTAATCATTTTGTTGGCTAAGAACTTGAATTGATGAATAAGTAATCAAATCATGGAGTTGTATTGTTATTGTTATGTAACAATACAACTTCCACATCAAACAATGAACCTTGATGTTTCAATTAACAATTCAATTTTGATACAATAAATTATAACGATGTAAATTAATATATCACCTGAACGCAACACAGAGAATAAACAGTTATTTTTGAACTTAATTATTTCCAAATGGTAGCTTGCATAATAGTAGTATATATTGTAATTTTCAAGTTATCGGCCTTAAAGTGAGTAAAATCTATCGATCGTTGAGTTTTGTTGAGCTAAATCACACGCCGTGTCTTAGCGTAAAACTTTGATCCGTCCGAAGATGAAATAATGAACTACCTGCCTTCACCGCCTTCTGTAAATATCTATACACATGTACTCTATTGAGCCTATGAATGTATTCAATTGAATTAATTGTGTTACAATAGTAAAATGAATATCACTCTTTTATGGCATCTAAAAATAGAACATTCCTTCCATGATATGTTTCAATTACGTGCTCAGCTAATTTTTCATATTTCTTTTTATGAAGTATTTGCCTTTCAAAAATTCAAAGGTAGAATGAACATTCCATTTCAATTGAAACAAATTAAATATGTAGTCTCATTTCTTAATGAATGTATCATAATTGGTACATTCTAGTATTTATCAGACTATGATGTATCCCTTACAATAATTCAAATTGTAATTATTTTATACATAAAATAAAAATGAAAAGTATTATCATTGTGTAAAGTGTAATTTACTCTTCCTTGAACTGCTCATCTTTATTTCATCAAGTTTGATTTACATGTTTGTAGAATGACTGCTTGAAGGTGTCCGACCTTGGTACATATTAGTAACAGCGATGCTCCGTAATATTGTAGGCTTATTGTCGAGACATTTTGATACTTTTGCAACAAATGTTATGACTTATGAATGCTGTGAGGCCAGTGTTGTACACCAGATGAACTTTCTGTAGGATATTCTTTTTTTGATGTGTGGATGTCAATTTTGTAATGATCAATTGTTGGTAGAGATTTGCTATCAATTATTCAAATTTTAAAATAGTCAAGCATAATGGAAGTCTAGTTCGAAAGCATGAAATATTTCAAATATGAAGCTATTTTTATTTATTTATTTATTGTAACTTTTTGCTCCAGATGTCAAAAAAAAGAGTACGTTCTACAAAATGTGGTGAAACTTGGCATGCACATGCGTATCAGATACCTTTCTTGAAACTGTTTGGTTTTGTGGCTAAATTGATTGAACCACTGCTGAGAAATACAATTTCTAAACCTTGAAAATCCCTGTAAATGACTTGAGTCAAAATTTCTATTAATTATTAATCAAATTCATGACTTTTTGGTTATGGGTAAACCTTTCTATTTTCATTTGATTTGCTATGAACCCAATGAAGATGTTATATGCATAACTGCATCGCTTTAATATCAAATCAATAATCATAAAATGAAATGATTTTGATTCAAATGTTGATTGATAATAATTGATCTCAAAACTTCTTGGTTATGGGTTGCACCTTTCTTTTTTTGGTTGCTATGAACTCTATGATGATGTGTATCATTCCAACATGAATTCAGTAATATACATTGACTTCATTTGAAAAGAGATGCATTGTTTCAACATCAATTCAGTAATAAAAATGACTGACTGGAAAGGTAATCAATTAAATCATAAATTCTCATATTTTTGTAATTTTTTATTTCCATTCATCTAATAATCACTAATCTCTATTTATATAAAAGAGATCAGTGATAATAATATACCTATTTGTAACTAATTGACTCTATATCAATCTGTATCATTTAAACATCAACCAGCAGTAATATTCATGATTAGTGATGTGATATCACATATTCACTACTACTAATATTAGTAGCAGTAAATATTTATTTAGCATTATTGCTAAATTTACATTCAATTAATTCATATCTCAAATGTGATGGGGTATTCTCTCTTATGTCATCTAATTATTCAATTGACTATTTAATGATAATGCATTGCAATAGTTCTTATGTTTATTCCAGCATAAATATCAAATAATAATATCTATGTATTACTAGTAGTAGTAGTAAACTTTATTAGCATGTTGCTATTTACATATTCAATTTCACTTTACATTCAATAAAACACTAAACTTGACATATTTCTAAATTCTAGAAAATCTAGGCCTATGCCTTTATATCTAGAATCTAAATACATCTACAAATACATCTACAATACACATAAAAATATGCATCTAAATACATCTAAATATAGTACATATAACATGATTTAGGCCCGGTATTACCAAGTCTAGTTAGCCTTTATCTGACAGTTCAAACTTGTTATCACCATGGTTACCTGTGGTATTTGTTTTCACCAACTCTCAGATAAATACTAACTGGACTTGGTAATACTGGGCCTTAATACAATAATCTATTTTGTCATTAAAAGCAATAGAGAAAAACCAATAATTACAATTAATTTAGTACACACTTAAGGAGTCCCAGTAATTTTTATTGCATTTTTCATACCCTTTGGGAATTAACATGTTTTCTTTCATTACGTTCAAACATTCTCTTATAAAACTACCTACAGTTTTTACCTTTTTAACTGATCCAGGTAACCTATTGAAAATTCTCATCCCTTTAACAAAAATAGAATTATCTTCCTCTTTTGATGAAGTCCTTATAATATACACATTGTACACATGACTCAGGTCTATTTTTTGTTTTCCCTGGGCATTTTACGTAAGTTGGATGCCTGCTTGCTCGGTGTGTGCGAATGAAATTTGAAATGCGTGACTCACGTGGTGGATTTGTTGTTGGTTCTGTAAATGGCTCTTTTCAATGACAATTGCAGGCTTTTTGCAGCAAATAAGCTTGAGTTCGCATACGCATTAATGAAATGAGAGAAATATAGGAAAACGACATCAAGGAGTCTATTTTACCTTTGGTCTAGTACTAAAGGGGCTAATCAAGCAACAGGTGAGGAATTTGAGGTTATGGTCGTAGTGATGGCAATCTCAATGGGGGAACCACTACAAATTCAATGGTAGGAGCCTCTAGGAGAGAGTAGCCAAACACTATCGTTCACGTAGATACATTTGCAGCGAGCGAGTTTGGAATTTCATGATGATTAGGCCCAAGGGAACACTACTTGGCAAACGCAGCATATGCGTTGTAGGATGAGCTATACATCTAGGCCTATTTGAAATATAGGTAAATTGATAGATTCACGTACCACGCGTATTTTGGGGGAGGAGGGGGGGAAGAATGTTTTTTGCTAAAAACACATTTATATTTATGAAAACTCTTGGAACACCAAGAAATGACACAAATACTACAACAAAATATACAAAAAATGACGATGTCATTTTTTTTAACCACACACAAAGCGACCATCTTGTCAAAAATTCACGCATACCACAACATCATGAAAATGCACAAGAACACTTTCTACACAAATACAATAAATTGAAAAACAGCAAAAACTCACGTACGTATTAACTTCCAACCCACTTTCGCTTTCCTGGGGGGGGAGGGGCGCCCCCCACACCCCCCAGCATCCGCGCAGAACCTACCTCTTATTAACTCTTGATTTTTTCATTTGCGCAGTTCTAAATTTTCACTAATATAACCACTGCATTATAGTACCACTGATTAACCACAGAAAAACAGAAAAACGCTCTCAAACGACACTCCTTATTACATCCGAGGGCAAATGCACACCCTCATAATTACACCACGCTCAAGAAGCCACTCAAATATTCCGTAACTCACAATCAAGAACAACGAACACATCCGTATCGCATGACAACTACCACACGAATGATCTATGACTAATGACACAACGTACCTTGTCATCCCCAACATTTTGACCTCCAGCAATAACAAACAGACCCTTCATAACATTCCTCAAGTAAATATACATACACACACGTGCTGAAATGACCAGTTGCCAACACAAAACGTCAACAAAAATGGCTGACTAAGTGCAAACGTCAGATCAGAAACCATCAACTTCAACTCTTCAAGTAAGTAAAAAACACAATAAAACAAACAAAACACAAAATGTCCAAACACCACACAATACGTATATGAACAAGATCTTTCAGAAAACACCAAAAACAAGAATATCGAACAAAAATTGGCGATGGTACGTTAATCAGTAAAATTACCAAAATATAATGAACTCTACACACCTTGCCTCCTATAAAACATACTCCATGTGGTCAATAACCGGGTGAATATTAAATCTAGAAAACCGTGAATTTAGGCAATGGTTCTTCTCGGTTCAGTTATTATTTCCATCTATTTGTTCAAGAAATATCATTGAATTATTTTCTTCAAAACAGCTGGTGCAAATTCCATACAAATTTGTAATAATATTTTATATAGGCCTATCATTAATGAATTCACATTCAGCAAATTTATTTTCATCTGTTTTGGAGACATCTTATTTTTAAAATTTTTTTGCCCAGCCAAATCTTGCAGAATTTTTAGAAACTTTGAGATGATATTTCTCAGAAAAGGTCCAACCAATGACTAAAAAACTGTACAGTTCTGAATTTGATAAGTCTACGCTACTCATCCTACAGAAAAAGTTTCATGTTGACCAGTTGAACCATGCAACCTGTGGAGTGCTTACAAGCAAACAGCAAAAAAAAATAGACAAAACTCCATAAGAGAGGGATGGCGCTAAATGACCTCGCTGTTGATGCGCCTTAAAACCCTAATATTCATTCAAGAGAGGGATGGAAGTCTTTGCTTACGCTCATCCAGTAATCTCAATGATTAGGGTACCAAGCTCAATGACTAAAAGTCTGCCTGAAGAGTGAATATATTGGAATGAAGATACTACCAATGGGTGAACACGGGCTTGGCGTGTTTACTTAAAAAGAGGATATGCCTATTAGAGAAAACAACCCCAATCTGATCAAAATAACCCAAACCATAGCTCTTCTGTGCCCTAATCAATTCCCCGAATAGTAGCTCTAACGGCATTATTACACGCCAAGCCCGTTCACTCTTTGTAGTATCTTTATTCCGTTATTCGCTCTTCATTTTGTAAGTGTAGTGTAAGTGTAGTGTTGGGCATGGTGAAACTGTCCTTCCTTCAGCACTTGGTTAGCGTTCTGCTTTGGCTCGCCAGTAAAGTTGGGGAGAGCCCAACTTTCAGCTGCCACACGTCAAACAGTCACTGTTTAACTGTTACTCAAACTTGTCGGCTAATATATCTGCTTTTCGAATTCCGCATTCATGGAACTAATTTGAGGTTTGTGTGGAATGGGTATCAAGACTATAATTTTTAGGTTTTTTCCTTATCCTATCTAACCCTACCCTACCAACATTGAGTTGGTACCACTGTGACCTATCGCCGCCTACCCTCTATTATTATGTACTTTTATCCTTTCTTTCAATCCATCCTCATCCTGTATCATGATCTGTGATTTGTAATGCTAATAGTAAACGTAGTCATGTTGGTTACTTTAGAGCTCGATACAGCATGAGTGATATTTTATTTAAATTCATTTTTTTCACATTTTTGTCAATTTTCTTAAATTCACCATAGATTGCAGCAGTGCTAAACTTATTTTAAGATGTTTGTGTAAGGGTGCAACCAATCACAGCGACCGGCCGACCGCCTACTTTCTACAGAAGACAGGGTTGCTGAGGCGACAAAGTATATAGTCACTGTTGACTTGTGATCCTGAGTGGACACATCTCCTGTCACACCCTCCTCCGTGTACAACCGAGGATTCGTGTGTTATTTTCCACGTTTTATACATGTGTAGGTACATGTACACATAAGTTTACCATCGCTAAGACTAGACGCGTCTACGTGAATCTTCAAGTAACAAGGCCTGCTGTCGATTCAACGTCATCTGAAGACGGTATCGTTATTATTTTTCATATTATTACTTTGTACCACGCCGATATTTCGACATTTACGTGACATTCATTGGACATTTATCTTTTATTGGACATTCATCGCAACATATACATATTATATATAACTATTTTTATTTCAAGTTTAGCCTGTTTAACTTCAATTGCATTTCATTAATTTGTGTACATCACCTTCTTAGTAGTATTTAATTCAATCGGCTAGCTACCGAAGGTATTAAATGCTCTGCTATCATTTAAAGCAACCATATAAAATTTCATTTTTTTATCATTTTTCATTTCCTTTAAATAAATTTATTTCTAACTTCAATTTCTTGCAGATTGTGGTAATTTATCCTGATTCCTGATAGGTAACCCGTCAGGCTCCCTAATTTTACCTTCCTCAATCAATTTATTTCACCTTTATTTTATCGTTTTTCCGAATCATTTTAATTATAAGTACATATTTTAGTACAGTAGGAGAGTGTAGGTGACAATTTGGCGCCCAACGTGGGGCGCCAAATTGTCACCTACACTCTCCTACTGTACTAAAATATGTACTTATAATTAAAATGATTCGGAAAAACGATAAAATGAAGGTGAAATAAATTGATTGAGGAAGGTAAAATTAGGGAGCCTGACGGGTTACCTATCAGGAATCAGGATAAATTACCACAATCTGCAAGAAATTAAAGTTGGAAACAAATTTATTTGAAAGAAATGAAAAATGATAAAAAAATGAAATTTATATGGTTACTTTAAATGATAGCAGAGCATTTAATACCTTCGGTAGCTAGCCGATTGAATTAAATACTACTAAGAAGGTGATGTACACAAATTAATGAAATGCAATTGAAGTTAAACAGGCTGAACTTGAAATAAAATAGTTATATATAATATGTATATGTTGCGATGAATGTCCAATAAAAGATAAATGTCCGATGAATGTCACGTAAATGTCGAAATATCGGCGTGGTACAAAGTAATAATATGAAAAATAATAACGATACCGTCTTCAGATGACGTTGAATCGACAGCAGGCCTTGTTACTTGAAGATTCACGTAGACGCGTCTAGTTTTAGCGATGATGAACTTATGTGTACATGTATATTATACACATGTATAAAACGTGGAAAATAACACACGAATCCTCGGTTGTACACGGAGGAGGGTGTGACAGGAGATGTGTCCTCTCAGGATCACAAGTCAACAGTGGCTATATACTTTGTCGCCTCAGCAACCCTGTCTTCTGTAGAAAGTAGGCGGTCGGCCGGTCGCTGTGATTGGTTGCACCCTTACACAAACATCTTAAAATAAGTTTAGCACTGCTGCAATCTATGGTGAATTTAAGAAAATTGACAAAAATGTGAAAAAAATGAATTTAAATAAAATATCACTCATGCTGTATCGAGCTCTAAAGTAACCAACATGACTACGTTTACTATTAGCATTTCAAATCACAGATCATGATACAGGATGAGGATGGATTGAAAGAAAGGATAAAAGTACATAATAATAGAGGGTAGGCGGCGATAGGTCACACCACTGATGCGTGTCTGGGCCCACACCTTCAACTGCGGTTTATCTATACGTCCACCTTTGCACTGCACTCTTAGTTCTTTACTTTTTATATCTGCACATGAAACGAGTGATTCATGATCTGCGTTTCTATTGCTCGATACCGTACAGCATCAAGTAAATAACACCATCCATACACATAACACAAGAAGAAATGCCGACCTACACATCCAACCCCGTAACCTCTCTCACTTTCTTAAACCTGTCATATCAAGGAGCCGCTCTATACAATCATCTTCCGCAACGCATTAAACAAAAAAGAGGCACACCACAATTCAAAAGATCTGAGAAGCTATTTATTGAAGATGACACCATATTCTGTACTTGAATATTTTAACGCAGTACCATAATCAATTTTTTAACCTTCAGTCTTAATATTTACTCTATTATCTACCTTACTTGTTCTATAACATATACATACCATGTATCCATGTTCTACAGAATAAAGGATTTATTATTATTATCACTCATCCACGTCTAAATGATTGGTCATCAATGATGTCAGTAAATGCTAATAGTTAACTTGGAATGCAGTAATTCACTCTTTACATCGAGATTGAAAAACCCGAGTGAAGGGCCGTCACTCGTGGCTTATTTGCTTATTCAGCTGAGGCACTGCTTTGGAATTGTTATGGCCTCTTCAGACGAGGCACGATCATGTCAATCCTATGTTGTCAAGCAATACGGTGCGAGCTTTGGGGCATTCAGACACAAGTCTAGCTCCGTGCATTGTGTAGCTGGAAAGTCACAGCCACGTGATGAATGGACCAATAGAAAATTCTGTCTAGGTGGCCATATTCAATCGATTTGCATTGTTCTGATTATTGATCACTCAAATTGAAAATACTGTTCTCCTATTGGTCAGTCATGCATAAACCAACACTATAGGATTGAAATATAGAACTCCTGTCTATCCGGAATTCATAGTGATTCAGGCACGCATTGTTGACCTTGACGCTTTCACACGAGGTGTTTCATTGTTCGACAACATAGGATTGGCACGATCGTGCCTCGTCTGAACAGGCCATAAGTCAAGTCGGGTTTGGGTCCAAGTCCTGTAAAAGCTAGGACTTGGATATGTATTTTTTAAAACATCATTTAACTATCATCTGTTTATTGGTAGGCCTGCCTGAATAACCTAGTTATATTGTCCTCGTAGATTATACGATGTCTTCTACGAAACGCAAACGTGTCACCATGACAACGGATCAGAATCTGTTCCACATGATGATAGCAATGAGTGATCCAAATGATGCCAACGCGCTCGTCGCTATTAAACAGGAAACGATAGAAATCGAGGAGGAAATAGAATCCGAGCCGGAAGAATTGAAGCCGTTAGTTCTGAAATATTTGAAGGAAGATCCAACTGATGAAAGTAAGATATAGTTTCTTTAAACCCTACGTATTTGTTGCCAATTGTTGGAGATATCTTGGTCAACACTTTATGGACGGCTTCCAACACTTCGTGATTTTGTCATGGCGACCAACATGATTCTTGTCGCAAGTTCTTCATCGAACTTCATTGAAGTTGAAGTCATTGAAGTTGAAGTCCTGCCTTGACTTTGAAACAAGTATTTCTTATTTAGTGAAGAGCAATGTTTTCGTAATCGTTATTAAAATAAGCTCATAATAACAAATAATTTATATATTTTGGATAGAAATATCGGGAAAATGTGAAATTATGTACCAGGGACATGCCAGGAGAGTGACAATTTGATGAGAAAATTGGTGACATCTGGTTATATTTCAAAATGATGATAAAATATTTTTCCATTAAAAATCGGATAGACTAGAGCAAGCTTTGGGAAAAAATAGAAAAAATTGACAAATATAAACCATGTTGAGTTATCTTTGGAGGACATGAACGTCCATATTCTGGTAGAATCACCCAGATACGATTATTTTCCTCAGTCCCCTCAAAGTCGTATAAAAGACGTTCTAATGTACTGTCAGATAATTTTTATTCAATCTAGAGCTATTTCAATACTTGATTCTCATGTTATTTCATTCGAAGGGCCCAATAACAATGATGTGTCTCATGCTGGAGTGTATGACGAGGAAGAGTATTTCATTAAGAAAGAAACAACCGCCACAGACACAGAGCAAGCTATTGTGCCAGGAACATGGTCAATGCGTGTGGACAGTGTGGTGGGTCCTCTCGTTGGGACAAACACCTGTGGCATGGAGAAAGAGATAGAAGAGTTGACCAAAAAGGAAACGAGAAGAAAAGGTGATGAGAAGACGAGTCAAAGCATTACTTGCAAGCTGTGTGGTTACAAGTCTGCTATACGGGAACTTATGAGGCGTCACATGTTGGTACATACAGTGGAACGAACGTTCAAGTGCCAAGAGTGTCCATCCATGTTCAAAGCTAATTGTCAACTAAAGCGTCATATGTTGACACATGCAGATGAACGTCCTTTCCAGTGCCAGAAATGTCCTTCTGCGTTTAAAAGTAAAGACAAACTGAATAGACACATGTTGGTGCACACGAATGTACGTCCATTCCAGTGCCAGGAATGTCCTTCTATGTTTAAACGTAAAGACAAACTCAAGTTTCACATGCTCGGGCATACAGGTGAACGGCCATTTCAGTGCCAGGAATGTCAGTTGAAATTTAAAAGTAAATATCAACTAACGTCTCACTTGGTGAAATATGCATGCAAATGGCCATTCCAGTGTCAGGAATGTCCATCCAAGTTTAAACGTAAATGTGAACTTAAGTATCACACGCTGAGACATTCATAAATGCTCATTCGAGTGCTTGGAATGTTTGTATGAATTTAAACGTAAAGAACACTCGATGTCTCTCGTGTTGATACATTATGAATTGCCACTTAAATGCCAGCAATATCCATCTAAGTTTAAACATAAATCTCATCCAATGTCCTACACTGATAGGCCTACATGAAAATGAACAGCCATTTGAATGCCAGGAGTGTCCATTTAAATTTGAGCGTAAAGGTCATCTAACGTCTCACTTGTTGATACTTATAGGTGATGGACCGTTTGACTGCAATAGGTGTCGACCTAAGTATCGTGGTAATGATCATCTTAATTGTCACGTGTTGAAACACGTTGAATAGTCGCCACTCAAGCTTGGAGCTGTTTGAACAGCATGTGGAAGCTCACGTAGACTTGTGGAAAAATACCGTATTTACACGCATATAAGCCGTACCGGCTTATAAGACGCACGGCCCTACTTTCCAGGTTCTATTTTTGGAAACCTTTTTGTTGACTTATATAAGACGCAGTATCGTATACCACACTAACACTGACGGCCGGCAGTCCTAAATAGCAATCAGTGACCTTGCCTAAATAACAGCAGCCATGTGGCTCAAGCGGGATTTAGATGACGCGGATTCTGTGCGGATTCCGTCCGCGAAAGTTTGCGGATCGGCCATATTTGAATATTAGCCAATCAGCGTAGACTGCGGACAGGCGGGCAGGAGTTGGGCTGTTGTCTACTTTTTCTGGTGATTCCGCGCTTATTACCGGATGTAGTTGGAATGAACTGTAGTTTCAAACAAAAATCCATTAGATGTCGTTGTATTCTCTTTCTGTTTTGCTAGGCTCCATTCTTTTTATTGCGCCAAAGACGAAAGGATAAAATGGAATACACGTCCGAATTATTAATAGAAGAAGTGTGGAAACGCAAAGTTCTGTAATTAACTTTAAAAACTAACAAGGATCGACAAGCGTAGAACTTATAGAACCAATCAATATCAGCAAATGATCGAACATTTCTGGCGACATGAGCCTGACGGCTGTTTAACCTGATTGCAGACAAGAGCGTGTAGTAATGTCCATTTGTCTCTCTATTCCCGTACAACTCACGCACCCAACAACGACGAGGATTCCTTCTTCTTTGTCTTAATCGACGCCATAATAAGAATAATATAATTCGTCTCCGCCTTGCGTAATCTAGATCCATTGTGATGAACACGTTTGGTCAGAGCTGTCAAATAGAACGATTTGGCGGGCTCACCCAGCTGACAGCTACTGTCAGTTAGTAGAACCATCGGTGTCAACCTACATACTTCCCTAGTTCCCCAATTTGACCACTAGGCAGCACCGTATAAAATACGCTCCGCTTCCGCGAGCGTATTTTATCCGCAAACAATACGCGTCATCTAAAGCCTGCTTTACACAGGGAGAGAGACAGAGAGGAAAGGTTGTACCGAAGGCGCAACAAGTTCGCGCAACAGTGCATTGACGACTGTCCGTGCATCAATCAGTTACCTTGCTTAAATAACAGCAGCCATGTGGCTTACACAGGGAGAGGGAGAGACAGAGAGAGGAAAGGTTGTACCGAACGCGCAACAGCGCATTGATGACTGTCCGTGCATCAAATCTGACGACGATTGCAGGTTCGCTTTATGCTCTCACATTGGACGACCTGCAGTATTTCACGGGAACTGTTTTTATCGCAAAATGTGACGTTTTTTCTCACTTACCTTTTTAAGACGCATGTGACGTTTTGATGATTATAAAATGGAAAAAAGTGCGTCTTATATGCGTGTAAATACAGTACTTGTTGGATGAGCGACAGCAAAGACTTCATCCCACTCTTATGGAGCGAACTTTGTCTGTGCGACTTATCCAACTTGGAACTTTTTAGTTTTTAGGTCAAATCAGTTGGACCACTTTTGAGAGACATCTAAAATTTTCAAAAAACGCTGTGATATTGATCCGGGTAGGAAAATTTTGAAGAAAAAACTTCTTCAAATATATATTATGAACATTAGTTATGTTTACATATGTCTAACTATTGTAAAACTGGCAGTTGAAAGGAATAATTGCGTAGTAACACATTGTTGTGATGATCTAAAGCATACATATTGTAACATACAGGTCAAACAAGTGCTCAAGTTTTCACGACGTAAACTCTCGCATCCGTAATTCAGGAAATATCAAATTGATTTTTCTTTCAGCTTTCAATAATTGAAATGAGGATTATATATATTAATAAATTATTGTACCAATTAGTGATACCTTTGGGTACCCAGACAGTGTGGACAATACATGTGCCACGTCATGCTTTTAACACTCTGTAAAGAAGTAAATCTTGAAGAAATATCAAAAATCTATAACATAAGAGATTAAAGACCAGGAATCACCTTCTAGTTCTAAGGATAAGTCCTTGAAACAAATAATTTGAATTGTTATGTAATACTGTAGTTGAAGGAATTGAAAGGGAATCTGTAGGTAAATGGGAATCTCACTGCAAGATCTATAAGGAGTTGAAGATCTTTGAATATCAGTATTAACTATTAATAGATTTGGTGTGTATAGGAAAAAAGCCCGAGGCTAAATAAATGAATTGGGTGAAAGAGAAAGAAAGAACAGCAGTTTACCGAGATTTATGAGTAGAGAAAGGCCTACTCATAGTGGAGAGCCCGTTGATAGAACACATAGAGATGAAAGTTACTCGAGGTTTCAGCTATTGCCTTGGTCACAGTAGAGTATAGAGTGATGAACTGATGAAGGCTGCTTGTTCAGGTGGGTGGGTGAAAGTGAGGTGGGGGGGGGGGGGGGGGGTAAAAGAAACAATAAATATTATTAATATAGTATTAAGTAATATAATATATAATATTAAATAATAAATAAAGTATTTATTGTTCCCCCCCCCCCCCCCCCCCCCTCATTCTCACTCACCCAGCTGAAAAAACAGCCTTCATCACTATACTCTACTGTGACCAACCAAGGCAATAGCCGAAACGTCGAAACCTCGTGTAACTTTCATCTCTATGTGTTCTGTCAACGGGCTCTCCACTATGAGTAGGCCTTTCTCTACTCGTAAATCTCGGTAAGCTGCTGTTCTCTCTTTCCCTTTCACCCAATTCATATAAGTATTAATAGATTGTTACACCTCGTCTTCATTACTACCAAGCTACGACATTAAAGCTATTAGTAAAAAATGATGTTACTGTATTGCGTTCACAATGACATAGTATTTCTAGTTTGGTAAGAGCATGTGAGAGTATCAGTTGTTTTCACTTGCGAGAGCATTGTATTAAAATTTAATCAGCGACTTGATGAGGATTTGAGAAGGCAGTGGGAACTTTAATCTTACAGTGGTACCAACTTGTTTTCGTTCAAACTAGTACTACTACATTTATTTATTATTTATTTATCGTTTACACTTACAGTTGTACAAAAGCGCGGTGTAACCTTACTAACGATCGTTAGTGTAGGCCTACAATATTAGGTTTTGTTAGTAGCCCAGGCGTAGGTTATTGGTGTTTACAAACAGCCACTTACGATCGTATATGGGGTTACGGTAGTACCCAGTTAAGAAGTCATGATAACAGGATGTTGAAAGGCATCAGACTAGTTTGAATGAATAATCACGCTATTTTTTCTCCAATTTATTTTTACAGAAAATTGAAAATCATTCTCAATTTCAAAAGTTATCATCATTTATTGGTCGCCTGGGACCCGCCCCCTTTTCTGAATCACAAAAAGAAACAAAAACAAACAGAATCTACGTCGCGACTCATTGTTATTCTTACAGCACACTCCAAAAGAACTAGCATTCAGTAATTTCTTACGTATATAAATCTTTATTAGACTATGTCATGGTATACATGATTGCCTTTTGACACATTCTATTATATTCTATAATGTGTTCTATTATTTTTGACACATTCTCATTCTATTATATTGTGGATAACGGGAAACCAATTTAAAATGCCACACAATTATTTTTTGTTCGAAATTTTACAAAGAATCGATTGTTGATAAATTTTGATGGTATCGTGTGAAAATGATGGATCTGGTAATGATGCTTGGGGGGTGCGCTGGGTTTATCCAAGTAGTACTAAGCAAACCATATCAAACTGATTGTGTATTAATGATATAAATGTTTATGACTAATTATGTTGCACTTAATTAATATTGTATCAAAAATGATGATGAATGAATAAATGAAAAATTGTCACAGTTCTATTGTCTTAATTGGGATATCTGTTTTCTCCCTGTATCATTATCTGTCTTTAAGTAACTTGTCTGGTATATTTGTGCCCATCTATCATTTTACTGGCTATACAAACCACATTAAAAAATAAGTATTCAAACAATCCATTAATATTTTATTCAATTCACAATTTAATTACAATTCAATAAATTATAACAATATAAACTTATAATAATTCACGTGAACACCGACACATAGAAATCGACAGTTATTTTGAAACATTCATTGATTCAATGAATATCAGAATCTAGCTCGGGGCCATTAAAATTGGAACTTCTCATTATACATTATCCAATTACGTACTCAACTAGTAAGTGAACCAAGTTCCATGTTGGTATCATGATTTGCACTAAAGTTTTGTTTATGAAGAGATCTTGACAAAAATATCAAACAATTACTTCAATTATATCTATATACAAACATCACGTACATACAATCTCGCTATTAAGAGACAACACAAACTACAGTCAGCCTATGTACACTTGCAGTCACCTAAAATGTTTTTTTTTTACAAAATTGAAACAAAATCCGCATATTTTACCACACATTTTTTAATTGACTACATGGAAGGGTATGTACATGTCTGCTAGTGTCGGTGAGTATATTGGGGGTAAATTCACTTCGGGATGCATTTTAATGTGACTCGATCAACCACTTTATATGTCTGCAACTGTACAAGTGTTGGTCAATATGCATAACGAATTGTACTTGAATCAAGACAACTTTCAGGTTCATTTTTCAACCCTTCCAGGGGTATCTTGTCACATTAGGATGACTCCTAAAATTACGCATTCGACCACAGTTTCGTAACTGTGTACAAGTCAACATCTATGTTACAGCTGGAAAAAAAAATGTTTTGAGGTCTGCTATTAAAAATCATAATTAATTTTATAAAAATATGCTGTTTTTCACGACAATCTGGCTAAAAAATATTCATCCTACTGG
>OZ023337.1:8262896-8330396 GCA_964007535.1 Brachyptera risi | reverse complement strand
TGGCCGACCAAATAATTCTATCTTCCGCGTGCCGGGGGAGAGCCTCTCGATGATCCCGTAGATTTCGTCGGGTTTGTGACTCGTCGCCCGGACCTCGGCTACGATCACGTCGCAATCCAGACCGCGATTCAAGTGTTCCGGATTTCCCTTCATACCAACCTAGAAACAAGCGGTGAATCTTTCTTAGAAGAGCGTAGGTCGAAAAACAAAATCAAGACAGAAAAGAACCTTCAAGAATTCAATGCGCAGGTGCTTACTGCCTGCTATATACCGTCTTCTAGCAAATGAGATTGGTGGAATTGCATTCTGGGAATTTTAGTAGTTTTTAAAAAGTCAGTCTGCTTATCCACAGGGTTAAAGGTAAAACACCAAGCTATTTAAATAGCATCATCTCTCATTTTACTCACTCTGACAGTGTGTTAATTTCTTCGAACGCAGTAGACATTCAACGTTGTACTCCTAGTTGCTAACATATTACAAGTAGATACGTTCACTGTAACGCACAATAATATTATTCTCACTAATGGAACTATGGAACATGGGATATGTTTGGAGATATGGATATATTGCACATGGATGGGTTAAAAAAATAAAACTTACATGGATATAATTAGGCCCATTATTTTGCTTAACGACCCCACCAACAGCTAAGTTATGCGAAGATACGAATGAGCAGGTGATTATGAAACTATGAAGTGATGATACGTGTGAGGACGTTTACCAAAACCCATGCCTAATGTGGCACTCGAATCCACACCCAACCGTGACTTCAGTTTCTAAAGCGGTGCCTCAGCTGACTGAGCTACCGAGGTCGGCCAAATGAAACTTACCAAGGTAGTAAATGTATAAACGGGAAACTTAATAAAGAGATTCTACTGTATTCGACCAAATATTCTACATATTTTACAACGATTTTTACGCGTACGAGTCGAAAAGAATATTCTCCGCGGGTAACGACTCGACCGTGCTCTCCCAACCCGCGTGTCTACTCACGAGGCAGTGTTCTTTGCCGTGGTTCAGCCAATGGCCGGTGCGGCCCGTACGGATTATCCTCTGCAGCTGATTGGTCTTCACCCAGATGATCTCGTCCACTCGCTCGTAGCCCCACAGCTTCAGACACTCGCGGCCGAGCTCCATCGCCCTGCGGACAGTCGTTACACTCAGACAAGCAAGACAATCGACGACTTGCATTTTACACACCTCTCGCGTCAAAAAACACAGCATCCAATCAAAGGAGCTGTTGAAAAAAATGTAAATACAAAATCTATTGAATAATTGTTGTTTAAGAGTCCACGGGATTCGATTTAGCGAAATATCATTTTTGGTGATAACTTTCGAACAGTATGAGACATCAAAATTCTGATACGTGAGAAACACAGATGATTATAATAGCTTCAAGACGATATAAGTTATAACTATTCAAGTCATGTTGTATAACTGTCGAGCGTATACAGCTAAAAAATGTGTTTTGTGGGTGTATACGCTTGACAGTTATGCGACATGACTCAAATAGTTATAACTTATATCATCTTGAAGCTGTTATAATCATCTGTGTTTCCCTCTTAAGGTAGGTTCATAGAGCCACGGCATTTTTGCCGGCTGGCAATCTTGTCGGGTGCCGTTGGTCGTCAAATGATTTGTACCGTTCATACTACCACGGCAAACTATCGCCGACTCAAGGTAATTATATATCGAATCGATGTGATAACCATGGCAACGTCGATAGTGATCGAGTTTGACAGTTGATAGTTCGTACGCAGAACACACAGTTCGAGTATAAACGTGGCCGTGATGTCGTCTACGTCATCACGGCAAGTCTGTCGTCCGGCAAAATGTTCAACTTCATTCAACTTTCAAGGCCACAGTGAACGACAAGCCCGGCAAGTCTGTGATTGGCTCATTCATTTTGACGGCACGGCAAATTCGTGTTGCCGTGGCTCTATGAACGTACCTTTATTGGAATTTCACTATCTCATACCGTTCAAAAGTTATCAACAAAAAATGATATCACTAAATTGACTCTCATGGACTCTTAGATATTGATGTTACGTCCTAAAGTTGTGAATTGAGCCTCAATCATTCACTTATTCTATGGTACGTACCGTCCGGTTACCCACAGGAATATCAGGCCGTCGTCTTGCAAGGTTGGTATCCCTAGCTGCCTCATCTCGTCGTCGGACATCGTACCGTACGGCAGCTCCATGTGGATATCCCACGGCGGATCTGCCATGATCACGGCAAACTTACCTGCAATCGACACGGAACACTGATAGATTACCTCGGACACAAGACAGCTTACCTCGAAAAGCATGCAAATTTACAAAGCACGAGGTTAAATTGTAGCTACGGAGGGTTTTCAACGATGTTGAAAAGAACAATGAGGCTGGATTTGAATGAGTAATGGAGCCGTTTTTATCCTTAATTTTAGAGAAAACTAGAAATCGTCGAAGTTTTGTTGAAATCCATCATGCCGATCAAAAGATGAATTGGAAAAAAAAAAACTTTTTTAAATGTTAAAAATTTCGAAAGTTTTAGCATTTTTTTTTCTCCGGCCCTGAAAACATCTTAGTGGGAGTTGAGCACTTATTTATTCGTCCTCCAGGACCTGCCTCCTTATCTAAAGTGACATAAGCATTACCCGATTTTGTTCGTGTTTCGATACAGAATACAGAATTAAAATGGGGTGGTAAGATCGCCCTTGTGGTGCCCCGTCCAAACGATCCTACTTTTCATCCTTAGCCTTAATTGGGGAACAATGATTTTGTATCAAGTTTCGATGTTATTGAAAAAAAAAAAAAAAAGAATCGGATAATGCTTGTAAGGTCATAACTCAGAGAAGGGTTGGGTCTCTGGAGAACAAATAAATACATTTTAATTCATGAAATTGAGATGATAATGAGATGGTAACTTACATCTAGATGATCAATATCTGGATGTAAGTTTCTTGTAATACAATACATTACATTCATTATACATTATTAATTTATTATACATATTACATTATTATTTATTAATTCACAATTCAATAGTCCATCATTTAACCTCACTATCTCCATTTTAAAGAGAAGGTTAGCTGAGCAAACGTAACGGTAATTGTGCGTGTAATTGTACACCAAAGTTGTTCATGGTATCAACACTAGATGACTCACGATCGGTAGGTTAAGAGATTTGAATGGTAAATTGGTACACATTATCAACATTGTTGGGACTGAGACGAGTAGCTAGCACACAGAACCGTCATTCAGGAGACCGGAATTCGATTCCCGGCCAAGGTCGACCATCCTGACGGGTTTTTCATGGTTTCCCTCTGTCGTTCAGGTCAATACTGGGATGATTCCTTAAGAACAAGCCACGACCAACTCCTCTCTACTATCCAAAAACACTTGATAAAATAACCCTTCATCTCACCATCCTTTCATCACAAATCACCAACGCCAATAGATCGTAGTCATCAATACAGTGCGTCGTTAAAACTCAATATAAATGAATACATAAATGAACATTGGTGGGATGGGGAGTTGAATCATCATGAGACAGAGACCGACTAACGCAACCCTCAATTCATCAAATGGCAACCCTCAATACATCTTGGTCTGTATCAAATCCTGGAGTTGTACGCTACATAGTACTGTCGTACCGGAGGTATGGCTCCCTGGTAAAAACTCGTACCACTTGATGACATTAAATAGTGGGTAACGGCGGCCATGCTCGGTGTTCAAGCTGATCGTTGTCAGGTGTAGCCTACAGAAACTTGTTTTATGTTTATTGGCTGAACAAGCGGTGTACCAGATCGCGCACTTCTGGTTTCTTTGATTTTCGCCGAAACCGCGGCCATATTCCTTGCTCAACTGCCAGTTGGAGCTACTCCTGTGGTGGTATATATTAGGTTTTAACAATGCACTGTGATGACAACTAAGATCTATTGGTGTCGGATGAATGAGAGAGGATGATGAGATGAAGATTTCTCAGGTATTGAAAAGGAAGCGGTCGTGGCCTATATTGTGGGAACCATCCTGGCATTAGCCTAGACTACAGACGGAAACCACGAAAAACCCCTGTAAAGATGGACGGTAGCGGGGATCAAACCGGGTCCGACATGCCCGCTACCTCCCGGGTCACATGGAACAAGTGCATTAACCACTCAGCTACATGTGCCGGTCCCTCCTGTGTTGGTAATTCAGGTCAAGGCCTTTTACATCATTACATCGTTATAACAGATGTAATAATATAGGTTTTGGCTATAGTAGGATCTATAGTATAGGCTATAGTAGGTACATAGTTGGGATATAGTAGCTTTGACTGGCTGTTGAGCAACAAACATGGTCGTCGTTTGAGAGTAATCGGAAGTGAGCGATCTAGTACACGGCTGGTCGCTGAGATAGACGACTCCGTGGCATAACCGTACCTAGAACTGCCATGTCCAGGTACCGCAAGTCGCACTGGACCCACTGTTGAGGATAGAGGATCGTCGAGTCCTGTCCTCGCACTTTTGAGTCCGTTGGTTCCGTTTTACCGTCGCCGTCTTTCGGCTGGACTGTCGGGCCGTCCACTTCGTAATGGACATATCTGCGACAGATTAGATTTCACAGAGGATTCAGATTATTTTCAAGAGTAGGCCTACTAATCAAAGTTAAGAGCCTGCATCTTAGCTGAGAATGTTTCTTTTGCTGTTGAAAATGTTGCCTTGAAAAGTTTGGTTATGGTTTGAAAAGTGGAAGGGGGATAATACTGAAAGAGTTTCAGTAACCACTGCTAGATAGAAGCATTTTCCATTTTATGATTGGACAAAATCTAGTTACACATTTTGGCCAAGGAAAATGGGAAAACTGTAAAATTACAGGTGAATCAGGATTTCAAATATTGATAAGCAAAGTTGAACTTACAGATGTGTGTTTGTAATTTATTTTTACTATCATTTGGTAGCCAGGAATTGAGCAATGAAAACCATAAAATTAGGCACACTTTGATTCAATTATTGCTCCAAAATAAAATTATTCTTCAATTTTCGATCAAGCATATTATCTGATTGTGAGGGTATTATTCTTTCATAGATTTTCTACCGCAAGTCCGTAGTGTTTGTAATTCTTGAGATATTTGTGGCAAAAGTCCACCCTGTAAATCTGTCCAAGATGCGGGCTCATCAGATATATATAATTTTCATAAGTCTTGACGTTCTATTGATTTAGAATAGGCCCAATTTAAAAACCCATAAAATTCCAACACGCAGATACACTTGTCGATTCTGGGCCAACAACGCCTCCGTCCGCCCGAGCGTACTCACTTGCACGTGTCCATGTGAAAGCAAGTGTTCAGGAACGAGCAGTCTCCCAACGTCTCGTCCGTGTGCTTCTGAATGATCTTCTTGAAGTGCAGCTTCTTGCACGGCTGCGTCGAGCCCACTTTACTGCACTCCACTTTCGTTCCCAGCGGACAGAACTCCATCACTTGGGCCCCTGGAACAAACGCCCACATTTATTCATTCTGTGTTCAACGATATATGTGTATTACCGAGATGCATTACTCAACGTTAAGAAGGCGTACATATTTGTGTCTCGGCAGTAGCTTCACACCGCTTTGCAAACCTTACGCTTTACAAACGAGATTCTGACGTTCAATAACCGAAATGTCAGAATCTCATGTGTGTTTTATCTCTGTGTTCTATCTATGGGCTCTCCACTATGAGTACCGGTAGGTCTTTTTTTACTCATAAATCTCAGTAAGCTGCTGTTCTTTCTTTCTGTTTCACCCAATTCATTTATACAATCAACATATGCATTCGAAGTACAGTGAAATCTATAACTCTCACTTCTCAAGGAATCAGGAAAAATAAAAGCATCCATGAATGAAAATGATCAATAGGGAAAACTGAATATTGGTTTTATGGGAGTAGGGTCGGACCAAATGAACGATGGATGCATAGATGCTTCATTGTATAGTATGTGAAAAAATGAGTGGTAAAATAATATGCATCAATTCAATTAAATTTTGTTAAAGTATAGACTGCAAGTGTACGTCTGCAGAAAATTGAGAAAATGGCTTACCTCCTTGAGATTTAAATCTCTCAGCTAAAGATCTTTCTTTGGCTGTTGGTTTACTCAGCAGTTCTAGTATCTCTTCTCCGACTTTCTTATTTTCTTTCTCTCGAATTGTCGGCATGGACAATAGAGACTGAAACAACACAACAGAAAGATTCAGTTGCACAATCAACGGGATACCAGAGGAAAACAACACGCGTTTTTATTTTCCCATTTTTATATTCAGAACTATGTACAGTAGAACATCTTTAGTAAGTTTTTCTTCAGTAGTAGTTCCACCTTGGTAAGTTTTATTGTTTTGATCCCATCTATATGCTCCCACTTGTTGAAAAATTTCTTTAGAAAGTTTTTCACTTTAGTAAGTTTTTTCTGTCTGGTCCCCTGAGAAACGTACTGAAGAGGTTCCACTGCAGTACCTTGTCACTGTTTTATTAGGCAAAGCATGCATTTTTGGAGGAGCAATAACGAAGACTTCCATTCCTCTCTCATGGAGCTCTGTCTGTGTGTTTTTGTTTTGTTTGTTTGTTTGTGGGCATTGATGGACATGAAACTTTTTTTGTACACTCAAGACTTATGCAACTTGGAGCTGTATAGTTTTTGGGTCGAATTGGTTGGACCATTTCTGAGAAAAGCTGTCGCAAAGTCGACACATGATTGATAGGCCTAGATATTATTACACATTTGTACGCAATTCAGATCAAACATTTTGAAGGAAATAATGTAGTACATGTTTTTCATTCATCAAATGACAGCAGAAAAATGTTTCCAAGATTCACGGCTTCGTAGAATTAATAGTTATCGAATTAAGCCAGAAAGAAGTTGCAGGTACGCTGTGAGTGTTGAAAAGTAGAACTAGTGAAAAGTCACAAAATAAAACGCGCGCATATTTTCAACAATGACCTTGATTGGAATTATTATCGACTGAACTTTTGTAACCATTCGTCGGCCATATTGAGATTTAGAAGCGCATTTTGTTTTGGATTATACTTTATATAGACATCTCGCTCATCTTACAACAGATATGTTGCGTTTGTCTAGTAGTATCGGTATTAGTTTTGTTTTCCATCAACAGGCTCTCGACAATAAGTTTCTCGACTCATTACCTTCGGTAAGCTGTTGTTCTTTCTTTCCATTTTACCTAATTCATATATCTAGCCTGAGAAGATAACCCTTTGGCCCATACACTTCGTTTGTAGTTTGTATTTTTAGTGAGCTACGAATTACCTACGAATGTTCATACCATTATGTCAGTTGCTTTCGGATCTTTCTTATCTTTCGCTTTCTTCGTATCATCCTTCTCAACGCTCACTGTTTTAGCTGACTTCAATAACGGTTCGCCCTCGCCTTCACTTTCAATCTTACGTTTGTTCGTTTCTTCTTCGTTTGTTTCTTTGAGTTGTTTCTCGCCGCTATGTTCGTTCACCATGGCAACTAGTTTGTTGTGTTCTGCTGAAATAATTTCTAGATCGCCGGTCCCATCTTTGCTAGCTTCTTTGAAACTGAAAGGAATACGGTCACAGGATACTTTTGAGATGAATTGTGTTTGTTATTTTATTTGTTATTATTATTATTATTTAACTCTTGCAATTGCACATAAATGCACAGTGGCAAGTTCCCTAACTACCCCTATATATTCTCTTAGTTCTGTATACCGGTACCGGTAATGTATGTGTAATTTAATGTAAGCCTATCAAAATAATTTTGATGGTATATCTGCCTATTTAATGTTTATATATATAGGCCTACATAAAAATTTGATATGTAGAGAAATCAAGAAAGTTAATCTATCTATGGCCTACAGTATCTACTGAGTTGATGTTGAACCCTATTAATTTTTGTTCAAAACAACAACAAAAAGCAATTTCCAAACAAATTGCATTTGTTACACAGTACAGTACAGTCTGTTGTACAGTACTGCACAATAATAATTACTGTTAGGCCTACAGTATTGATATAATGAATGGCATGTCTTCTTAAAACAGTAGGGCCTAATACCAGTAGAGAAATTTTTTAAAATAGTTTGCCTAGAGGCATAGGGCTCATTATAGGTGATTTACCAATTTTGATCTGTCCTGTGAATGAATGGTTTGGTTTAGTTAACTTGGGTTCACACATTTTTAACTAGACGTTACTATGTAATATGTATTGACTAAATTTACCACCAGTTTCCCAATAGGTAGTTGTTATAAGTACATATGGGTCGATTTAACGTGATATCAGTTTTTTAGCGATAAGTTCCGATAACTTTTGAACAGTACGAGATATCAAAATTCTAACATACGAGAAACATAGATCTCTTGTACCATAGGCCTACCTTCAGAATGATTCTATCTTCAAATACTTTCACCAACAAAGTTAAGAAAGCGTATTAAAACAAGAGCAAAAACATGACGACTTAGGTTTGCCAGGCCCAAGTCCTCTTCCCTCTACTCCTCCTCTGCCTGGTCCTGCTCTTCCTCCTCCTCCTCCTCCTCTTTCATCTCGACTCTTCTCACCACCTCCATCCATTTCTCTCTGTCCCTACACCATTAACCGCTCTCAACTTCAATCCATGTCTCCCCTCTCTTCTCACTCCCATTTCTCCCTCAGTCTCCCCACTATTCTCTTTTCTCCGAACATTTCCGAAATCTCGTATTCTGCTCTGGGTATCCTATTCCTCTTCATTCTTTTCATATCCGTACCAACTCAGTCTCTCCCTTCCTATCTTCAACAATAACCGTTCTACACCAACCTCTGCACTTATCAATTTGCTTCTCTTTCTTTCTAATTTCGTTACTCATGCAATACTTCTTAGAAATTTCACCTTCAGAATGTTGAGAAATAAAATTATTATTCTTGGATTCTAACATTTTCCAACTACTTAGTTGAAAATGTGTTATTTTAGCTGTAAACCTGTGAAAGTTACGCAATGTAAGTTGGATAGTTTTTACTTGCACCGCGATGAAGTATTAAAATTATCTATGTTGAACCTGCACGAGAATTGTGATAGCTTATATCGTTCAAAAGTTATCAACAAAAAACTGATATTTCGCTCAATCGATTCTCATGTGCTCCTGAAGGCTGATGGTGCACAAATCAACTTAATTCTATTCACCATATAAGTTGTTGCGTGGCAAATTTCTGCAAAAGATTGACAACTGTCTCGTGCAACGAGACCTTCGTTTGCAATTCTTTTTCCACCGACGTAGCTAGTTCCCGTGAGCTTGTGGGCAACGTTAACGACGCTTCACACAAGCAGCGAAGAAGGCGACTTTCTATTTCTGGATCAGGCTTCACTGCGTCTACTGGTACTCCTACCTCTTGTTCATCCACCTCATCTGAAAAGTGAATGTTTATACGTGAAACAAAATACTGAAGTACAGTAACACTATGGTACATGTATATCATCGACATAGAACAGGCAGAAGGGCGTAAGCGCAATTTAAAGAATTGTCAAGTTTGGCAATAATTTCCATTGTACGTCCTGTTTGGAACTTTATAATCTTCAAAAGCATCGAGATGTTGCTTACGCCATATTTTGCATCAGTTAGGTGTACCGAACTTCAGAAACGATATAAAAATGAAAAAGTAAAAAAATGGCATTTACAACCAGAACTTGTTATTCTACGTTGATTACGAAAGTAGGGATAACTTCATGAGCAATCTATATTAGGATACCTTTGACAATCTGTTGCGGAATCGGCGATGGAGCATTGCTGCTAGTACTTTCGGCAGCTTGTGCTTTGGGTTTTGAAAGAGTTGATGAGCTTGCATCTGAAAAAGAGTGCATTTACAAATGATGTCATTTTAACAATTTCAATTGTTAAAACATAAACAATACCATTAGACCTACTATCCTGGTACTCCGGATATTAAAACGTACCGAGTCCCAGAGTTGCACTTGATTGGTTTAAAATATCTTGACGTTCCTTCTTTCGTTTTTCCAATTTTTCACGAAGACTATTTCGTTTGCTTTTAATTGCTTGGATTTCTTCCCAGGCGTCCGACATTCTGAAACATCCACTTATTTTTGTACTGAATTGACATTACAGATAAACACAGTTCAAAACCAATCAAAGACCTTATAAACTAATAGAATGGGAAAGATGAATAGTGTAACGTGGTATCTACAGGAGAACAAATTGGTGGAATATTCTGAAACTACAATGATTGTAAGCCTGTGTCTTGATTACAACATTTACAAGTTGGGACCCATTCATAGGTAGTTATGGATGGATGGAACCTCATCAGTATCCAATCAAGAATCAGTATTCAATTACGTTTTAACTTCATTAATCACAGCAAACTTCTCACACGATGCATTCTGGCGTATGTAAATGACACACGTTCGCAACTAAGTTTCGGCCTGAGTCCAACATCCAGGCTATGAGGCACTTCCCATAAATTATGTAAGCGCATAGCGTATGTAAGGTATTTGATCAAATCAAGGGTAAATGTAATATGAATATTTCCATACAAAAAAAGTAATGACTAGGCCTAATAAGTACCATTAGGCCTAGTGAGTATGCAAACACACATCTGGACTATCTGTCAAACAATGGGGCAGGAACTGCCATATATTTGAATAAGTCTACAGAACCAGCCTAGGTAGGCCTAGAGTAACTTGGTAGGCCTACCGTTCATCAATTTTATACCTTGAGGGCCAAGTGTTAGTAAACAAAATGGAACGGTAGGTTTATATCCATAGATCATAGTCATAGATCCTCTTCATAGAAAGTATTGTAACAGCTCTGATTTTCCCTCGCCATCAACTGAGTGACATTGGGCTAGGCAATGGCTAGGCCTACCTAGCATGCTAGGGCCTCAGCCTTCAAGAGACTGAGACAAACAGAGCAAGATTTAACTTGGCAGACGAGGAAGCCGATCACAGATTATGGACATAATGTAGGCTACAAACGAGCTATGAATGAACATTATAGAGATATAGGAACATGGCTAGGCCATGCCATTGAGTTGGCCATGCATACAAATATTACAAGGCTAATATCATGTCAGCTAGGTCATTCAATGGCTAGGTCTACTCATCAACAAGTAGGCCCGGCGCCCGGCTGTTTTGAGGTTAGAATCTAGTTGAGTGGGGGAGAAAATGTAAGAATCTACGAATTGGATGATCACTTTGTATGGTACATGTTTTTGCTGATTATGCACTCTTGTGTACGATACTTCATTATTCATGATAAAGCTTAGCTTACCTTAAAAAAGAGTATTCTTGACTAAATATTTGGTATAATTAGGCCCTATAAACAATACAAAACTGACTGACAGACACAGAAAACCAAGTGTTTGGTCCAATCCATTGGCTCAATAGAAGACCAATCGTAATGCCCGACCAATGAGAAGAGCTGGTTAGTTGTACATTATATGAATATATATATCATTACATGCACATGATATGAATGATATGTAATTACAATAATAGGCCAAAGTAAATAATTATACATAATTATGATAATAATATAATTTAAATAATATATATAGAAATATAATGAAGTAATATCAATGATGGTCTTTGTTCCACATGTAGGCCTATTCAGCATCAATCACACAATCAATCACACTATTCTATTCTATTCTAATTCATTCAAGATTGAGTAGAAATTAAATATGCAGAAACTCGGAAAATCCCCCCATGAAAAGCATTGGTCTGAAATTCTAATTATTATATGCCATTGGATATTTAGTCATTGCAGCTTACCAGTACTGAATGTATTTAGTAATCAAATATCCAATGGTTTACATCAAATTGAGAATTCAGCAAATTGCTATTCTTATTGAGATTTTCCGATTTTCCAATTTTTTTCCGGCAAAATGATTTTCCGATTTTTTCCGGAAAAACCATCAAGCTGTTGAAAACAATCCCAACTTATTATGGCACGATACCAATGTCCAGAAATTTTTTAAAGTAGATGGGTTACCTTGTCTGACCCGTATGCTGCATAATAACAAAAAAGTAAAAACGAAGCCTTGTTTTTCTGGTATATGAAATCAATATCCTTGCTACATTCATCCAATTATGAAAAAAGTTAAATACACACCTTTATTTTGAAATTATTCAATCCTTATTCACATATGCTGTATTTTCCCAGCAATTAATTAATCACAAGTGTCGGTGAATTATTCTTTTCGCATCGATTGTTTGTAAAAGTTGAACATTTTCCATCCACAAAATTGAATTTCACTGGGAATCAGATTATGTGTATCAATTATTTCAACTACAATCTTGGATTATAGCTACATGCTAATTCCTAATGCTGGCTCTCTCCAGAGCTAGGAAACATGAAGATGAACAACATTGTTGGATCAGTTTTGCACGGTGATTGAATTTCTAATGATATTGTGACTTGGATTATTGTGATCCTCAACGTTCTTTTGATTGAGTAGTGAACTGTTTTTTTTATTTCTTCGAGATATCTTCTACATAGAAGTCTTCATTCTGTAAGCAGTAAAAATTCTGCGCAAAGAATTACGTGCACACGGTGTATTTGCCTTTTCCCATTTCTCTGCATGGAAAGGTTAGAAAGTACCTATATAATTTCAACTACCTGTATATGTTGAATGTGTAGTGCAATATATAAGAATTAGTACGGTAGTGTAATTTGTACCTCATCACACTTTTGGTTTTTGATACACATATTTTGGTTGCAAAGCTCTGGAACGCTGCTGCCTACCCATCAGTGTGATAGTCATAATCTAAGCTACGATATAAGCTACCTATTTGAAAGGCTACCTATTTACTTATTTGATTCAAATCATTTGATTTCTGTTAAAATAGTTCATCATATATTTTTTTGCAATTTATTTTTAATCATCAGATTGGATAATTAAAATTCCTTTTGAAAAATGTTTGTAAGAATGTTCGAACTACTAATTGAAGATTTCTGATAGAATACATGAGTGTTGATTTAATATAGCTGTAAAACTAGGAAAACGCGAGATTCGCGTTGTGAAATGAGCTAGAAGTATAGAAATGTAAAATGAAAAATAACTTGTCAGCTCAATTTACATCTACGGACCTTGGATCACTTCAAACGTTCAAAAACCTCACCTGCAACTTGTTGATATTTATAGTGCTGCAACCTGTTGCATATACACTTTCCTGTCAATATAGTTAAAAGAGCTTGTTTATTCATTGCTAAGCCACTAGCAGAAGTATGTAATTTCTCGTTCTTGACTGGAGAAGTTCCGGAGGCAATTAAACTAGCTGTTATTAAACCCCTATATAAAAAAGGGGATAGAAATAAGATTGGGAATTATAGGCCAGTTTCAATTTTATCTACATTTTCCAAAGTATTGGAGAAACTATTCCTGAGTAGATTACTTTGCTTTGTTGGAAAAAATGATATACTTTGTGATCAGCAACACGGATTTCGTAAAGAGCACTCAACGATAACTGCCACATATAACCTCATTCATACAGTCACCAATGCCTTGGAAAATAAAGATAAAGTTGGAACAATTATGTGCGATCTCTCAAAGGCTTTCGACACTATAAGCCACGAAACACTCCTAGCTAAACTTCGCTTCTATGGTATCAAAGGCGTAGCTGCAAACTGGGTTAAATCGTACTTGACTGATAGAAAGCAGAAAGTCACCATCGAAACAGAAAATGACAGAGAGGAATCTCGATGGGAGTTAATAAAACATGGTGTTCCGCAAGGGTCTATCCTAGGTCCTATCCTTTTTAGTCTCTATGTGAATGACTATTGACTTGCCTTCTAACCTGACAGTTGGCAGAGAAAATGTGGTGTTATTTGCAGATGACACAACGATAATAGTCAAAGGTACAACCCAAAATGATCTCGATCAACTAATACGCGTTACTTTAGATGAACTGGACACACGGTTTTCCATTAATAAACTCAAGCTTAACTGTGATAAAACTAATTTAATGAAGTATAAGACAAAAGGGGAAAGGGAGGAAACCCAATTCAGGTATAATGATAATGACTTAGAAATAGTGGCCCACTGTGGGTTCTTAGGTATAGAGATCGACTACAGACTGAGTGGAAACCCCATATCAATGCACTCTGTAAAAAAACTCAGCTCGTCGTGCTTTGCATTAAAGCAGCTCCGCGATCAATGCAGTGATTATATCATACGTGTTGTATACTTTGTAATTTTACAATCTTACTTAAGCTACGGTGTATTAATATGGGGCCTCTCAACTGATGCAATAATATTTTTAAATTGCAAAAAAGAGTGGTCAGAATTTTAGGTAGATCAGGCTTCAGAGCACCTTGCAAAAAAATGTACATAAATATGGAAATTCTCACACTACCATGTATTTTTATCTTGGAAGTTTTATTATTTGTGAAGGACAATCCTGGATTATTCAAAGCGAATACTACAAACCATGACCATAACACAGGGCATGGCAACGATCTCCACAAAGTGCATAGTAGACTCCTAATTTCTGACCATGACCCAACACATGTTGGGATCAAACTTTACAACAGCCTGAAGGAGAAATTAAAAAACCTGACCATCTCAAGACAAATGTTTAAAAATAGAATCAAAAACTTTTTAATTGCACATGCATTTTATACCATCGACGAGTTCTGTGATGCCAAATATTGTCAATGTACCTTTTGTTCAATTACCTAATTCTAATTAATCTCCTATCCAATTACATAATATTTAGCAGGTTTATTTTCATATCATTCATTTTTTTACTGACTAATTTCTTATACCCGTAACAACACATCTTATATACTTGAGGGTGAGTGTATGTATTATATATGTATTACTATGAAATAATAAACATCTATCTATCTATCTATCAAAACTAATTGATCCAAATATTCAATAAAATGTACACTTTTATCGCGTTTTCTTAGTTATTTCTTATCCGGTTGTTGCAAAAATCTCTGAAAAGGTGTATAATAGTATTTTTTATATTTGGTGAAATTTGAGAGCTTTTGAAAAATTCCTGTTTTTCAAGTATTTTTTCTCCGGGTTATTCTTATGAGGATTTTTCAAACTTCACGATTTTTTTCCGTAAAAAACTTTTCACAAATTTTTCTGAATAACAATCCCAGCCTATTCTGGTATGACAGAAATATGTACAAAAAGTTTCAATTCGATCAGTATTTTTTCCTGACCTGTATGCCGCGCACAAAATTACAAAAAAAACAACATAAAAACGAAGCTCATTTTTTTTCGGTATTTGAAATGGAATCTTCGCTATGCTCATCTAATAAATGAAAATGATGCAGTCAGATGTATATTTAACATCACTGCAGTGTCTTTCGTATTATGGACTTTGCCCCATGCAGACTTTCTTATCATCTTTTTTTCTTCTTTATTTTTACCATTTACAATTAAGATCTTGCTGATTATAGTTCAACAAGAGTAACCAGTGCCATTGAGTATTAATGCCTGTGCTGAACTGTAAAGAAATTATTATAATGCTTTTGTAACAGTTGATCTAATTGAAAAAAATTGTGTTGTCTAAGCACAGCACAGTTCATAATGATAAGAATTACTTGAGAATTTGTAATCTGTAATCACAATATTATACCTATGAATCTATGATTATACTAATAAATTATATACAAAACGGTTTTATGTCGGTAAAGGTATCAACCTTCCTTATCGACTTCTACTTGACAACATCTTTGATTCTTTGGTGAGCAAAGAACAGCTGTTTTTTAAGTGTAGTTGATTGAATGAATACACCTTAAAATGGCTTCATTAGAAGACATTTCGAAGAAATTGCCATTATTTACTCTCGAAGGAAGAGTCCTTTTTCCAGGGTCATCCATAACAATCACCATCCCCCCTGCAAACTCGAAAAAGTAAGTTATAAAATGTAGGCGTAGACATAACCTAGAATTTGGTTGAATTACCAAAAGGGTAGAGCCATTGTGTTTGGTTAGTGTCATCCCAATGCTGTCATTACTCATTACTGAGTACATAAATGACTAGGTCTACTTACTTGATCTGTGGTGTCATTGTTGTGGTACTAGGCTATCTACCAAAGTTAATGCAGATATTAATCAAGTAAAACTTGATCAGGGTAGGCCTATAATGTATTGATATTGCTGCGTTAAATGGCATGAATTAAGTGTCACGTTCTAGCAATGTCAAAAAAACTTGAGGCTGCCCATCCGTGGTAATGAATAGTCATTTGTCGGGAATAACGTTCTCTCTCTCAGACCTCACTGTTTTTCTTTATTAGCTTCGTACCGGTATGTTAAACGATGATGATTATGATTATTCTTTGCTTTTAACAACCCCACCAACAGCTAGATTATACGGGGGTAAGAATGAGCAGGTGATTAAGAAACTATGAAGTGATGATAAGTGTAAGGACGTTTACAAAAACCCATGCCTTATGCGGGACTCGAACCCACGCCCAACGGTGACTTCAGTTTCTGAAGCGGTGCCTCAGCTGACCGAGCTACCGAGGGCGGCATGTTATACGAGCATACACGATACACCATGGCTTTGCCTCTGGTATTTGTTCTAGTTGAATGGTGGGGCGCCTGAAGAGCAAATACTGGAATGAAGATATACTACCAAGAGTGAACGTGGGCTTGGCGTGTTTTCTTGAAAAGAGGATGTGCCTATTCAAGGAAATGATCATCACCTGACCCCAAAAACCCAAACAATAGCTACTCTGGCTCTAACCAATTCTCCAAAATAGGTCTAAGAGCTCTTACAGCATTGTTACACGCCAAGCTCACGTTCACTCTTGGTAGTATATCTTCATTCCAGTATTCTCTCTGCAGCGCCCTTCAAATGGTAATGTCACTGTCTGCCTCGTGCCATGTTGACCATCACTATGTACCGATATGTATCATTGCCATAAAGTCATTGCCAAGAGAATCCATTCTCTCTCTCTCTCGGCATTGCAATTTATTCAGCCACAAATATTGAAAATATTCAACATTTTCTGTGTGGATGTAATAGGGGTAGGGCCTGTATAAACTATCGTAACGACTTTTCATTTGAAAATATTGTACGGTACTGTAGTGAAAATTACTTCATAATATTCTGAGATCTTATAAAATATGACATCTTATATCTTATGATATCTTATAAAATAGGCCTGCTGTGAATGTTCCTTCTTTCCTGTGATTTGTGATGTGGTAAATTGAATTGTTGAAATATTTGGTGTTAGTATTCTGTGCAACAATCTGTCTACATGTGTTTTTAAAGAATTTTACTCATTGTCCTGAGTAAAATAATTGTAGATATCTTGTGACATGTTCAATTGTAGATACCGGTATCTTGTGACATGGTCATCAATGTCATATCTTGCACTATTAACGCTTTATGATCATTGAATTTTGAAAAATGCCCCTGGCAGAAACTTTCACCCTCAGCGTTCTGGATCGCTGACGATGAAAATACGTCTGAACTTGATGTCGACCTTCTCTCACTCATGTTTTTTTCTACCATCAGCTTGGAGCTAGTCAAGAGTCGTTTCCTCGCCTCGAACGCAGGATGTTCTTCTGAGAGCATGTACGTTGGCGTTATGCCGGTGCCCAAAGGACAGTCCTTTAACGCCGATAATGTAAGTCAACTAACTCTCTTTGAACAAATAGCCTAAAGGACCCATATTCTCGAGATTTGTGAAATGTGAGTTAGGGTTTTCATCTGAGATACGCCTACCTAAGCAATATTTTTCTAATTGACTCGGAAAATGTAGCGTGTGCGTTGTAAGACGTTTGAGGATTTTATATGAAATTGAGTGGAAAGCCATAATATAGGCCTTGATATATTTACCTTGATTTTGAACCCATTTAACTCACTGTCTTCTTGATTTACCTATTGATTATCTCAGTTGTTTTATGATCAAATTGATTTTAGGGCCTCCTTGTTGATCTCCTTAAAAGTTTTCCTAATAGCGTTCATTAATCAGTTTTAAAAAAATATATAATACATTTTTATCTTCAACATGGCTCACTCGATTTATATAAAATGTTGAAATTGCGAGTAAAAAATCATAAAAACAGAGTAAAATCATTTCCGGCGGCAACCCTACTTCTGGTATACAGTGACACCTTGATGAATTCCATTCATTTTGTCCCATCCTACTCCCACATACGTAACAAAGTTGAATTTTCCTGGATGGATCGTTCTCTTTTCTTCTGCTCCGTTGAAAAACAATAGATAGACCTTGGTTTCTCTGTAGGCATAATAAAAAAATTCAGCTAATTCAATGGACATAGCCACCCTCAGTAGCTCGGTCAGCTGAGGCACCGCTTCAGAAACTGAAGTCATTGTTGGGCGGGTTCGAGTCCTGCATAAGGCATAGTTTGTTTTAAATGTCCTTCCACCTATCACCACTTCATAGTTACATAATCAACTGCTCATTTGTACTCCCGTTTAACCTAACTGTTGATGGGGTCGTTAAGCAAACAATAATCAATCAATCAATCAATGGACGTAACTATTCTCATAACCGTCATTATGTAGCCCATCCCCGACAAGTTGTCATCGTGATTTGTTTCTTGCAGCATCCCCTGATTGGCACAGTCGCGTACGTGGAGCGGATAACGACCCAGGGATGGCCGGACCCGACGTTCTCGATCCAAATGAGCGGAACGGCCCGAGTGCGTGTTGGCAAGCTCGTCATGGAGGATCCGTATCCCGTGGGACTGTTCGAGAAGACGCCGGATCCAAAACCAGAAGTTCTTGAAAGTAAGCGCTAGGAAAAGTAGGGTTATGTGTTCCGTGTATTGTGTTATGTATTGATAGAATTGAATGTTTCTCTTGATATGTATAGTTTATAATTTGCTCATTCATGTGAAGAGTTTTAATAACTTGAGTTTTTTTATGGTCCACTGATAGCCAGTTTTATCAACTGATAACAAAGTAAGGGGCCTATGAATTGGATGAGCAAAGTAAAGACTCAATTTTACCTTTCTTGGAGAAAACAAACGTTTTTCTCTTGTTTGCGCTCCACAGGTCAAACGAAAGTACAAATTTTGTTGGAACTTGGCATACACAAGTGTCATCGTCTAATTTGATACCGTACTGTATAGTTTTGAGGCGCAATCGGTTGGACCACTTTTGGAAAAATACATTTTGAAATTTTCAAACACCCCATATAAGAATAACTCGGGGAAGAAAATTTGGGTCACCCTCGGTAGCTCGGTCAGCTGAGGCACCGCTACAGAAACTGAAGACACCGTTAGGCGTGGGTTTGAATCCTGCGCAAAGGAAAGGTTTTTGTAAACGCCCCTTCACTTATCATCACTTCATATTTTCATAAGCACTTGCTGATTCGTACCACCGTATAACTTATCTGTTGGAGTCATAAAGAGAATATAAAGAAAAGAAAAAAACAGGATGGCAGTGACATAATTGTTTCAAACTCAAGGTATATATATAATATATATAGCTTTCCATTACATTTCGTATAAATATGTCCATGTATAATATAGCTAATTTATAATATATGTATAATATATGTATGTATATATGCATTGGCTGTATTTTCCTAGTTGGTTAATTATTGATTGATGTAGGCACTACTGTGCAAAAATAACATATCAAGGGTATTACAAATCAATTTGCCAATACTAATCTTCCGTCAGTAAAACCGTCTGTAAATAAAATAGAATTACTCGTCGCATTTGGAAATCCGATTAGGAAAGTCAACCATGTCAACTAGATGTTTTCATTTGTTTTGTTATGAGAGATTATTTGTATCTGCTTTGTAACTTTAACAATTGTTTGTTCTTGATTAATTCTAGATGAGCCTGAATTCTTACGTCTGATTGGTGAACTGCGTGATTGTATGGTGCAGGTACTCGGCATGGCCATCGAACACGGCTACGGACCGCAACTCGTATCGAAACTGTCGGTAAGTAGGCCTATTATCTAGAGATTTAGGCATTACAGTAAACCCTCGTTAAGTCAAATTCCAAGGGACCACAAAAATCAAAATTCGAATTAAAAAAATTTGAATTATAAAAATAATGTTTTTCATTTGTGTAGTACAGTAGTGTACTGTGTGCGTGCAGTTTGGTTGAACCATGTGCGCCTTGCACGTTGTTTGTTGCCTTCCACTTCCCCCTCCCCTCGCCACCAGGAAGCCAACTTAGACAGCCATGTGGTTATCTTCAAGTCAAGTGTTTTCTCAGCAATTTATACAACACAACAAAGAGTCCGATTACTACTATATATAATCATGTCATATATTAGGAAATACTAGGCCTGCTTGTTTGTGTTGCACCAACCTGAACTGAAGTGTTGCTGGTGCAGAAATGAAATACGTCATATTGCGGGTTTGGTGCAGGAAATGATCCCTAAATGTTGAGGTACAAACAAACACGATAGTGCCAATTTCAACGGTTCCTAGACGCGAATATTGAAAATTGGAAAAGTTGTTTGGGTTGAATCACCAGAGACGTAATTCTGCATGTCAACTTACTTAAAAATAATTTCAACCCTTATTCAAATATACAATTTTTCATTCTCATCGGCACGTATTTAAGCGTCATCAACTTGTAAGCCAACATAGTGTCCGCATACAATTTGATTTTACCGCCTGCCATCTTGAACTGAACTAAGCACACCAGCTCCGTAGCTGGTGTAGAACTACTTGAACTAGTGCAAGTGAACTGGGACAAACAAACATGAGAGTGTAGCTTTCGTGCAGCACCACGGTTACAAACAAACACGAAAGTGCAAGAACTGAAGAATTAGTTCAAGTAGTTCAGGACAAACAAACAGATCTACTTATCACAGTTCAGTATTGAAAAAGAGTCCAATTACCGAACTGAATGTTGAGATAGATTGAGATATTGGTGGTAGTATTCTTTTTTGCTGACAGAATACGCTGATGTATTGAAATTTAATATCGTAGACAGCTGTCATGTCAGAACCAATGTGTAGGCTTTGCTTCTTCTCGTGTGTTAAATTAACGAGCCACAGAGTGCTAAACAACAGGGATATCAGCAGTTCATTGTTTCACATGTCAACTACAACAATAGGTCTATATCAATACAATAGAACGATTTGTTTCCATTAAAAGTAGGAGTGTGCAAGCACTCGAATCTTCGGGTTCGAGTTCAAATCCAGCTGAACTCGATAATTTCAAGTTCGATTTTTTTTCAATTTCTCTGTAGGCTTGTATTGTTCCCTGAATAAAGATTATTATTATTATTATTATTATTATTATTATTATTATTATTATTATTATTATTATTGCCTCGTATATGGAACGTGATTTTTTTCCTTCGAATTTTAGGATCCAGAGGTTGCTACTGATATGCAAATCTCGGCCTCACCTTTGTTTTTTTCTACTCGGAACTCAAACTCGAAACTCGTGATTTTCTTTCAAATTCAGACTCGAACTCGGCTCGAACGTAAATTCTCAAACCCCAACAACCCTAATTGAAAGCGCTAAATGGCTTATTTGAATAAACACAAGTATCTGTGAAGTATAACCGGGAAATTACTTGGCGTGGGAGGTAGCGTAGTGATTTCATAGCCTGGCTGTCAATTGGTTGAATAACGATAACAATTTTCTAATATTTTGAGTGATTGTCCGACAGGGTTTCATGACTAGCCAGCCGTTACATCAAGTGCCCGACCTCTGCATGACCTTCGTCACCGCATCGTTTGCCGAGAAGCTAGAAGTGCTCTCCAGTTTCGACGTGATCGAGAGGATAAAACTTGTGATACCGTTGATTGCTCGGCAAAAGCAAGGTAGGCGACCAGAATCACGCACTAGTAGGGTTGACGTTCTTTCAAGAATTTGTGAACGATACCAAAATATGTGCCATATTGAAAATCGATTGGAAATATCTAAGAAATTAGGTGTTTTGTTTGATGTCGTATCAAAATAATGTTATTGAATATTGATCGAAATTACCGAATTATGGAAGCTCACCCCAGACCTTGAAGCCCATTTACTTGATCAAGATTTGAGAGCAAAATCTTGCCTCAAGAAGTAGAATACACATATTTCCTATTTTGCTCTCACTTGATGTCAAGATTCTTGCTCCCAGCGGCAAGATCTTTTCTCAAGTTGAACTAGACTCTACTTTTCGCTAATATTACCCGAAATCAACCAATGGCTGATGCTTGCGATGTCACATGATCATTTTGTCATTGATCACCTAGTTTTCTTCCGACGTTCACATGCCGCGCGTAACGCATGTATCATTTCATTAAATATACACCATGTAGAATATATAAATACTTCATTAATGAAAAATAAAGTCTCTGCCTTACAAAAGGTTGCCCACTAGATACAGAATAATATAAACTTGAAAATGGAAATAACATATTAATAAATAGAGCAAAGTGACAATACAAAAGTTTTTGATGAAAAAATTAATAATAATATTGGGCCATAATCTAGAAAATTGAATTTTGTAATTGATTACTTATTTAGAATAAGAAAAGGAAAAAAATGAAATATTGAAAAAACTGCACTACTTTGATAATCATTGTCGTTATTGCACAAAATACACCTGTCAAAATGTGGGCCTATTGAGTTAGGTTATGTTGGTCATGTTTATTTGTTTATTAGTGCGTACGTAACAGTTAACAATACACGACATCGCGTTGAGTTGAAGTTATTATTTTTGTTTCATAGATTTACCACTATAAGCGCGGAGGATTGACGTAGTTCACTGTGTGTGACTGTAGATCACATTACGATCGCAAAAGATCTTGCGGGAGCTTTTACACGAGCAATAAATTATTGACAAGATACATTTTTATTACCAGCAAGAAAATCTTGATCATGCAAAGGGGCTTTTATCGCCGTCAGAATCAATTTAAATATTCTTCTTTCAGCTTTCGAGGCTTTCCAGAAAGTGAATCGCAACACGCTAACGATTCGCGTTCCGCTGAACAGGAATACGAAGAATTTTTACGAGAAGCTCGGTCTTCCGCAGCGACCGAGCACCAAACTTCCCGACGGTTTGTCCACAGACATCGAAGATCAGGACTCGTTAGAGGAGCTGTTCAACAAACTCAAGTACGTTCACATTTTATTGGATGAGCGAAGCGAAGACATTATCTCACTCTTATGGAGTAGTCTTGATGATTATCGTTCACTTAATGACCCCACCAACAGCTAGGTTATACGGGGGTACGAATGAGCAGGTCATTATGCACATATGGAGTGATGATTAACGAGAGGATGCTTACAAAAACTCATGCCTTATGCGGGACTCGAACCCTCTCTCAACGGAGACTTCAGTTTCTGAAGCTGACCGAGCTACCGAGGGCGGCTGTCTGTTTTTTCTTTTGTTCCTTTTGGTTTGTGATCTGTCGTACAGTTGGACTGATTGACGTGAAACTCTTTCTGTACACGTAGACTTATATCCAACTTGGAACTATGTAGTTTTTGAGTTGAATTGGTTGGACCATTTTTGAGAAACACCATCTCAAAGTTTCTAAGAACCTCATGAGATTACGCTGGACGGGAAAGTTATAAAAATAAAATCTCTCGAAAAAATTCAAATTTTCACTGGATGTAACCACATAAATCATAGACATATAGGCCCTACTGATAAGGAAACGGATATTTGTTTAGGTTCATGTGAAAGGTGGTGAGGTTCTGTAATGATGTTAAACAGGTCGATATTATTGCCTTATTGGGGAACAATGATTTTGTATCAAGTTTTGATGTTATTAAAAAAAAAAAAAATTTTGTTATTTATATTTTGTCGAAATAATTCAGGTGAAGCTCTTGAAAACGATCTGGAAGACATTAAATTATACATTTCTTCATATTTTTCAACATGGCAGGGATAGGAAGTGAAGTCACCATCTCAAACCGGCAAACTGATGCAACTCTCAATGCATCTTTTGTGTGAACTTGACGGAAGATTCGTTGTTTCAGGGCAGCCAAATTACCGCCATACGCGTGGAAAGTTGCGCTGAAAGATCTCCAGCGAATCAAGAAGATATCTCCGACGAGTCCGGAGCTGAACATCATACGGAACTATTTGGAGCTGATGTCGGAGCTGCCGTGGTCGAAGGCGTCTCAAGAGACTCTTTCCATCGACAAAGCCAGAGAGGTAAAAGATGGGCAATTTGCAGAAAATATTTTTTCATTATTTTTATTTTTTATTTTCGTCTTGAGGTGCTGGATTGCGGGGAGTGTCAGATTTTTACCGACTAAAACCCCTTCTTTTTTTTTCTTTTTTGGTGATACCGATATTTTTTTCCATTTTGTGTTTGTGAGTAGCGAATGAGTTTCATTTCACTCAATGGAAAAAGATGTGATTTTTTTTTTTTTGTACGCAACATACAGTTCTTGACTTGAAATTTTTCCTGGATAGTGGTGGTGTGATACCAAACGATATACCTGTTGTTTTCTAGCCAAATCAGCCGCGGCATTTTTTCGAAAAAAATTCTAAAATCTCCTGGGTCAATTTTGAGTTTGCTTTTCAATTTTTCAATTCCATCTGATGAAAGATGAAGCCTCAAAATCATGTTTTTTATGTGCTATATTACCAACTCTAGTTAGCCTTTATCTGAGAGTTGACAAAAACAAATAGCATGGGTAACCATGGTGTTAAAAAAGGCCTTATCTATTCAGGAATTGAATTCTACAATTCTTTGTCCCTGACAATAAAACAAAAGATGGGAGATTGTTTTAGAATCGGTCTTAAGAAATTACTTTTAGATAAATGTTATTACAGTATAAAAGAGTTTTTAGATGACACATGAGCTGTTTTTTAAACTATGTATTGATATATCTTTCAAACTTGTATGTGTGTGAATATGTATGTATCGTAATGTATTTGGTATATCTTGTAATATGTGTGTATTGACGTGTCAAATATCATTTAATGATCAATAATGACAATAAAAAATAATGATAATAATAACTGCCAGTAAGAGTTAGAGAGGCTGGATACTGGGTACGAGAGTGGTCAACTCGGTGACTGTTTTCTGTTGGCTACTGAAATATCTCTCACATGGAAGCCATTTTTTGTCCAGAATTCAAATCAGATGTACAAGAACGTGTGTTAGACGCATTACATCGGTTAGGAAACAACTTCGGTTGGAAGATCTGGCATTTTATTGACCAACTGGTAAGTTAACAACACTTCTAGACAACAAATATTGACAAAAAATGTCATCCTGCACGGGAGTTGATATCAAAGGTAAACCAAACACAAGAATGTTGATATCTTCCACTTTGAACTAAGTCTCTTGAGTGATGATCACTTCTTTCCATCAACAGCAGATGTAAAGTTTATAATGATATAAAATGAAAAAAAAAATGAGTGATGGGCCTAAAATTAACTGTAAATTAATTATTACTAGGAAAACGCGGGATGCGCGTTGTGAGATGAGCTGAGAAGTATGGAAATGTAGAATGAAAAATAACTTGTCAGCTCAATTTACATCTACAAACCTTGGATTACTTCAAACGTTCAAAAACCTTACCTGCAACTTGTTGATATTTATAGTGCTGTAACCTGTCGCATATACACTTTGCAAATCCAATTGATCCAAATATTCAATAAAATGTACACTTTTATTGCATTTTCTTTGTTATTTCTCATTTGATTGTTGCAAAAACCTCTGAAAATGTGTATAATAGTATTGTTCATATGCAGTGAAAATTTGAGAGCTTTTGAAAAATTCCTGTTTTTCAAGTATTTTTCCTACGGGTTATTCTTATGAGGATTTTTCAAACTTTCCGATTATTTTCCGAAAAAACGTTTCAACCGATTTCTCTGAATAATAATCCCAGCCTATATCTGGTATGACAGAAATATGTAGAAAAAGTTTCAAGTCGATAGGTATTTTTTCCTGACCTGTATGCCGCGTACAAAATTACAAACAAAAAAACCAAAGCCACATGCCACCAACATGAGAACCAAGCCCATTTTTTTTCGGCATGTCAAATGGAATCTTTGCTACGCTCATCTAAAAATAATTAATTATTAAAATAATTAATTATTGAAATAATTAATTATGACAGTAGGTCTATCTGATACTGTTTGTTTTGTGTTGGCAGGATCTGGAAAGCGACCACTACGCGATGGATAAGCTGAAGAAGCGCGTACTGGAGTACCTGGCAGTTCGCCAACTGAAGAACAACCTGCGAGGACCGATCCTCTGTTTCGTTGGCCCCCCTGGCGTCGGCAAGACCAGCATCGGACGGTCCATCGCGCACACGCTCGGGAGAGAGTTCCACAGGTGAGCCGTTCTTAGCGTTACTCGCATCGTAGATATATGTTACCTTACCGAGATACGTTGGATACCTTAGATACGTTAGATACGTTTAACCGTTTCTGTGGTATCAAAAACTGCACTTTTTTACAAATTCCCCGTTGACAAGCTACAATTGAATTATTTTTTGTGTGAAAATAGCATCTAAAATGCTTCTATACCGAATATAACTTCTATACAGTAAACCCTCGTAATTTCGAATTCCAAGGGACCCCAAAAATCAAAATTCGAATTAAAAAAATTCGAATTATGAAAAAAATGTTTTTCCTTGTATAGTACAGTAGTATACTGTGTGCGTGCAGTTTGGTTGACCATGTGCGCCTTGCACATTGTTTGTTCCCTCCTACTTCCCCCTTGCTCTAAGGAAGCCAACTTTGACAGCCATGTGGTTATCTTCAAGTCAAGTGTTTTCTCAGCAATTTTAACAACACAACAAGGAGTCCCATTAATACTATATATTATCATGTCATTCATTAGGTAACACTTATCACAGTTCACAGTGTTGAAAGAGTCAAATTACCAAACTGGATGATTAAAAAGTAAAAAGCGAGGCAATAAATATAAATATTAGGGCCTGGAATGAAATGAATGAATTATTCTCTCTACATGCACTAGCTGGCTGGTCTATTTATTATTGTTTCATGTTTGTTCAATTTGAATTTTAGCAAAAATTACGAATAAAAGTTGACACAATCACGTCCATTATCCTAAACATTACCGCTCGGGTGTCTCGACCAGCCAGATGTCTATCTGTGACCCTGAAAAGACCCCTCGCCTCACCCCTCATCATTCTAGCACGCGCTTCACATGTGGCTATGACGTATTTCTAGCTTGCCGGGTCGCCAGGAATGTTGATGACGAAGGATTTCACGTAATAAAATATCCAATTGTGAAAACTTTTATTCGTAATTTTTGCTGAAATTCGAATTAAACAAACACGAAACAATAATAAAACAGTAGTTTGGACTAATCATCAGTTCGAAATTCGAAATAATGAAAATTCGAATTATCAAAATGAATTAACATTGATATCCCTATACCAGCGGCCGGGGTCATTTCTCTGGTTTGAATTAGCGCGGAATTCGAATTAACCGAGTTCGAATTATCGAGGGTTTACTATATCGCCAATACAGTGAAACGTAGCGGAGTCAGATGCTTGTAGCGCTTTGGTGCCTTTTCAAAAACATGACGGAACTTCATAAAACGTATTGAAACATGGAGAAATATCAGAAAAACATGTAAAATCCTAAATAACTCGAATCCATTGAAGGTGTGTGAAATAAAAAGTAAAAAACATCCATTTATTGATCTGAAGAATTAAATTGTTCTCTGTACGTAACTATTCGGCCGGGCAGGAAAATTGGGAAAAAAGCCAAACGCTTTTATGATGTGATTTTTTCACATCAATCAAAGCCAAAACCAATCAAATCTAAGCATTAAGTGTCACCAATTAATTTAGAACGACTAAAATGAGTGATGGGTACAACAGGAATTAATTTAGAACGACTGAAATGAGTGATGTATAAAACAGATCCAAGGTTCGTAGATATGTATTGAGCCACAGAATATTATTCGTTCTAGATTTCCATACTTCTAAGCTGAACTCACAACGCACATCTCGCGTTGAAAAAACGTGTGGAATAAAAAAAGTGCTATAATTTAGTAACAACAGTAATTTTGCTCCACACAAAGTTTTGACCTATTAGCTCGATTTTGAATGTTCCAATAATTCAAACTTTTATAATTCAAAATGTTTGTTTTTAATTAATTTTATTTCTAATTGAAGAGAGGTAATTGATAGACCTGAACTAATAAATGCTATGTTGCTTAGGTTATCTCTGGGTGGGATATGCAACCAGTCGGACATACGTGGCCACCGCCGCACGTACATCGGCGCGATGCCAGGCCGCATCATCCAGGGGCTGAAGACTGTCGGGGTCAACAACCCCGTGTTCCTATTGGACGAAGTAGATAAACTGGTGAGTACAGCGGTGGGAGAGAGATTGCAGGCATACACATGACTGGCCTCTATACGCCTAGCGTTCCGCATGGATTTCGGTGGAACTAGCAGCACTGGTGGTATCAGACTTCCAATGTAGGCCTACTTAGATAGATCGATACGAGACCTCTTTATTCCAGACCGTGGATTGAGTACCATTTTATCAAGTAGTATATTTTATTGGATGAGCAAAGCAAAGACTCAATTCCACCATACTTTTTTTTTCATGTTTGCGCTTCTCGGGTCAAACGAAGATGCAAATTCAGTTGAATTTTGGCGTACACAAGTTCCCTCATCTAATTTGATAATGTATAGTTTTGACTTTTGAGGCACAATTGGTTGCACCACTTATGGCTTTTGAGAAAACTCATTCCAAAATTTTAAAAAATCCCATAAGAATAACCCGGAGGAAAAAATTCGTAAAAAATATTTCCTTCGAAGGAATTCAAATTTTCACGTAATTTCATTGAAATGATGATGCACATTATTACGAACTTTCACTCCAATCGGATCAACCGTTATGACATAACAAAATATTTAATGGAATGTTCTTACATTACTCAAAGCTATCAAGATACCAATTAAAACCAAGCAATAAGTATCACCAATTAATTAAAAATGATTAAAACAAGTCTTTCTTCATTGCCAAAGAAAGAAATCAGAATGCGAAATGAATGAAACAGGAGGGCAGTGACGCAATGGTTTGGATCTCAAGGTGGATATATATATATATATATATATATATATATATATATATATATATATATATATATATATATATATATATATATATATATATATATATATATATATATATATATATATATATATATATATATATATATATATATATATATATATATATATATATATATATATATATATATATATATATATATATATATATATATATATATATATATATATATATATATATATATATATATATATATATATATATATATATATATATATATATATATATATATATATATATATATATATATATATATATATATATATATATATATATATATATATATATATATATATATATATATATATATATATATATATATATATATATATATATATATATATATATATATATATATATATATATATATATATATATATATATATATATATATATATATATATATATATATATATATATATATATATATATATATATATATATATATATATATATATATATATATATATATATATATATATATATATATATATATATATATATATATATATATATATATATATATATATATATATATATATATATATATATATATATATATATATATATATATATATATATATATATATATATATATATATATATATATATATATATATATATATATATATATATATATATATATATATATATATATATATATATATATATATATATATATATATATATATATATATATATATATATATATATATATATATATATATATATATATATATATATATATATATATATATATATATATATATATATATATATATATATATATATATATATATATATATATATATATATATATATATATATATATATATATATATATATATATATATATATATATATATATATATATATATATATATATATATATATATATATATATATATATATATATATATATATATATATATATATATATATATATATATATATATATATATATATATATATATATATATATATATATATATATATATATATATATATATATATATATATATATATATATATATATATATATATATATATATATAACCAACCAAAGATATGTTGATATGTTCTAGCTCATCCATCAACGCAGAAACAAATAATGCGCTTTTCTAGTTGTAAACTATCGCTTATCCAGTCATCCTACAACGCATAGTACTTTTATATATATACTCATATTTTCTCACACCGTTGTTGTTGTTGTTGTTCCAGTTGCCGGGCGTGCAGGGCGATCCCGCGGCCGCCCTCCTCGAGGTCCTCGACCCCGAACAGAACCACACGTTCCACGACCACTTCCTGAACGTGCCGTTCGACCTGTCCCAGGTGATGTTCGTGGCGACGGCCAACTCCGTTCGCTCGATCCCGGCCGCCCTGCTCGACCGCATGGAGGTGATCGAGGTGGACGGCTACACGCCTGACGAGAAGCTGCACATCGCCTTGCGGCACCTCGTTCCCAAGCAGGTCGAACTGCACGGCCTGGCCACGGACCAGGTCGAACTGCACGCAGACACGATCAACATGCTTGGTACGTACGGCTCGATCAACGTAAGATACGTTTGAGGCGGAAGTATTGTCAAATCATTTTGTTCATCATATCCTATGTGACTGAGAGGAGTGGTCAATCTGTTCAAATCGCTGCGCAGGAGGCTGCGGTTCGACTCCCGCCATGGTCGATCATTCTGACGGGTTTTTTGTGGTTTCTCTCTGTCGTTCAGGTCAATACTGGGATAGTTCCTTAATAACAGGCCACAACCAACTCCTTACCACTATAAAAAAAACACCTAATAAAATAACCTTTCTAACCTTAATAACCTTAATATCATCATCCCACCATCTCATATATCATTCACCGATGCCAATAGATTGTAGTCATCAGTACAGTGCGTTGTTAAACTCAATATAAATAAAGTGAATAAATATATTCCATGTGTTAACGACAGGTCCCGGCCTTTACACTGGACCTTGTACTTTGATTTTTTTCCATTTTTTTGGAGCTACATTCATAGTTTTCTTATGTTAGCTTTCTTATAGTTCTTCTTATATTAGTTTTCTTATGTTTTCTTCTTATTTTTTTAGTTTCACCGGCGCAAAATGAACCCATCGTTGACGCGAGCGCTGTGAAAACCTAATATTCATTCATTCTAACGTTTCACCATGGTGCAGAGACTGAGATGAGTGGTTGAGTGTCTAGCACACTGAGCCGTCATTCAGGAGACCGGGGCTCCTGGATGACGATTCCAATCGCCATCTAAATACAGAATCTCAATACAAAACATTGCTAGCGTTACGCCGATCATTAATGTTAGCGTTCACTTTGAGAGCATTATTGTGTGTTATAAATATTTCAATTTTTTCTCAGTCTCCGAGTACACCCACGAAGCTGGTGTGCGTAACTTGGAGCGCAACCTGGGGGCGATCTGTCGCGATATCGCCGTCAAAGTGGCGGAGAACAAAGCTAAGAACGTGAACAGCGCTCCGTACGTCGTCGACGCCAAGATGCTGGAGGAAATACTGGGAGTAAGTCACGTCACTCGTTCGAAATAACATTCACCGTAATCAAGATGTATTGCGGGTTGCGTTGGTTTGCCGGTTGGAGATGGTGACTTCACTCATTCGAAAACACGTTCCATTTTCTGAGTACCTTCCTGAGAAATACTGATCTCTGCTCTATCTAGTGTTGTTTTGTAGAAATGGCCGATGGGCTGACAAACTTGATGAGACTTTTTTTTAGCTGAGCTGACGTGAACGTATAGTTGGTTCCTTTTACCACTACTTATTTATGCACGATCGATAATTCTTAAAATGTGGCCGGTAAATTGCCACACATTTTCAACATAGGAGGGATAGAAGTGAGGACACCATCTCCAAAAGGCAAACCAACGCAACCCTCAATGCATCTTGGTCGTGACGTAGATATCACTTGACAGAAACGGTGATGACTCATGGTCTCTGGAGGACATTTTGTTATTCAATTTATGAAAATGAGATAATCTCGAGTTTTCTCTAGAATTAGGAAAATAAATATTGTCGTTATTATTTAAAAAAACTAAATTTCCCCAACAACAACATAAACAACAACAACAACAACAACAACAACATCAACAACAACAACAACAACAATAACAACAACACCAACAAAAACAACTACAACAACAACAGCAAGTACCAGTATACAATACACACATGTAGCCAGATTTTTTCCTTGAAAAGAGATTCGTTAGGAGACTAATTTGCCCTCGAGTCACAAGATGTGAAAGTGCAAAATCATTGTCTTTGTTACGAATTATGACGGATTAGATTGAGTCAGTTTTTTGATCAATTTTGAGTTACGTTTTGTGTCAGATTTAACCATAGTATGGCATGGGCTTCCACCACACGTCAACATGTCCGTTTATAATGTTACATGTTTCCGTGTTTGCAGCCTGCCCGGCACTCTAACGCGGGGCTTTGGGGCCGCCTGGGCACGCCGGGCGTGGCGCTGGGCCTGGCTGCCACCATGGCGGGCGGGAACGTGCTGCTCGTAGAGGCCAGCAGGATGGAGGGGGAGGGGAAACTCGTCCTGACCGGCAAACTCGGCAGCGTCATGAAGGAGTCGGCCAAGCTGGCACTGTCCTGGCTGCGGTCTGCCGCCAACAGGGTACGTCACGCGTTTTATAACTTGACAGACACTCCACTGATCTTGATGATTTATTTATTTATTTATTCATTTGAAACTCTTACAATTGCACATAAATGCGCGGTGGCAAGTTCCCTAACTATCCCTATTCCACCGCCTCCCTAAACCTCTTACGGAATAACTTCAACCCTATTGCATTCCCCTCAAAAACACTTCTACTAAGCCCATTCCAGTCCCTACTTGTCCTATTCAAGAAAGAAAATTTAACGACATCTAATTAATCTAGCCCCCTTTATAACTACCGCTCTATCATGACCTCGCCTACCTCCATACTTTAATCCATTTCTTTCTTACGGAAATGAAAAACGGAAATGTAGACCACAGCTTTCCAATTGGCAGCCCGCAGAACCTTTTTAAACATCCCACAGTGTGATCTTATGAACCACTGTCAAATCACAGCAATTTAGTATAACATTCTGTGTACTCAAATAGACCATTTTCGAAAAGAATGAGCCATCTAGCGGCGATTGTTTGAACTAGAACGGGATGCTATTACACGAGTTCGAAAGTCCTATGCTGCCAATGCTATTTAGCACGTTTGATTTATACTATTGCGCGTTATAGTGAAAGTATTAAGTTATAATATGATAGTAGTTTCATCATTTATATGTTTACTATATATATACTGAGAGATTTACACACTGTCAGAGTGAGTAAGATGAGAGATGATGCAAGTTTTATATCTTGGTACTTTGCCTTTAACCCTGTGTATAAGCGGGCTGACGTTTTGAACAGTACTAAAACTCCCAGAATGCAATACCAGCGATCTCGGCTGCTAGGAGGCGTGACGCGCCTGCGCATTGAATTATGAAAATGGTCTATTGAGAATAAATTTGGCAAGAGTTAAACTGTTGTCACAAGGCAAACTGTAGAGGCGGCGTTCAAATTGACATTATGTTGATAATTCCGGACAAAATATTCGTAGTCTGTCCAACTGTTTGGCATGTGACAACAGGCTATAACCTTGTGAGCTTCCCTGCTTGCACCGTATCAGTTATATGGACTTAAATGAAGACATATAGATGAAAAGTGGAATTCAAGTACGTAATTGAACTAGAACCGGGAAGTTTCAGCCATATTTGACATATATCAGTGATAATATAGAATGCCTTGCTTAGATTCTATTTTCAAATGTCCAATATGGCCACCAAGATTGGAACTAGCATATGTCGCCATTGGCCGCAGGAGTAGCGTATCTCGTCAAGGTAATATATAGGGCTATCTATGGTTACTTGAGTATATTAGTGATAATATAGAATGCCTTGCTTAGATTCTATTTGTAAATGTCCAATATGGGCTCCGAGATTGGAACTAGCATATGTCGCTATCGGCCGCAGGAGTAGCGTATCTCGTCAAGGTAATATATAGGGCTATCTATGGTTACTTGAGTATATTAGTGATAATATAGAATGCCTTGCTTAGATTCTATTTGTAAATGTCCAATATGGGCTCCGAGATTGGAACTAGCATATGTCGCTATCGGCCGCAGGAGTAGCGTATCTCGCCAAGGTAATATATAGGGCTATCTATGGTTACTCGAGTATATTAGTGATAATATAGAATGCCTTGCTTAGATTCTATTTGTAAATGTCCAATATGGGCTCCGAGATTGGAACTAGCATATGTCGCTATCGGCCGCAGGAGTAACTTATCTCGGTAAGGTAATATATATCTATAGTATTTATAAAATATTCGTTGAAATCGTTTTGTGTTTCCAGTACGGTATTCCGCTGGACAGTGACACGCTGTCTCGCACAGACGTGCACATCCACTTCCCGGCGGGCGCCGTGCCCAAGGACGGCCCGTCGGCTGGCGTAACCATAACGACGGTGCTGGTCTCGCTGTTCTCGAACCGCCCGGTCGCCACCGACGTTGCCATGACGGGCGAGATCAGCCTCAAGGGAGCCGTGCTGCCGGTAATTACCACGCGGCGAGGCGGCGCCAATGACCTAGGGTCGGGGGGCGCTAAAGATTGAATACTGGAATAGTGATACAGTAGAACCTCAGTTATAAGTTTCTCGTTTATACATTTATTACATTTATAAGTTTTATTTTTTGATCCAACCTGTACGCTCCACATGTTGAATAGTTTCATTAATAAGTTTTTGACATTAATACACTTTTTTAGTCTGGTCCCCTGAAAAACGTATAAATGAGGTTCCACTGTACTACTAAGAGTGAAGGAAGGCTTGGTGTTTAGGAATGCCGTAGACAAGCTACTTTATCGGGGAATTGGTTAGAGCACAAAGGAGCTGTGTCAGGGGTTTGGGGTTAGGTTATGATCGTTTCCTTGGATAGGTCATCCTCTTTCTAAGTAAACACGCCAAGCCACGTTCACTCTTGGTAGTATCTTTATTCCAGTATTTACTCTTCAGGCGCTCTCTAGGCTCACAACTCAAATTGAGGCCCAATTGTGAAAAATTGGGTGTTGTTGAAACTTATTATTGAGCTTAAGATTGTATGTTACATCTCACAACTCACAAGTAAAACTTGCAAGGGACGGTCAAAACAGAACAAAAAGTGCCAATGCAGGGCTTTGGCTTCTTACACATGGTGGGTAAACGGTGAGACCATCAGTCTTATTCTTTTAGCAATGGAACCACAATGAGTATATCTGTGCCTCTACATTCATTAAAAATTATAATTCACTAAAGCACTGAATTTCTAAAGCACTAAAGCACTAGAGAGTACCACTGTTTAAGTAGAGGTGTTGAAAATATGGTTGTTGAGATTTATTGCTTTTTGCATCTGTATTTGCAAATGCCTGTGTTTGGCGTTGTTATGGTTTTTTCAGCTTAATATCATACGGAAATGGCGTTTTATGAAGTTACAAACGGAAAAACAGTAGACAAGATTGAATACAAGTACACAGTTTACAAGTAAACCATCGTAAATCCAAGATGGAAGGGACCCCCAGAAAATAATTTCGATTTATAAAATTTCGTACTAACCAAAAAACTCCACTTCAAGATAAATCATCACTCTTTCCGGTTAGAATTGAGTAAATTTCGTATTGGGCATGAAAGAAAGCTAGGGGACCGGTTGGAGTATGAGTGAGAAACCGTCTGATCGTGTGTACTCGGCTGCTCCGACAATCCCGACCGTCGAATGGCTCGCTTCCATTTGCGCTCGGCCGAACAAATGTTTCGAGCTCATAATAGTCTCGTGGTCTGCTCGTAGTCGTCAAGGTCAGGACTAGCACATACAGGCAGATGGCACGCATGCCCATAAAGCAGTGAACAGCTCACGCCCCAGATAAAAAGATATGGAATTTGAGAAAATCATACTTTTTTTATAATAAAACATTCAAATAACGTGTTTTTTGTGGAATTTTTCGCGTTTTCAAGTTGAATAGTTGGTTTCACTTTCTCAGCGAGTTTAGGCATATTTCGCGTATTATTGCTTCTTGGAAATCATATTATTCAATTGAGAATTTATTGGAACGTTCTTATATTGTTGTTTCATCATCATACACAACATTTCGCAGCTTCCGGGAAACAAACACCTCTGAGTAAAACATAAAATTCTTCAACTTGTATTTTGAGTTCCAAGTTCTCTTAAGCTGGCCTTCCATGAACGCGATTTCCATGAGGCGAGCTCAACAATCAGAAATTGCGTCGCTCTCGTCACTGATTGGTCGTTTTATCATTATGGTGGCTTAAAAAGACGCTTAGTTCATGTAAGGCCAGCTTTATAGGTTATGGATTGTGTTCCAGGTTGGAGCCGTGATGGCCAAAGTATTTGCGGCTCACCGCTTCGGCGTGAGAAGAGTTATATTGCCGCAGAACAATGCCAAAGACTTATTGAAGCTTCCACAAGATGTCAGGGTATGTACTTACTACCCCCTTCCCGCTTGCGGTCCTATTTCGGGCCAGCAGTGAGATTCTCTATAATCTTGTCGATCCAGTTCAAGTCATTTTCGTCAACCACTAGGTTTTCTATTGATATCGTTGCCTAGTGTGATTTTCTATGGTAACTCAATCATGGAAATATATTACCGGTACTGAGATGTGTTATTTAACGTTAAGAAGGCGTACATATTTGTGGCTCGGCAGTAGCTTCACACCGCTTTGCAAACCGGAGGTTTCCGCCATATTCGACATAGCCTATATTGGTGATGATATAGTTCTAATGCCTTGCTTAGATTCTATTTGTAAATGTCCAATATGGCCGCCAGGATTGGAACGAGCATATGTCGCTATCTCTGCAGAGTAATGTATCTCTGCAAGGTATACCTATTATTATCTATGACTTAACGTTCTCGATCGACAAATCGACTCGACAAGACACTGTCGTTAACTATTGTTGATGTTGAGAACTGTCATTCAGACGAAAATGGCAGCAATCTTTTTGTTTTGAACTATTCCAAATAAAGAGAAACTCTCATTCCACTGTAATTAATCATAAAATAGTATGATTTAATACTGACTAAAAGTATTAAATACCATATTCTATGCCAATGGCCATTTCAAACGCTCGTTTTAATCCAAGTAATTGTATTCCGCTTTGTTTCATCAATTTGACAGCTGAAATTTAAGGTTAGGTTTTTATTGTCTCTGAATTGGCATAGTCCACAGCCTGCCTACCATGCAGCACTGGTAGTTCTTGAAAGAGTTGAGGAACAAAAGTCTCCTATTGGCCAAGAACAGACATCATATGACGTAAATAATGAAGTATTTGTCAATTCAATACACTGAATGTAACGTGAATGTTGACAATCCGCTTGTGCTAGTCAAGTCCCACGCAAACTCTTAATACTGCTATCGAGCGATATAAAATTGTAGTACAAATTTGTGATGTTACGCACTCTACCAGGAGTTTTTCTAAACATCGTCTCTGCCAATCGAGCGCTCGTGAATGAACTTTTCAAACACGCGGTTGCAGTTGCTCACCGGTTGAAGTGTGAGATCGGAGATTTGAACGTCGGAAACTAAACGGCATTTTGAAGTTGAACTGAGATTCTACATAGGCCAAAGGCCTACTCGGTCTACAAGCAAAGAGAATTGAACCATCATGTATTATTTCTTTCAGGACGAGATGACTTTCGTTCTCGTATCGCACGTCGACGAAGTAATTCAAGCTGCGTTTGACGGTGGCTTCACGATGCTGGAAAACTCTATCGATATCGACCCTACTGTCGTCAGTAAACTGTAAACAACGTATACTATTAGCGGACTTGCGGGTCAGGGTCCGTTTGGCTTGCGGCTGTAGTATCATTCGGCCTACGTATTATAACTGTCGCGTATAGGAAAATAGCCTGACTCTGAATATATGAATTGGGTAAATAGGAAAGAAAGAACAGCAGCTGACTGAGATTTATGAGTAGAGATAGGCCTACTCATAGTGGAGAGGCCGTTGATAGAACACAGAGATGAAATTAAAAGTACATACGAGATTCTGATGTTTCGGCTATTGCCCTGGTCACAGTAGAGTAGAGTCAAGACTAGTAGAGACTCTACTCAACTGTGACCAAGGCAATAACCGAAACGTCAGAATCTCGTGTGTACTTTTCATCTCTGTGTTCTAACTACAGGCTCTCCACTATGAGGGCTCTCACACTTCACTACTCATAAATCTCGATAAGCTGCTGTTCTTTCTTTCTCTTTCACCCAATTTGTATACGCTAGGGCTATAACTGATGTTTGAGATAAGTTTGATTTATGGTTTGTGAAAAAATCATATATATCCAATAATTTTGTTGGCCAAACACATGTTTTATGTACTCAATTCAATTGGCAGAAAAAAGTCGCCTGCAACAAGGCTGCGTAAGTAGCACGGCCGAGCGTATGTACAGTCGCTAGCCAAGTGACTCCCGACCCACTAGTACTAGAGGTGGGCTGATTCCGATTCTCTGAGAATCGCAATCCTAGTGTTCTATATTCATTCTGATCCATTCTGATCATTTCGAAACAAGCGCCAAGTTATTTAGTGTATAAATGATTAAATTTATAACCAATCAGTGCTGCTTTTAGTGTTACGAGGCTTCCTATTGGTTGTTGTTGGGTTTTGATCATTTAGACTTGATAATCAAACCAGGTGGTTAGTACGTGTGTTTGAAGATTAGTTGATTTTTACCTTGCTACATTTCTAACCTTGTTCTAACTTTTCCTCATTTCAGTTATTTGTATATAAAATGGTACACTATTTTTGTTTCGAAAGCCTCAATCAGTGACATGTTTTTCAAGACTGGAATCATGAACATTCTGAATCGACCCATCTCCATATTATATTTATGACTTGAATTTATTCCTATGGTGCAGTATCGGAAGTCATTCCATTTTCAAAAAAATCTGACTTGAATATTAGAACAGTGAGAGAGCATGAGGGTTGCCTAACCTGTATTCAGGTTGGTCCTACCTAAGCCTATACGTACATTTTATTTTTATTGGAAGATTCATATGATTTAAGTCTATTTAATTATGTAAAGTACGTCAAATAATCAGGGGCATATCCTTATTCACTAAGTAATACGTTGCATGTAAAATGAAAGTGAGAGTGACTGTATCATAATTGGTGAAACCGTGCTTGCAATACTGCCACAATGTGGTGATACCAACATACTTAAACATATTATAAAGAAGGTGTACCGACTCCCGTACTAATAACATGGACGGTATTTGTGGTTTCTTGTGGTCAGTTCAGACTTCAGAGTCAAAGGTCCCGATTACCTGTCACAATTTAGCAGATTTCCTTGTGAACCAGATGTAAATAAGAGTGGCTATGGTACTGGTGGCATTGAATAGCATTGTACTATGAGCAATCGGGACCCTAGACTCGCATTTTGACCCCGAAAATATTTCACTTTGAAGACGTGAGTCGGTACACCTTCTTTATATTATGATGAAATATGTTGGTATCACTATATCATGATACTGCCATGCTAAATCACCAAGGTTAGGTTGGTAGGACGTATAGAATAGTTTCCGCTTCTCTTGTTGCAACCCTCGGTTGGAGACCTCGTGATTTAATTCGACCAGTAGCAACCAAGAGCTAGAGTCTAGGCGTAAAAGCTCTTCGTTGAAGTGAATCTTATTGTCTGGTGGTCAGTGGAGATCGAAACTTCAACCGCTTGAAAGCCAGATTTCTAAGTCCTCTACCTCCCAGGCCGGGTTATTTTCAGGTTATATCGCACATATATAAAGATAACCTTTTACAACATTTATAGTGGAAACGAATGGTTCTATTGTATTTATTTATTTATTTGATATAGGCCCACTTATATACTTTATATACTTGATATGTAAAACAATAAATTTGTTGACATTTCTGTTATTCAGCATTCAGAGGCTTGTAAATTTGACAACTCCTTGGTTCGGTTGTCAGAAATCGCGTGTGGTATAGCGGGCTCCAGTAAAACGTAATGCAAGTGAAAGAAATATGCAATCAATATTTAGCCATAAACATTTTTTCTTTCGTATAAATTGAGAATTCAGCTTTACCTCACAGTAGGACTCGAACCTTCATGTTTTGTTTTGGTTCTGGTTTCACCTACAAGAAAAAGGGGTTCCGGTATCAATCCCAATCAGTATTAAGGTCCCGGTTTTTAAGAGTTCCATTTCAAGTTACCAGAATTTTTTGTATCATTATTAAATATTAATCATTATTTATTTTATAACTAAAGTAGGCCTAGTGTTTAGGTTATTGCCTGGAATGGAAAGATAGAATGTTGTAAATGAACACTGTTTCATTTTCCTGACACGGTTTGGCATGGCATTCTTGGGACTCAGTCCACTTAACCCGTAGTGATTGTAACATGCTTTAAAGTTCTTACAGTACAAGCTTTCCGATTGATTGTCAGGCAATGTCGATGAAAAAGTTTGGTTTAAAAAAAATAATTTGTTCAAACGTACTACTGTCTTCTACTTCTACTTCGTTTCAATGTTTATTTAAATTATTGTAAACTGTTGAAATTATGTTACATTTAATTAATATGTTATTGATTGTGATAGGTAGGCTGACTAACAAAACCAGGGTAAATTTTTTACATGAAACTTTGTACAATATTGAGTTGATAAATAAAGGTGTGTGTACAAATATATGTATATAATATATATTATGTTGTTTCATTTCAATATTTGTGCTATTTTGTAGTGTGTGTACTGTACCTCAATGCATCGTTCCCGATCAATCATTTGTCCTTCCCTTTTTTTGGGGTTACACCAACTGTGTGGACATTTCATCGCCATTCCCATTCTGCTAAGTCATTTATTTTAAATCAAATGTTGATACACAACATAATAAACTTTATAATAAAGGTTGAATTTGATTTTATCTAATACATTGGATTGCTTGAAGCAAATAAATACTGTGTCAATTTAGCTTGCAATAATATATTTTGCCCCACTCCAACTCTCATAATTAGAAGCATCAAATTATAGCGTTGATCATTTTGTTTTTTAGCTTGCTATTCCAAAATAGTTTTCAATGGCAATGGTCAAATTTAATTTTGGCATTAATTTTTAGTATCAAAAAGTCTATCGAGAAATATTGTAAAGTTTCTGGGATAAAAGTGATGTATGCATATACTAGGCAAACGCGTTATGTGTTGCCGCGTTGATGGATGAGCTGGAACATATCAACTCATCTTTGGATTGGTTATTATATATATCCACCTTGAGATCCGAACAATTTCGTCACTGCCATCCCATTTCCTAATTAATTTCTCTGATAATGAGGAAGGCTTTGTTTTAATTGTTTACAATTAATTGGTGACACCTGTTGCTTGGATTTAATAGGTATCTTGAGCTGGATTCACAATGCAAACTAATGATTAGTGACTAATACTAAATACTAAAATTAAGAAACTGAGCATTCACATAGGCTTGAAATAAGAATTAATTTTCATGAGTCGTAGTTGCGCCTTAAGATGACAGATTGAAATTGAAATCTACATGTTAGAAGGCTGTAAACGAGCGGTTCATCGAGCGGGAAAGCTTCCTTTTTCATTGACTTCCTGTTCACGACTCTTGATTGGTCGGACTAATGATTGAAACTAATGATTAATACTGAAGTTGAAAGTTGGTTAACTTTCAAGGTCAGTCACTAATATTAAACACAATTTGAAGGTCAGCACTGATTCCGTATCTGCCAACTTTAGTTAATCATTAATCACTACCTAATCATTAGTTTGCATTGTGAATCCAGCTTTAATAGGTTTGAGTGATTTACAAAAATTACATTATATATTTTTTACATCAAAATGGCTGATCCGATTTGAGTAAAATTTCGGAATAATGTCTATCATTATTATATTGAAATTTCCTGAGAATTTGAATTCTCTCGGATGAAATATTTTCAACGAATTTTTTCCTCTGGGTTATTCTCATGGGATTTTTGAAAACTTTGAAATTAGTTTTCTCAGAAGTTGTTCAACCGATTGCGCCTCAAAACTATACAGTATCGAATTAGTTAAGGACACTTGTGTAAGCCAAGTTTCAACTGATTTTGAATTTTTGTTCGACCTGTGGAGCGCGGAAAAAAAACAAGCACTTTTTTTTCGAGTATGGTGAAATTGAGTCTTCGCTTTGCTCATCCAATTAGAAGCTATTTTCGACATATTCCTATCTTGTGCAGCGAGCAAGGTCTGAAAAGACGGTGTACATACTACATATACACATAGTTATCAATATACCCTACATTAAAACACTACTTGAACTGCACAAAATGAAAGAGCATCGTAAATGACTGCCACAGGCCAACGGATGTTTGTAAATAAATATTGCGAATTGAAATGAGAGATTTCGAGTATTCCATCTGATTTGAAAAAGGGAGTGTAACTGACAATGTTTTGAAAAAAATTGACATTTTCTCGCAAATACGTATTGCATATTTCAAGTGAGTGTTGATTTATCGTTGTAAAAGGCATATATCGCTTTAAATAGCAAAAAAAAAAATTGACCTCAAATGGTTTTAAACATCACAAAATAAAATGTTGAACAAAAAATTAAATTTCATGCCTCAATGTTACATTTTTCTGCACGAATGTTTTTTCCTGTTTCCTTGAAAAATGATAGATGTAGGTTTCACTGTACTATTCAGTAAATTATATGAAAGTTTCAACTATTGTTATTATAGAACCCAAGTTATGATGAGTAATGAAAGCAAGAATGTTACGAACATTCATCAAATATTTTACCGATTGTTTATTACGTATTAGTTATTTCTCAACAAACCCACCAACAGCTACGTTATTCATTGATACAAATTAGCAGTTGATGGATTAATGGTGTTTACAACTAGGCAAACACAGCATATGTGTTGTAAGATGAGCAAGATATCTGAATAACGTATAAAAGTCGTTGAAGTAGTTCTACCCTTGCTACTGTGGAAGTATGTGATGAGGTGCAAGGTTAAATTGTCACTGACACTAAAAGTAGCACTGCATTAATTTGACTAGATATTTATTTACACTGATGAATATAATACATGAATGTGAATCGAGACATCTGACTGTCCCAATGAAGTGTGATGTTCACATGATGACTGTCAACTGGCAACTCCCTTGCAGGTTGCCTTCCTGGTCTTTATATACTAGATTCTGGTGTAGAAGATTCTAGACTCATGAGTAGAAGATTCTAGATTCATGATGATTGATGGAGAGTCCCTTGCAGGATTTCCCTGTCTGTCTTATGCTAGGAATTTCCCCTGAGTGATCAACCTCAGGAATTCCCTACACTACTTTATCGACTCTGGTATTCTACACACCTTGACGCATATACAAAATACTTCATTGTTGGGCAAATATCAAATCTAGAAAGCAGTGAATTTTGGCAACCTAATTCTGCTTTCATTTCTATGATATATTTGATGATTAAAAACAGAATAATTTAATTTTTTTCTTCAAAACGGCTGGTTCGAATTGCTTACAAAATGGTGATAATGTGTATCATTTATGTATATACACATTCAGAGAAAAATTTCATCTCATTTGGAGAGATTTTATTTTTCAAATTTTCTTGCCCAGCCTAATATTATGGGGTTTTTGGAAATTTTGAGACGATATTTCTCAAAAACGGTTCGACCGATTCATTCCAAAAACTATAGGTCTACAGTTCTAAGTTGGATGAGTTTGCTTGTACAAAAAAAGTGTCATGTCGATCAGTCAAACCCTGTGGCCTGTGCAGTGCCATTGAGTTTACAGTGTATATAGAGGCGTCATGCCCTGTTAACCTGTTGTGCGAAAAATCGTTATGTTGCCCGTACATTCCGCCGCGAGCGTGACCGATCCCGTGCGCCAGATTTCGGTGCCCGAGCATGCCGTGATATATCTAGCGCTCAGGTGGTGCGTACGAGAACTACTAGCATGCGCGCCGTGATGTATCTAGCGCTCAGGTGGTGTGTACTATAAACTCAATGGCAGTGCTTACAAAAAAAAAAAAAAAAAAAGACAAAGCCCTATAAGAGTAGGATGGAGTCTTCGTTATCGCTCATCTATAACATGCTCTATGAGGGACTCGAACCCATGCCCAAAGTGATTTCAGTGGCTTAGCTGAATGACCTGCAGGAGGCAGGCAATATGTTCATTTATTTGATCGTCTGTACATACATCGGCATATACATGGTCACACACAAGCTTTGCTTATGTGGGTATTCCTTCACTTTAAAAACAAATTTACCTAGATTATACTATTTAATTAAGAACTTGGTACAGTATTATATTATAACTAGGAAAACGCGGTATGCGTTGTAAGACGAGCGGATAGTACTAGTTTGTCAACTTTTTCGATAAACTTTTGCCTACATTTGTCAATTGGGTGACATTTAAGTTATAAATGGGTAAACACTGCTTCGAGTGGTACCAATTTAGCACATTTATGTTTTTTATTCAAAATGGCTCACCCAATCAAGCTGAGAATTTTCAGAAATGTGTATCAGAATGTTCAACTTCACGCAAAATTTCATTTTTTTTTGAAAATAAAATTATATATTTTTTTTCTGCCGTGTTATTCTAAAGGGTATTTTTGAAATTTCTAAAATTCATAAAAATAAAAGTTACCACCCGATAATGCCACAAAACTATACAGATCTAAGTTAGATAAGGAACCATAATGAAAAAAAGTTTGAAGTTGATAGCTGTAGCCGTTTGACCTGTGGAGAACCGACAAAAAAACATGAAAAAAAACAAAAAAACATAAAAACGAACACCAATTTTTTTCAGTATGTTAAATTGAATCCTCGCTAAAGCTCGTCTAATTAAATCTGTAATTTTGCCTCTATTATAATTGTATCTGTAATTTTGTCTCTATGTTATTGTAAGTATTCTTGGAATAAAACTTTTTTGAATTTGAATTTGAATATCGTTATACAATACTGCCAGCCTCCTGTGTAACCAACTGTTCTTTGGCCTCTAACAAAACATGTGGGTAGAATATAAAATGGTGAAACCTCTAGATGAATCATTCCCAAATCCATCGTTTTCCTGCTTGTATCATTCATTTTTTCTCACCCCACTCCTATATACATGTAATCAATGTTAAATTTTCCTGGATAGATCATTTTCCTGCACGGTTGGTTCTGTTTTCCTGGACCCTTGAAAAATGATGGATAGAGGTTTCACTGTATAGCTCTTGAGTAAAAAGAGACATGAAGGAAATGGTTAGGGCTATAAGTAATTGGATAATATCTTTATACAATTTTAATTTTTATTACAAATAAAATAACATTAAAGGTTTTACAATATTGAGAGTACCTAGCAAAATATTTAACATCCTTGTGGACTTGCTTTAAAACACTCCATTCGATCCTGAAAAAATGAAAAGGAAACATTGTGAGTCCCAAATAGCAGCTTATGAGTAATTGCTAAAACAAGCTTCACCATTGTATTTGGGTTTCATTCTCAATTTATAAAAATGTAGAAAATACAGCTGTAGGTGCTAGATATAACTTGCAAATCTACAGCAAAACAGTGGAGTAGAAAAAGCTCCCTTCACTTGTTCAATTCCCAACTTGGTTTGAGATTTCAAATAAAACCTCTCGACGATAGAATCTAAATGCATATTTTTAGCCCTCGTAGCTTCAATGTTTTTAAAACATACCAAATTCATGCACTATTCTTTCTCGTCCAGTAGGCCTGTTATGTGCATAGTTCTTAATAAGTTTCAATATTGTTTTAATAATAATACCGGTAGGTAATTCAAACGAAACAAATTGCTGAATATATGTTGGGTCTGTATTTTGTATTTTCCATATTTTTGAAAAAATTTCAGTTATTAGTCAATCGAATTGCAATCTTAATTTTCGGGGCAGTTCTACCACGATTGTGGCCCCATAGAACTAAATTTATGCCACTGACAGCCAACCATACAAATGAGTAATAATGCACGCGGCTTTACCTCGAACACGATGAGTGTGTGGTCACAAACTCTCTCCAAGTCTTCCATTCCACGTTTTAAAATGTCCATGGCTCTTGGGCCGCACGTTTGAATTCGAAAGTGCATTTTACACTCGGAAGGATGTGGGATCGTATAGCCACAGAATACTACCTCGGGACTGAAATCAAGAACATGGTAAAACATATTTTTATATATAGGAAAAATAGAAATATATAGTTAGAGGATCTAGGTATTATCGAAGCAATTTGATTGATGATTGTTTGCTCAATGACCCCAGCAACAGAAAGGTTATTTGAGGATATGAATGTACAGGTGATAATGAAATTACGAAATGATAAGTGAAAAGATGTTGACAAAAACCCATGCCTTAAGCAGGACTACAACAGAAGGATATTATTAGCACGTCTAGCCAACACCATCAACAATAGAGATCTGGTTAAAGAGTCACATCACAATGTTTTAGGAGTGGATCCAGGTTGCAAGTGGCGTCATTGAGTAGGAATGTAAATCAATGGTGGCGTAGTACCGGTATCTAGGCTTAATTAAAGGAAGTGTCCAAGGCTCCAATTTAGTATAGGAAACGTTCTTGATTCATCACTTAGCAGAGCTATTGCACACATGCTAGAGAAGTGGTTCATAAAAGAAAATACCAGTAGGCCTACAAGATTTGTTATGCTTGTTACAATGGCATCACCATTGATTTTGTAAGTTTGAAGATGTGACATGAAATAGGGAAGCTTTTAATTCTGACAGTTCGAAGTTCAGCCATGACTGGGCCGTTTTTCATAGGTAGGCCTAAAATAGTGCTACCGTAGTGTTGATTCTTGGGTCGACCAACTAGCTAGTGGCTCGTATAGGTCACGACGTTCTTTTCCTAAAACTGTCCACTCTCAACTGACAGCGAACCACATCACATCGCTGCTGAGAGCCGTGGTCTGTGCAATAAAAATGAAATGCGATTGATGTTTGATTTTACCTAGCTGGCGCGTAACATTGCGTGACTCATCTTCAAGTTGAAAAATCAATGGTAACACATCAGAATTCATGAAAACACTAGGTGCATATGACAAAACACTGCGGGGTAATGGGGCTCGACACTGTCATCGCATGCTGTTAGGACAGTTGGGGCCTCAGGCACTCTCAATTTTACAACTCAATGGCCTAAGTCTAAATAATTATTACAGGCTAGCTAATACCATTGATTTTGTAAACCACTACAAATTCAATGCTAATACTGCTTCTTCATCATTGGTGTTTCAAGGCATAGGCCTAGAGGTCTATGCCATAGATCCCTACGCAAGCATGAAAATGGCACTTTAACAACACAGGGTCCAGCCTATGCCTACTCACTATCTAGAAATGATACAGCGCAATGCGTTTCCAAATGTGTGACCCTCATCAGCGAACACAAATGTTCGGGATTTCTCTCCAGACTGTTCATCTCCAGCCAACTAAAACATAGGTTAGAAAAACAAGTTTAAGCGTGTTGTACGTCTAATTTTAGAGACAGGCCTATTCAAAATTGTACACATCCAGGCCTACTGTAAGTGAGAATAAGTATTTTTCATTTCCTACCTCTGATATTAAATGCATTTTGAATAACTAGGGCCTAAAGTACTTGACCAAAGTAATTGAAACTTAGTCGATACAACGTGCGGTTGTAGGTTATGTTTTGGTTGACAACACCGCCTTCTTGATTGAGAGCTGAAGAACTTGCGATACAAAAATGTTTTTTTCGGGTCTAATCCAAGGAGGTTAGGAGGGCTTCAATTGTTGGTGACTGAAGCTAAAAAATCTAGGTGGCTTATGAGTTTGAATTGTTGGCGGCCATCTTACGAGTGTGAATTCTAACTTCAAAAAGAATATTTTGTAAATAATATTCAGAAACTCCATAATTACAGTGATTTAATCATTTTAACTCATAGTAGGATTCTATTATCACTTGTATTCGTTACTCGAACTATCGGGTTTCTAGCTTTTTACACGATGCCACACTATTGTGATGTATCTGGCTGTAGAAGCAAGTTTAAGAAGAAAAGCGAGACCACGAGCATCACTTTGCTCAGGTAAGAAATCTATGTCTGTTAATAATATTGATACATTTCACCTACAAGCTTTAATAATGTTGAACTTTATATACCTTTGAAAGTTTACGATTCATTCGATGATATTATGATAATGATCTGGGATGGAATAGCATAAAAGAAAGAAGGAATAAATACAGCATTTGTATTTTGTATAACCTGTGCAGAGATTTTACAAGACCAATGGCGTGGAAAATGAGCAGGTCTGTCTATTAAATATTTATACCTCAGTAAGAAGTTGGAAGTGCTTCCTTAGTCTGTCGTTAAACTCGCAGTGATAACATACCTATGTTGGTGTAAAAATGAATAGCTCGAGTTAACAACATGGTAAAGCATTTACATGATTCTCATTTCACCGAATTACAAAAATTATGTTTGGTTCCATTGATAAAATTGTTTCTCATTAATGAAATTGTATTACATTGATAACATTTGATTACATTATTGAGTGTGATTACAAGGCAAGTGTACATCTGATTAAACAACGACCCCTGGAAATTAATAAAGGTTTGCATATTTTGTTTAGATTTCTGAAGGACGGAACTCGTTACATTTCGAAGATAAAATGTTTGATAGGACCGGACAGACAGTTCGTCTTCGAAAAACTGCAGTGCCTCCTTGGTCTTTGGAGTGCTAACCTCCTTGGTCTAATCTAGGGTCTAATAGATCTTGTTCTTCTTCTTCATTATGGCTTTGGGTTCTATCCAAGGAGGTTAGTACAGACTCGGACCTGACCTCATCTAACGTGGTTTAACCCAACTGCCCGGATTGAACTTGCATGGTTAGGGTCAATGGCGTATACAGGAAGGGGGTGGGGGCTCGGCCCTCCCTCCAAAACTTAAACGAAGCTGAACTGAAATTGCATTATTAGAATAAAAACAATAAAGTTTGTGATAAACAAAGTATTATATATTATTTTATGAAGTAAATAATCGGAATTTGTATGTGCTAGTTATTGGGAGTGGACATTGATAGCCAATTTTTTACAAAATTTCTTCCATTTTACACTTGAATGTCGCCCCCCCCAAATATAATCCTGGCTTCGCCACTGGTTAGCGTTATCAAGGTCAGGTTAGTACCGACTCGGACCTGACCTGACTTCATCTAACGTTGTCTAACCTAATTAACCACCTGGGCTGGGATTTCATGGTTGGGGTTATCAAGGTCAGATTAGTAGGGCTACCGACTCGGATCTGACCTGACCTGATCTAACGTGGCCGAACCATCTGCTTGGGTTGGGCAATCATGGTTAGGGTTATCAAGGTAGGGTTAGCACCGACTCAGACCTGATCTCTTCTAACGCAGCCTTCTTATATACCTAACTGCCAGGGTTGGTGTATCATGGTGAGGGTTATTGAAGTCAGGTGACTTCACAGTAGGGTACTTTAGTGAGGTACTGGTGGTAATTTCTCAGCTCATCCTTCAACGCGAGGGAAGCACAGCGTTTGCCTAGTATAAGAAAAATTAGTTTTCCTGACTTGCTTTCCGAAAGCTAAGAAATTATGGTTGCTAGGCCTAACAATAATTAAGTAGGAGAGTTGTGAACCATATTTTCAATGTATTTCGATGTATTTATTACCTGTTATTTCCAATATTGTAGGCCTATGGTGTGATTGTGTGTTGTTGTGTGTACGACATACTACAATAATCTTCTCATTGTTAATGTATACAGAAAAAAACTGGCTTCCGAAACTGTTTAATAAAATGAATAATAATAATAATAATAACTAGTAGGATACTGGGGATAGATTTGCTATGGTGAAACGTACCTTTTCTCATTATGAATTTGAGATTATAAAACATTTGACGCAACACGTAGGCCTATTTGTATTTATCTGATGTTTTTTAGATCAAAAATGAAATGCTGTTTTAGTGTTTGCGTTATTACGTTGCCTCCAGAATGAACAGTGCACAAATATACGAGTTGGGAAAAAAGAAACTTTTATTTTATTTTCTTAAGATCTTTATTTTTCTTTTTTTTCCCACGATTTTTTTTTGAGATTTTAGACTCTCATTCGAACTTTCGCTTCCAATTATAAATACATATAGAATGGTACTATGATTTTCCATATAGTTGGAGGCCTATCGTTCATTATTCATATTACATTTTAATTCTATATCATTTCAATATTCATTTTTTCAATGTTTCAGTCCACTTTTCAAATGTATTTTAAATATATTGTCATCTGTTCATTTCTTGAAGTCAGGAAGGTTAGGAAATTTCAAATATATAAAAAATGAGAATGATAAATATGACAAATTTATTCCATAACAATATGTTACATGAATAATTCTGCAACATTTAATTGATGAGCGTAGCGAAGTCTCCATCCCACTCTTATAGGGCTTTGTCTGTGTGTTTTTTTTTTTTTTTTTGTTTGTTTGTAAGCACTCCACAGGTCGCAAGGGTTGACTGATCAACATGAAATTTTTTTTGTACACGCAAACTCATCCAACTTAGAACTGTATAGTTTTTGGTATGAATCGGTCGGACCGATTTTGAGAATCATCATCTCAAAGTTTCTAAAAACCCCACAAGATTTGGCTGGGCGGAAAATGTTGAAAAATAAAATCTCTCCAAATGGGATGAAATTTTCTCTAAATGTGTATACATGGATTTTACACATTATTACGATTTTTTAAGCAATTCTGATCAGTCGTTTTGGAGAAAAAAAATAAAATGACTGATAATATTCATAAAATATATCATTGATGAGCGTAGCGAAGTCTCCATCCCACACTTATAGGGCTTTGTCTGTGTTTTTTTTTTTTTTTTTTTTGTAAGCACTCCACAGGTCGCAAGGGTTGATTGATCAACATGAAACTTTTTTGTACACGCAAACTCATCCAACTTAGAACTGTATAGTTTTTGGGATGAATCGGTAGGACCGATTTTGAGAATCATCATCTCAAAGTTTCTAAAAACCCCATAAGATTTGGCTGGGCAGAAAATGTTGAAAAATAAAATCTCTCCAAATGGGATGAAATTTTCTCTAAATGTGTATACATGGATTTTACACATTATTACGATTTTTTAAGCAATTCTGATCAGTCGTTTTGGAGAAAAAAAATAAAATGACTGATAATATTCATAAAATATATCATAAAAATTATGACAGAATTAAGTTGTCGAGATTCACTGCTTTCTAGATTCAAGAGTTGACCAACAATGAAGTATTTTTTTATATACGTCAAGGTGTGTAGAATACCAGAGTCAATGAAGTGGCAAGAGTAGAACTTCTTTAACGACTTTTAAAGCTTATTCAGATATCAAGGTGTGTAGAATACCAAAGTCGATAAAGTAGCAAGGGTAAAACTTTTTCAAGGACTTTCATACCTTATTCAGATATCTCGCTCATCTTACAACGCATATTTCGCGTTTGACTAGTTAAAATTAATTGTGTAGGCCCTATAAAGCATTTTGTAACATAGTGAACGACTTAATTTCAGGCCTAATCAATCATGCATTATAGTTTACATGAATGAAAACATATTTTTTCTAGATCACAAATTTGTTGGATGAGCGAAAAGAATACTCAATTTCACCATACCCGAAAAAAGTGCTTTTGATTTTCTGTTTGTTCGCGCTCTACAGGTCAAACAAAAATTCAAAATTCAAATTCTCAGGGAATTTCAATATATTAATCATACACATTATTCCAAACTCTCGGTCGAATCAGATGAGCCGTTTCGATGTAAATAAATATATAATCTAATTTTTGTAAATCATTCAAAGTTATTAAGATACTATTCAAATCCAAGCAACAGGTGTCACCATTTAACCGAAAACGATTAAAACAAAGCCTTCTTTATTATCATAGAAATCAATTAGGAAATAGCAGGGCAGTGACGTAATGGTTTGGATCTCAAGGTAAACATATATATAACCCAACGAGGTAGAATCTACCTCGTTGATATAACCAATCCAAAGATATGTTGATATATTGTTTCAGCTCATCCATCAACGCGGAAACTAACGCGTTTGCCTAGTAAAAATTATGACAGAATTAAGTTGTCGAGATTCACTGCTTTCTAGATTCAAGAGTTGACCAACAATGAAGTATTTTTTATATGCGTCAAGGTGTGTAGAATACCAGAGTCAATGAAGTGGCAAGAGTAGAACTTCTTTAACGACTTTTATAGCTTATTCAGATATCAAGGTGTGTAGAATACCAAAGTCGATAAAGTAGCAAGGGTAAAACTATTTCAAGGACTTTTATACCTTATTGAGATATCTCGCTCATCTTACAACGCATATTTCGCGTTTGACTAGTTTTTAATAAAAGTAAGAACAGTGAAATAACAATACTATATATTTGATAATATTTAATGGGAATACAATAATTTTCCATCTCTCTTTATTCATATATCACACTCTTCTATCCGTAAATTACTCCTAACAAATCTGGTGTGATGGTCTCTCATCCATCTGCCACGTTACTGGTCGCATCGACGACTTCTTCAACAATGACCGGTTCCGTAGACAGTTTCGGGTGTGTTCGTGTCTCTCCGGAATGTCTCGGATCGGCAACCAAGATGGCGTCTGGGTCGAAGCCTATCGAGCCTATCTTCATACTCTTCGAGGCCGTGACTTGACCGTGTTTTGAGGTTAAGTTACTATGACCAAGATTGGACGTTGAGTAGCTTGAACTGTTGTGATCAGAGAGATTGAAATATATTAGTAATTGTCTAGAAGACACATACAACAGAAGAACAACAAGAAGAATATCAGCGCTGTTGTAGGCTTACATCTTGCAAGCGAAGTGGCTATTTGTCGAACCAGAAGTAGACTTCAGATCGGTTTCAGTTCAGTTCAGATTAAATTATTATTATTAAAAATAATAATAATACTTATTGCTAATCATTCTTAGGGGTGGTAAGATCGTCCTTGTGGTACCCCATTCAAACGATCCCATAATTCATCTATTGCCTTAATTGGGGAACAATGATTTTGTATCAAATTTCGAAGTTATTAGAAAATAAAACCAAATTAGCTTAGGATGTTTGTTCGGTCAAGTTGGTTAGTTTAGATAGTTCGAATAGGTTGGGTTAATTAAATCAGGTTGATCGGATTATTTAGGTTATATAGTTTGGGCTGTTTGCAACAACAACAATAACAATAACAACAACGTCTGCTATCTTGCAAGATGAAAGCTGCCATTTTGATGGCTATGCACTGGATGTTGTATGTCCTGTTTTTCATTTTTCAGTTCTTCAGTTCACTATTAGCGGCGCACCATCACTTTCACAGGTTAATTTGTATAGAGGGTTTCTTACAAAATGACGGCCTTCAATTTTCAATAATTATTCCTGCTATTCTAACTTGATAGTTTTTTTTATTGATATTATTAAGGGGACCCAGACCTGCCAGAGTTGAACCAGTCATGTGCCTTTTTCTTGGAAATGGTTCGTTCAAAATACATATTGATTGTTGTAACATGTTGTTCAGACCTTTATCATGACCTTGAGTGGAACAGATTCGAATAATGAGAAAACATTTAATAGTTTTCAACATTTTTGTTCCAAAAATTGCAAATTTTTCGGTTTCATGACATTTGATTGGTTTCATATATTTTTATATTCAGATGTGTTGTTCAGTCGACAATTCCCTCGCTATAAGTTTGTATTACACGCGTATGAATCCTCTGTGAAATTTTGAACAAATTTGGTCGAAGCAATCCGGGGTTAAAAGTTTATATTGAAAATTATTATTCTGAAATAGCGGGCATTAAATTCACAATGCGAACCAATGATTAGGTAGTGATTAATGATTAATTAAAGTTGACAGATACGGAATCAGTGTTGACGTTCACATTGTCTTATTTGTGACTATCCTTGAAAGTTAACTAACTTTCAACTTTAGTATTAATCATTAGTTTTAATCATTAGTCAGACCAATTAGAAGTCGTGAATTCGAAACGACAGGAAGTTAATGCAAAAGGAAGCTATCCCGCTCGAAGAACCGCTCGATTACAGCCTTCTAACATGTAGAATTCAATTTCAATCCGTCATCTTAAGACAGCTACGACTCATGAAAAGTTCGTCATTTCCGTCAAAATTAATTCTCATTTCAAGTCTATGTGAATGCTCAGTTTCTTAATTTTAGTATCTAGTATTAGTCACTAATCATTAGTTTGCATTGTGAATCCAGCATTAAAAAGTGGTGACATTTGGCCTAGTCTATGGGGATAGCACTGAGCAACTGAAAATAGTTCCTGAACCCAAAACATTATGAATATGCATTCAAACAAATTATATCCATATATTGGTCACACTTCAGAAAATAATAATGTGCACAAAACACGGAAAAATGCGAACTCCGCGTTCATAAAAGTCCAGCTCTACGTCCTTCTTGCCTCCCACAAAACTTACCTTAGCCGTTGAAACCTTGGCACATTGACAGAGGAAGCGCGGGACAAGTTCGTGTCCTCCATATTCGAATAACTCACGATCGGCGTCATCGAGTCGGAACTCTTGTTCGCAGCCTCGCTCGTAGACTTCGATTTATGAGAGTTCTTACCGAACAGGGGTTTCGAGAACACGCCTGCATTCTTCAAGAAGGGAGGTCGCCGAACCTCAGGGTGTTTCTTCAGGTAAGCACAGAATCCCTTGGTACTCCTAGAATAAGAATAATCTCCATTATCAGTTCAAATAGATGAGTGTTTTGCCTCCCTCGGTAGCTCGGTCAGCTGAGGCACCGCTCAAGGTCTCGTATAAGATATAAGTTTGTCTAAATGTCCATTCACCTTTCACCTATCATATCTTCATAGTTTTATAATCACCTGCTAACTCGTACCCCTTTATAACATAGCGGTTGGTGGGGTCGTTAAGCAAACAATAAACATCATCATGAGATGAATGTTAAAGGCAAGATGTATTAAGGATTATAAATGGCGACCAAAAGGCCTATCAATCAGATGCGTAATATAAAATCAATGTAAAACGTACGTTTATTGTCTCAATTTGTAGTCTGAATAATATAATCATAGCATGACTGTGGCAAAGCACTCATATTTAAATGTGATTTCTGTGTGCAGTAGGTTTATAAATGACCAAACCGCTTACAATATGTGCAAGTACAATGACTGAGCTCAGAAATATTAATCAAAGGTCAAAAATAGAAGCGATTGAAGGTTGAATTGATACTATATTTACATTGGGTTTAACGACGCAATGTACTGATGGCTACGATCTATTGGCGTCGGTGGATGATATACGAGATGATGGGATGATGAGATGTATAGGTTATTGTATCAGGTGTTTTTTGATAGAAAGTAGAAGTCGGTCGTGGCCTGTTGTTTAGGAACCATCCCAGTATGGACTTGAACGACAGAGAAAAACCCCTTGTGAGGAAGGTCGACCATGCGGGAATCGTACCTCGGTCTCCTGAGTGACGATTCAGTGTGCTAGCCACTCGACCGCTCTTCTCAGTGACAGATGAAAGAATCAAAATATAAATAATGCCAGAGAAGTCTTACTTTAAGTGCATTGTACCATCCCAGACCGTGGTGAATGTAGCCAGATCCTCTGGGGGCTTGGCTCCCAGCCAGCTGGTACTGACTCCGTTGGTCGGGGGTTCGAATCTGTCCGGGCACGTGAGCGTTCGGCCGAATGCTGTCGTCTTCGGCTTCCTTCTTTCCGCCTTGATGTCATTCTGAAGCTCCTTGTGCAACACCACGCGGTAGTCGGCCTGCAACAATACAGGAAGTGGCTATTTGTCAGACCGGAAGTAGATTCTACAAGGTTTATTATCATTTCATAGCGATACATATATGAAACATACACTACACAGTTGTCTTGTCATACAGGTATGAGAAATTTGTCAGTAATCATCAAAATATGAATGAAATGAATATAAACGTGTAAAATATTGTGTAAAATATGTAAAATTCTGTGAATAAATTATATATATATATATATATATATATATATATATATATATATATATATATATATATATATATAAATATATATATATATATATAAATATATATATATATATTATATATATACATACATATATATATATATATATATATATATATATATATATATATATATATATATATTATATATATACATACATATATATATATATATATATATATATATATATATATATATATATATATATACACACATATATATATATATATATATATATATATATATATATATATATACACAGATATATATATATATATATATATATATATACAGATATTTATATATATATATATATATATATATATATATATATATATATATATATTTATATATACACATATATATATGTATATATATATATATATATATATATATATATATATATATATATATATATATATATATATATATATTTATGCATTTAGCTGTAATCCAAGTTTCTGTATAAAATGTAGCCGAGTGACGTGTATACCTGCTCTATCTCGCGCGCCTTGGCAAGACTGGAGGACAGCGTTGGAAGCTCGCGGATGCGGTTTACCAGCGACCTGGCGGCCGGCTTGTCGAACCCGATCTTGAACAACTCGTCGAGCACTTGCTCGTCTATCGTCAGCTCGTCGTGGCCGCCCAGGCTGCGCAGCCAGATGCAGAACTCGCTGGTTATCTGCGCACAACACACGAAACAAATGGGGGGATTGGTCAAGTGTACCAGAAACCAATTGTACTAAAAACCGATTGTATTACAAACAAACTGTTCTGAAAACCAATTGTACCGAAAACCAACTGTATTAAAAACCAACCGTACTTGAAACCGTACGCTGAAGAGCGAATACTGGAATAGCGATACTACTAAGAGTGAAGGAGGGCTTGACGTGTATGAATGCCGTAGACAAGCTACTTTTTTCGGGGAATTGTTTGGAGCACAAAAGAGCTTTCGTTAGGATTTTGGGTTAGGTTTTGATCGTTTCCTCGAATAGGCCATCCTGTTTCTAAGCAAACACGCCAAGCTAAGTTCACTCTTGGTAGAATCTTTATTCCAGTATTCGCTCTTCAGGCGCCCCCTTAAAACCAATTGTACCAGAAACCAACTGTTCTAAAAACCAGTTGTACTAAAAACCAATTGTACTGAAAACCAACTGTACTAATTACCAACTATACTCGAAACCAATTGAACTAGAAACAAACTGTTCTAAAAAATAATTGTACTTAAAACTGACTGTACTAAAACACAATCGACTGTAATAAATAACCAACTGACCTGAAAATCAACTGACACAAAATTCCATTCCTTGAGCAACCTGTAGGGGCGGGGCCTTCCATTGAATTTATAACTTTAACTTACAAAATCAATGCCTATATAGAAGTTAAATATCCTCACCCGGTCCTTTTCTCCCAGTCCACCACTGATTTCGGGCTTTTTAGAATGTGAAACTGGGTGTATAATCTCAAAGAATAATATTGAAACTGAATAAAAGTATATTTCCTCACACTATTCGTGATAGCAGCAGACTTCTCCACCAGGGAAAGATTCGGGTCCGGCTCGTAGGTTCCCGTGGGTTTAGGTCGCGGTCGCGGCCTCCACGCGTCCGTAGCCTTCTCCTTGGACTTCCTGATGAAGTTCAGGTAGGGGTTCGTGTAAGGATCGTAGCTTATCTCGTCACTAAAACAAATATTCATTTATTTTGGGTTTTACGATGCACTGCACTGATATGACTACGATCTATTGGTAAATGTGAATGATATATGAGATGATGGGTATAGATAAGATGAAATGTTATTATATTAGGTGATTTGGATTGTGGGAAGGAGTCAGTCGTGGCCTACTGTTGAGAAACCGGCAGAGGAGAGTCATGCCACTTGGGGGAATGTTTGAAAATTCCCCTTTTTGAATACGATTCTATGGGTTTTGAAAACGGGGTGACTGAAGAGCGTATACTGGAATACTGATACTACCAAGAGTGAACGTGGGCTTGGCGTGTTCACTTGAAAAGAGGATGTGAAAGTGAATGGAGAGGTTGTATACCTATTCGAGGAAACTATTAAGACCTAACCGAAATAACTCTAACCAATCACCCGAAATGGTAGGTCTCACGGCATTATTACACGCCAAGCCCACGTTCACTCTTGGTAGTATTCGACTTCCGGTATGCGCAGCGCCCCCTTGAGAACTACACGAAATTTCTTAAATGTGGATTCTTAAGTATTGTATCAGAAGGCTAATTTGTCTATAATTTGAAATGTGAGTTAAATTACAGTAAGCTTGAGTAAACAAGAATAAGAATGTATATCAACTTTTCAAACTCACTCTCCATGATCGGTGGGCGGTTCCACATTCATCGAAGACACTTCCGACTCGTCACTCCCTTGACTTCCGGTCTCCTCATCAACTAATCTCTTCTCATCACATCCCTCTCCTTCTCCTTCTTCAGCAATATCTTCCATCATACTCACACCTCTCACCAGCGATGGTCTCATTTGCTCGGAAGAATCTCTCTTCACTTCCTGATCCTCCTGTGCATCCTCCGGACACTCCTCAGCCGTATCCTGCTCCTCTATTACCCTCTCATCACCCTCCCGCTGTTCCTCATCTACTTGTTCATCCTCAGGATATTGCTTCTCATCCTCTTTATTCCCTTCTTCTTCCTCTTCCTCGTCACTAGAATAATCGTCATCAGAATCGTCATCAGAGTCGTCATCATCGTCTCGTTTCCGTCGCTTCTTGACGTTGACGATGCTTCTCATAACTCGGACAGGTTCGGGCTCCTCGTTGATGCTCTGGTCGTCTTCGCGAGGGCGGTGGGCACGGTCTCTTGGGTCCTCGACGCCGAGGATCGGAGCGACAAGCTCGAATATGTGGGCATTGTTGATCACGTCGAAGACGACTGATCCGCGTTTGTGGTTGACCTGAAACACGATGTACGTAGCGATACCAACTTACTTCATTACTAGGCAAACGTAGCATATGCGTTGTGAGATGAGCGAGATATCGGAATAAGGTATAAAAAGAGTCGTTAAAATAGTTCTACCTTTGCTACTTTATCGACTCTAGTATTTTACATACCTTGACGCATATACAAAATACTTCATTGTTGGGGAAATATCGAATCTAGAAAGCAGTGAATCTTGGCAACATAATTCTGCTATTATTTCTATATATTTTTGATGAATAAAAACAGGTGATTGAATTTTTTTCTTCAAAACGGCTGGTTTCCAATCTGTTTTACCACTTTTGAAAAAACTAATTTCAAAGTTTTTAAAAATCTCATAGGAATATCCCACAGACGAAAATTCGTAAACATATTTCCTCCGAAAGAATTCAAATTTTCACGTAATTTCAATATGGGCTTGATAATGATCCACATTATTCCGAAATTTCACTCAAATCGGATCAGCCGTTTTGATGTAACAAAATATATAATGTAATGCTTTCACTCCACTCAAAGCTAACAAGTTACCAATTAAATCCGAACAACAGGTGTCACCAATTAATTAAAAAAGATTGAAATAAGCCATTTTTCATCATTCAAGAAATTGATTAGAATGAGTAATAAATAAAACAGGAGGGCAGGGATTTAATTGTTTGTATCTCAAGGTGTATATATATATATATATAATAATCAATCCAAAGATAAGTTGATATGTTCCAGCTCATCCATCAACGCGGCAACACATAACGCGTTTTCGTAGTTAATAATAATGTTAGTCAATATATATGTTTATTATTTTTAAGTACGAAAGATCAACAAGTTGTAGGTGAGTTTTCGAGCGTTTGAAGTAATCAAAGGTCCGTAAATGTGGATTGAGCTGACAGAATATTTTTCATTTTAGATTTCGATACTTCTGAGATCATCTCACAACGCACCATCCCGCGTTTCCTATAGTAATATAAAAATGACCCTTTATTCCAACTTTCACTCAAATCGGATCAACCGTTTCGATTAGACGAGCGTAGCGAAGATTCCATTTCATATACCGAAAAAATGGACTTGGTATTAATGTTTTTTTTTGTTTATAATTTTATGCGCGGCATACACGATACGCGATACGCCGATACGGTTTTTGTGAACATCATTCATCTTCATCCGATTATTCTATCCCCAAGTAACCTGACTGTTGGTGGGGTCATCGAACAAGCACACTTTATACCTAATCAACGAGCATAAGAAGACAGGTTTATCGTTGGATTTGATATGAGTCGAGTTTGTTCAGGTATAATGTAATAATAATCGATTATATATATATATAATCATTTGATTAATTTCAATTAAATTGGAAAAACTGTATTATTTATGGTGGGGTGTCGATAAGTTCTTGTGGATTTGGAATATTTAACTGTTCCAATGCCCAAGCTATCGCTGTAACTTCTATAAAAAAGGAAAAATGAGACAATTAGAATTCGGCCTGATCATTATTATGGTTGTTTAACTCATTTCCTTTCCTTACTAATTTTGTCAATATTTTATTTCGGTTTATAAAACATATCATTTATTTTTATTCGTATTTTCAGTTTTATCTGATGGAGGAAAACTACAAAAATGAATGAAAATGAACGAAATCGTTTGAACCTGGCACCTCCACCCAAAGCGAATTATTTACAATTATGACGTCATCAAAGCATAAGGAATGACGTTACGCTCAATCGTCTCTGTGTGATATTATTCATTTCCATTTCTTTTTTTTCCGTGAGATGAAAAGAAAATCATAATTATATATTATGTTCACTTTGAGGATGAATTGACCGTGAAGGTCCAGCTAGCTAACTATAAATTTAGAATTATACAATTGTCAAAAATGAAAATCAGTTTCACAATAATTATGCTAATTAAATCTGAATTTTAATCAGTGATAATAAAAGAAGTGATGATGAATGAAAACCATAAATTAGAATTGGATTCAAAGTAGGAGAAGTGTTGAATAAACGAATAATAATTGAGCACAAAATATACCTAGCCTTTTCTCACCCTTGGCGTGCCTGTAGGGAAATATATTGGCTCATTTATGGATAAAAGTGAGCGACGACTGAATTTTCCAGTACTTAGAAAGCAAAAGATTTATCCGTCTCTCTTGTTCGCGCTCCACTGGACAAATGAATATATTAATTGTGATGAAACATTTATATATATATACTGGTATATATATGTATATGTATATATATATATATATATATATATATATATATATATATATATATATATATATAAATATATATATATACTGATATATATATATATATATATATATATATATATATATATATATATATATATATATATATATATATATATATATATATATATATATATATATATATATTTCATTATAACCATCAAGTATTGTTTGAATTAGATATCAACATACGTATTAAGGAATTATAATAATATGAATACAGCACATCATATACTCGTAATATCATCAAAATTAATGGCCACTTGGAACAAAATGTTTCACAAATGGGTTGTTTTTGTTGAAACATACCGGCTAGTCCGTCCGTCTACATGAAAATTTGCAATAATTGTTGTGTTTACGAATACATATCTTATTTTTAGAAGAGAATTTATTTTTTCAAGTTCTCCCACCCGCTCCAATCTCAAAGGGATTTTCGAATTTCCTAATATTTTTTCACGAAAAGTGGCCAACTGATTCTGCCTCAAAATTATACAATTCCAAGTCGGATGAGTCTGCGTGATCACAAAATATGGTTTCTTGTTGATCAGTTTAAACCGTGTGACCTGCGCATTGCGAACAAACGTTAAAAAAGGTCATCAAAAATCTGAAGCTAGATCACAATGAATAATCACGATATTAATGTCCCTCATTTTAGAGAAAACTAAAAACAATCATCTCAATTTCAGAAATTATAATCTTTCTTCCGTCCTCCAGAGAACAAGAGTCATGACGTAGAATTGACCTATTCTGTGTAGGAACGTGAGCGGAATAGAGTAATGTCTATACGTCATCACTCAGAAAAAAATTCCGGTCCTGTACGACTAATAATAATATATTTATAGTTTCTGAATTCGATATGATGATCTCTAGTTTTTTTTTTGAAATTGAGGGAATAAAAATGGTCATTTTTCTTGAAAATCTAGTTTCACCGTTTGCATGTTCTTTAAGGAAAATATTGGGTTTATTTTGTACAGCTAGGGGTTATAACATGTGAAAAAAAATCCACTATTGCTATAATAAAGTCTCACTACTTACTATACCTTAAAGGCTTCTTTCTCCAAGTCATTGAAGCATTTTCTCCAATACTTCTCCGATGCCTTCTCTTTCGAGTCATATTTCGAGCGATTCGACGACAATTTGACGGAATTTCGTTTTGGTTCTGACATTTCATAAACCCTTTCACGTCATTGCTCTCGGTCGACTATAGCAATTCTATAAAGGAATGTTCTAATCGAAGATATTTCAGTTTCCATGGAAACAATTTCAAAAATGGAACTAACAAAGTAGAGAAGGTAAAATAGTCTGTTTCTGTTATCGATCAGTCGGCGCTGATGCGTGCTGCTGTCTAGTGGAGTATGTCTGAACTGATTTGAAAATCGAACACAATTATCATTCATGAGTTTATTCTACATGAGACAGCAAATTACTTCAAGGACTGGCAAAAAGCTCCCACAAGGGTGAATTACATGAAATAATAAGTATATATTGTGATTGTTTATTATGGATCGACAATATTTTAAAAGGTACTTCTCCGCACGGTGTGGTGCAGTTTCACAACAATACTTTAAACCGGAAGCCACTTCGGTTGTTTATACTTTAGTTGACACTGAAAATGTCACAAAACATACATGTCACGTTACATATATAATTTACTTCATACTTACTCATACTTACGTATATATTTTCATACTTTATACTTTGATTTATAATAATATACTTAACTCGAGATATTCAATCGTGTATGATATCGATATGTTCGTAAAACAACTGACTTTGGACTTGATTAAAAATGAACAGTTTAACGATGAGTGCTTACCACACAAGACTAGGGAAAGTCACGCCATTTTTTTTTTGGAGTCAAGGTGGCAAAAACTATTAATTTGTCTCGAAACGGTTATGTATGCTACTGGTTTTGTTGTATGTAACAATTCAACGTATTTTTCAACTAGTTTTTCTGAATATTCTTGGAATTTTCAACTTTTTTCCCTTTTAATTTTTGTAATCTAGGTCTACTATTCCAATATGGATACATCAATAAATGAGAGAAAATTTGATAACACTTCTGTGGGTGGTTCCCCTTAACCAATGGTTAACACTAAGAAAAACATATACCAAATATATATATTCATATATATATATATATATATATATATATATATATATATATATATATATATATATATATATATATATGTATATATATATATATATACATATATATATATATATATATATATATATATATATATATATATATATATATATATATATATATATATATATATATATATATATATATATATATATATATATACATATAGGTATAGGTGAGATGAGCGAGATATTCATGGAATGAATTGAAATCTTCACACCTTGGTAACCACTCATTCAATCTTCATAAAACTTCTCAAATATATCCGTAATTGACGACTCGAAATAGGCGTGGTTTCACCAGTCGGCCAGTTGGATCATATCATGTCTAGTCATTTCAAGATACCCTGATTAGATATTTCAATTTGACTACAGTTCTAACAGCCGTGTTGATTGGACGGTATGATTTGTGACGTCAAGGGGGCGGAGACTGCGAGTCGTCTTGACTACGTAGTTCTAACAGCCGTGTTGATTGGACGGTAAGATTTGTGACGTCAAGGGGGCGGAGACTGCGAGTCGTCAATTGTTGTTCATAGAATATCTCAAAATTCAAATGTTATTGGAAAAATTATTTCCCACTTTTCTCGGCATGATAATCTTTCTTATGGATATTCTTATGGGTATTCTTATGGGTGTTCTTATGGGTATTCTTATGGGTATTCTTATGGGTATTCTTATGGGTATTAAAATGTCAACCATAGATCTCAAAGGGCACCTGAACGATTGCTGTCAAAATGTATCCAAATGTATGTTGTAAGAAATACGAGTACGACTAGTGTTGGTTTCTTGTGGATCGTGGACTGTGGAGCGCCTGAAGCGCATGGAGCGCATGGAAGTCTTCGCTCACACTCATTCAATAATGGATGTAAGAATTGGATATTTATTGATACATACATTATTATTCGATTTCTATTTTTTTTTTATATAGACTTAATTGGTGAACAATGATTTTGTATACGAGTTTGATGTTGTTTAAAAAAAAAGTCGATATGTTATTGTTTATGATAATGAACATTTTTTTACTTTTTCTGCGTTTGTAATAATTGACAATATTGTATTAAAACAGATTCATTTGACTGTTATTTGTGGTTTGCCAATGATATAATTATATTCATTGTATACATGCATGTCGTAGGAAGTAAATTATGTTCACCTCCAACTGCCTTGATTGGAAACCAGTAATGTAATTGCTTGAGCTATTCGGGCAGATTGTTTAATCAAAGTTCTCATTAGGCTGTGTGACTACCACATGAATACATTTGTGTAGCGCCGTATATTATAGGCCTAATAGACGAAATTTAATTACTGCTCAATTATTTGCAGGTATTTAATTATATTTTGATTAGTGCTTATAGTTATATACACAAAATATTGATGGTGAACTTCAACTAATTAAACAATGAAATAAAGTAGATACTTGAAAACATTTTGAAAATTCATCCAAGAGTTTTTTTATTCAACATTCATCATTATAACCAAACACTTGTTAATAACAGAATTACAAACAGTATCTAAAACTAAACAAGGAAGATTCTTGAATCACATTGATACTCGAATGAAAAGATAAGAACAATGAGCGTGAATAATGAAAAATAATAAGTTGTAATAATGAGAATAAAATAAGTTATTTATTTGTTCTTTTAAAAAAAAATAATGATACCCACATAAGCCGAAGCTTGTGTGTGGGAAAGGAGAATAAATAAGTATGAATCAAAATACAAATAATGACCTCGAAATGTGTAGGTTTTGATAAGAATAGTGATAGATACGAGAATTCAAATATTGAGAACCAAATTGGTGATGCGATACAAAAACATTGAGTACTTATTTCAAATTAGTGACAAAACATAGAAAATAATGATAAACAAACATACCAACATAACATAAGGAAACAAACTCATAATTAATTGCTCTACAATATATATATATATATATATATATATATATATATATATATATATACTATATATACACATACAGGAGATACATTCATACATCCATAATGGAGGTATTCGAACATAAAATGATATCAATCATTTGATTTTGTGAATATATGAAATGATTCACTCTAATAAGAAGCGATTAAATAGTAGTGGCGCTAGATCAATCAGGCCTATATATATATAAAAGAAGAACAATACAATATATTATCATATTATCAATAAATTGTATTATTGTTATATTCATTATGTTATCATATTATCATTATATTATGAAAGAATTCCCTTCTGTGAAATTGTTTTATTGTAAAAAAAAAAAATTCTCTCTCGTTCTATTTGCCAACGTTACAATATAAATGAAAAGTGTAAACATAATTCTTCAACATTGTTGTAACAAAAAACAGAGAAAAATTCTTATTTATTTCTTAAATAAATAGAACAGATTATTCTTAGTTAGTGTTGTTATCTGTCGGGCAGAATGTGAATAACAACATTTGTTTGGTGAGTTACTGCCGTGACGCTAGACGCTGGGTGCACGTGACGCTAGACGCTGGGTGCACGTGACGCTAGACGCTGGGTGCACGTGACGCTAGACGCTGGGTGCACGTGACGCTAGACGCTGGGTGCACGTGACGCTAGACGCTGGGTGCACGTGACGCTAGACGCTGGGTGCACGTGACGCTAGACGCTGAGTGCACGTGACGCTAGACGCTGGGTGCACGTGACGCTAGACGCTGGGTGCACGTGACGCTAGACGCTGGGTGCACGTGACGCTAGACGCTGGGTGCACGTGACGCTAGACGCTCGGTGCACGTGACGCTAGACGCTGGGTGCACGTGACGCTAGACGCTGGGTGCACGTGACGCTAGACGCTGGGTGCACGTGACGCTAGACGCTGAGTGCACGTGACGCTAGACGCTGGGTGCACGTGACGCTAGACGCTGGGTGCACGTGACGCTAGACGCTGGGTGCACGTGACGCTAGACGCTGGGTGCACGTGACGCTAGACGCTGGGTGCACGTGACGCTAGACGCTCGGTGCACGTGACGCTAGACGCTGGGTGCACGTGACGCTAGATGCTGGGTGCACGTGACGCTAGACGCTGGGTGCACGTGACGCTAGACGCTGGGTGCACGTGACGCTAGACGCTGGGTGCACGTGACGCTAGACGCTGGGTGCACGTGACGCTAGACGCTGGGTGCACGTGACGCTAGACGCTGGGTGCACGTGACGCTAGACGCTGGGTGCACGTGACGCTAGACGCTGGGTGCACGTGACGCTAGACGCTGGGTGCACGTGACGCTAGACGCTGGGTGCACGTGACGCTAGACGCTGGGTGCACGTGACGCTGGACGCTGGGTGCACGTGACGCTAGACGCTGGGTGCACGTGACGCTAGACGCTGGGTGCACGTGACGCTAGACGCTGGGTGCACGTGACGCTAGACGCTGGGTGCACGTGACGCTAGACGCTGGGTGCACGTGACGCTAGACGCTGGGTGCACGTGACGCTAGACGCTGGGTGCACGTGACGCTAGACGCTGGGTGCACGTGACGCTAGACGCTGGGTGCACGTGACGCTAGACGCTGGGTGCACGTGACGCTAGACGCTGGGTGCACGTGACGCTAGACGCTGGGTGCACGTGACGCTAGACGCTCGGTGCACGTGACGCTAGACGCTCGGTGCACGTGACGCTAGACGCTGGGTGCACGTGACGCTAGACGCTCGGTGCACGTGACGCTAGACGCTGGGTGCACGTGACGCTAGACGCTGGGTGCACGTGACGCTAGACGCTGGGTGCACGTGACGCTAGACGCTGGGTGCACGTGACGCTAGACGCTGGGTGCACGTGACGCTAGACGCTGGGTGCACGTGACGCTAGACGCTGGGTGCACGTGACGCTAGACGCTGGGTGCACGTGACGCTAGACGCTGGGTGCACGTGACGCTAGACGCTCGATGCACGTGACGCTAGACGCTGGGTGCACGTGACGCTAGACGCTGGGTGCACGTGACGCTAGACGCTGGGTGCACGTGACGCTAGGCAAGTCCCAACAGCGGAGCTGCGCAATTTTTCAGGATATTTTCACGACACATTATTCATGAAATGCAAGATATGGTTTTGAAAACTCGTTGAATAAAACAAAACGGAAATTTTGATATTCCAATTTTTTCTGACCGTTTTATTTTTGTATATTGGATTTAGGGATGCACTCTACTGATGACCAAGATCTATTG
>OZ023337.1:8237896-8260396 GCA_964007535.1 Brachyptera risi | reverse complement strand
TTCATCACAATCAATAAGAATGTGTTTCACAGTGAGAATTTCATCGCATGTATCGCATCGACCGAGACGCGTGGCCGAGTGGTAACACACTGAACCGTCATCCGGGAGACCGGGGCTCGATTCCCGCCATGGTCGACAATCCTGACAGGGGTTTTTCGTGGTTTCCCTCTGTCGTTTATGTCAATACTGGGATGGTTCCTTAACAACAGGACACGACCGACTCCTTCCCACCATCCAAAACACCTGATGAAATAATCTTTCATCTCATCATCCCATCATCTCATTCATCATCCACCGACGCCAATAGATCGTAGTCATCAGTATAGTGCGTCGCTAGAACACAATGAAAAAAAAATTGTATCGCATCGAGGTTTGATTTGTTTTATTGTGAATAAATAAGCTTGAGTTGGGAGAGTGTGACCTATTGACAAACGGGTCAACAACACTTCTTCTCTTCTCGGATTGCGGATGGAGGAATCCCATTTTTCAATAGTTGGTTTAATTACGAAAAATTCATTATTCATTACGGAATTCCATTCACTCTGCCATTTGAGTTGGCACCATCCCAGTTGATATCAAGTATTTTATCTATCAAAATTGAAAAAAAAAAAAAGTAAAACACCAACGTTCTATCATCTTCATCCCCCCAAATGTCGAGTTTTTGTTGAAACCAATCACAATTGTGTCTACATGCACAAAATACTTTCAGGTCATTCTCAAATGACTGAACCATAAAAATGTAATTACAACTTGATTTCAGGAGGTGCCAAGGATCAGGTGTAAAAGTGATGAAAATGTCAACCGTTCATTTCTGCAGATATGCTAGAAAAAGATCGTGGAAATGATTATTGAAGTCAATGAAATAAATTCACTTGTAAAAAGGCTGCAAGAATGATAAAATCCAAATGACTCATACATGACAATTTTCCAACACAATTTGTCAAAACACCATTAATCGGTGTTTAGACGCTATAGAAACACGCATTTTTTTTAACCATATATTTGTATTTATTCTGGGTGGTAAAATCGCCCTTGTGGCACCCTTTTCAAACGTTCCCGAACCCTAATTATTTACCTCAATAGGGAAACAATGGCTTTATGGAAAGTTTCCTTCGCTGATTAAAAAAAAAAGTTTTTAATTCTCATCTGAGCCGCGAACAAAAATAAACTTTTGTTTTCCAATTACGGTTAATCACTCAGGTTCATCCAACAAGTATTATATACAATACAATCATATGCTAACATTCCTTCCCTTTAATACACATTCCCTAATTTCATACTCGAAAACACCGCATTGCAAGGTTTATTGTGTTTATGATACGGTTTTACATCTCTATCAATGCTAGAAACATTTAACATCAAACTGTGACTGATGTGCTATTATTCATCACGTCAAAATACATTGTTTGACCCTTCAATATATGTTCAATAACATTGATACAGACTCGAATAATGTTTTTGTTTATATTAGTATTGCGTGTTCCTAGCATTTGGATGCTGTATCGATTACTGGAGAGAGAACGACTGTATTTTCCCCGGGAGTTGGCTACCCTGTGAAGAACCTCCCCTCACCCACCCAACCCACCCACCCACCCACCCTTAGATGTACCTGTTAACTACATGTGGATCATGCCTTACTATAATATCGCGTTACAGTTTCACTTTTCATTCCGTTTTGAGTGTGAAAGAGAAATTTTTAGGTTTGGAGATTTTTTTGAAAATAATTTTGGTTAGGGAATTGAAGTGAAATGTTTTTCGATTTCGATTTCATTTCACTTGTTAATTGAGTTGATAAAAATTTTGATTCCGATTTCACTTTTTATCAAATATTTATACCGATTATGATTCTGATTTCTTGAAATCGATAATTTTGATTTCCATTTCATTTTTTTTCGAAAATGATAAGAGCATCGATGTAAACATTCAAACTTCTTTCAGATACTTTCTCCCCCATCTCTTATTTTTTTTATTCTCAAGACATATATATAAAATTACATCGTATTTTATCCAATAAATCGTTCAAATTTTGAAAATTTGAATAGTTTGAATCCATATTTTGGCATAATTTCTATTTTGATCTTGAATATAATAACTAGTAGGCTACTAGTGAGAAAATGGATTCTTTCACATTCAACTACTCTTATATCTAACATTTAAACAATCGGTGTCTAATTTCAACATCTTAAAATTGATCTCATTGATTTGTCTTGGAATACTTGGAGTCTCTGCAGATCAGTCGTAAACGCTTCGATAAATTAGTCACTATATTCAAAATGAGGTTCAATTAGATGAGCGTAGCGAAGATTCCATTTCACATACCGAAAAAAATGGGCTTAGTTTTTATTATTTTTTGTTGTTGTAATTTTGTACGCGGCATACAGGTCAGGAAAAATGCCCATCAACTTGAAACTTTTTACACATATTTCTGTCATACTAGAATAGACTGGGATTGTTTTTAAGAAAAATCGGTCAGAAGGTTTTTTCGTAAAAAAATCGTAATATTTGAAAAATTCTCGTAAGAATAACCCAGAGGAAAAATTCTTGAAAAACAAGAATTTTTCAAAAGCTCTCAAATTTTCATTGAATATGAACAATACTATTATACACCTTTTCAGATATTTTTGAAACAATCGGATGAGAAATAACAAAGAAAACGCAATAAAAGTGTACATTTTATTGAATATTTGGATCAATTGGTTTTGAAAAGTTTATATGCGACAGGTTAGAGCACTATAAATATCAACAAGTTGCAGGTGAGGTTTTTGGACGTTTAAAGTAATCCTAGGTCCGTAAATGTGGATTGAGCTGACAGAATATTTTTCATTCATGATTTCCATACTTCTAAGCTCATCTCACAACGCAAATCCCGCATTTTCATAGTTATTGCATAGCAAATCATTATCCTTGCGCGAAGTGACATTTTCCTTCTTTTTCCTCTGATATAGTCAACCTTCTTTCTTATTAGTTTAGTAATAGAATTCACATGCTGCCTAATATCAAGCTTACTGTCTATCAATCCACAAGTATTCAAATTTATCCAACATCTCAATATATTCCCTATGGAATAAGACAAGCATAGCAAAGTAACAAATTGGCTTGAAACTTTTTGATACATTGGTGTCATACCAGAATAGGTTGGGATTGTTCTTCAGAGAATTCGATTTGACGGGTTTCTCGAAAAAATGGGAGTTTTTGGAAAATCCCCATAAGAAAATACTGTGTGTGTGAAAATACGTGTGAAAATGCTTGAGAAACGAAAATTCTTCAAAAGATGTACAATTTTCACTGAATAAAACAAAACAAATACCGTACCGGTACACATTTCCAGAAATTTTTACATATATCGAGTGAAGAAAAACCAAAGAAAAAAAAGCATTTTTATTAGATTAGCGAAGCGAAGACTCAATTTGACCGTACTCGTACTCTATAAAAAAGTAATTTTTATTCACGCTCCACAGGTCGAACAAAAATACAAATCCAGTTGAAATTTGGAATATACAAGAGTCTAATTCGATACTGTTGTGGCGTATCCGGTTGCTCCAATTCTAAGAAAACTCATTTCAAACTTTCAAAAAACCCGTAAGAATAACCCAGAGGAGAGAATTCGTGAAAAATATTCTCTACGAAAGAATTCAAATTTTCACCTAATTGGATGAGCGAAGCGAAGACTCAATTTCACCATACCCGAAAAAAAGTCCTTTTCTTTCTTTTTTTTTGTTCGCGCTCCACAGGTCAGATGAAAATTCAAAATCAGTTGAAAATTGGCACACACAAGTATCCTCATCTAATTCGACACTATAGTTTTGAGGCGCGATCGGTTGAACCACTTCTGAGAATACTCATTTCAAAATTTTCAAAAAATCCCATACGAATAACCCAGAGGAAAACATTCATGAAAAATATTCCATCCGAGAGAATTCAAATTCTCAGGGAATTTCAATCTGATACTGATACACATTGCACCGAACTTTCATTTGAATCGGATGAGCCGTTTTGATGTAAAAAAAATATATAATGTAATTTTTGTAAATCGCTCAAAGCTATCAAGATACCAATTAAATCCAAGAAACAAGTGTCACCAATTAATTAAAAAACGATTAAAACCTTCTCTATTATCAAATAAGTTAACAAGAATGAGTAATGAATAAAACAGGAAGGTAAGGACGTAATTGTTTGGATACAAATAATCCAAGATGGATATATATAACCAACCAAAGATACGTTGATATGTTCTGGCTCATCCATCAACGCGGAAACACATAACGCGTTTTCTTAGTTTATTGAATATTGAACTCAAAAGACAAACAGATTTAATTAAACAATGGCAGACACAGTAACAGTAGCAACAAATATCAGGTAAACTTTTCAAACTTTTGATGTAATCCAAGGTCTGAAGATGTGGAGTGAGTTGACAGAATATATCTAGATTCTCGTACATCTGAGCTCATCTCACGACATATATACTACGTTTTCCCAGTGAAATTCATATTTTAAGTCTAATTTCTTTTTATTGGTCACACATTGAATACATTCATAATAAAATCGTACAAAGTCAACAATGCTGGCTTGACTGTGAGGGTAAGATAACATGTGTTTGAACATATCGTGTTACACTCCTACTGGGATCAGAATCAAAGATTAATAAATACACACACAAATATAACTTGGCATAGCTTGAAAGTAGTACTTCACTGTTTCTCATTTTAAGGCTAATTTCGAGAGAAAAAAAGAAGGAAAACGATGATTTAAGAAGAACAAAATTGTAATACAGAAACTATTTGGTATAACATTATAATTATAACATCTTCCATTTTTCAATTTTCAATTTTTCACTTTTTTCAATTATCTAACTATATTTCATTTCTATATTCATTGATTTCAAAAATTGTATTTCATACTGATTATTATCCTGTAAACTTTTTATAAGCCAGGGACCAATAAAGGTTGTTTATATTTGTTATAATACATTGATGTAAACAAGAAAATCAAGAATTAAGTGATCGATTTCTTAACAAGGGTTTCATAGTAGTATTTGTCAAGGGTTTTTATACGTGGATGAATAGAATTAAATATAGTGGGAACTGCGACTTAGATATAGGGGGAAATACGAACGGTCTTGCTTATACCAGAGTCGATAAAGTAGCATGGCAAGAACTACTTTATCGACTCTGTTAATATCTTCACGACTTGTAATGATCTCCATTATACCTCTGATTAAATTCACATTTATAATTACTTTCACGTTCGTCAAAGTACAGTGTACTTAACCTAAATACAACTTATCGGAGCTGAAACTTGACTTTGAAGTGGCTGTAAAACTTGATAAAGCACATCAAACCACCTCAAAGTTGTCTAACTTGTTATTTTAGTTTTGTGGTTGAAGTTGAAAGTTTTAAGTCTGCGTTGACCGCAAAAAGCAGATTGGACACTGTCAGGTGGATATTGGCCACGATGTAGTGATACCAACCTATTTTATCATAATATAAAGTAGATGCTTCAACTCCCATACTAATAACATGGAAGCCATTTGTGTTTTTTTTTGCGGTCAATGGACCATTTCCGAAATGAATGAGCCATCTAGCGGCGATCGTTTGAACTAGAACGGGATGTTATTACCCGAGTTTGAAAGTCCTATGCTGCCAATGCTATTTAGCACGTTTGATTTATATTATTGTGCGTTACAGTAAACGTATCAAGTTATAATATGATAGTAGTTTCATCATTTATATGTTTACTATATACTGAAAGATTCACAAACTGTCAGAGTGAGTAAAATGAGGGATAATGCAAGTTATATATCTTAATGTTTTGCCTTTAATTCTGTGTATATATAAGAGGGCCGACTTTTTGAACAGTACTAAAACTCCCAGAATGCAATACCAGCGATCTCGGTTGCTAGGAGGCGGGAAGCGCCTGCGCATTGAATTATGAAAATGGTCTATTCCGAGCCGAAAGTCCCGATTGCCTGTCGCGATTTAGCGGATCCCCTTGTGACCTAGATGTAGATAAGAGTAGCTACGTTACCGGTGGCATTCCTGAACTAACAAAATCAACAATTTCTGTAAAAAACAAATGCAACTACTGACATTGAAATTCTACTGGACCAAGTATAGAATTGACGACTAGTGATTGACCCGCCCACAAACGTCACAAAACAAAACATCCAATCAAATGGGCTTTGTTATGTGGGAAATTTGACATTTACTTATCAGAGTATCTCTAAATACCCACATGAAGTAAGATCAAGGTGGCCTGGCGATAAGCCACGCCTATCAATAGTTGAGTATTGTGGTTTTATATAGTTCGGTATAAAATCGATAGTTGCGCTACAGGCAATCGGAACCCTGGACTCGGGAACTGACCCCAGAAATATATCACTTTCAATACCAGAGTTGGGTCACCTCCTTTATATTATGATAGAATAGGTTGGTATCACTACATAGTGTATTAGCTGTGGAAATGTACAACTCAGATTAAAGATGGCGGTGAGAAGAATATGTCGACTGTACTTCGAATGATTATGTATTTTCTTGGCGTGTGTGTTGAAATTTCTTTCATTGATTCCCAATATAAGAACATGACAGGTTCACAGCAAGTCTACAAAACCTGATACAGGCTTGTCTGTGATTTTGAATGAAGAAAATACAATGTTGGATATATACATGAATAATGGTGAAAAATGAACAGTTGATTTGACAATGAAGTGCGAAATATTGAATGACGCATTTCAAGATATCAGAGTTGAAAGAATGGAGAAAATGAAGTTGGAGAGAATGAAAGTATAATAAAGATGTTTGTCTGGAAGCAAGAAATTATAAAATGATATAATATGAAATATATTGATTTTCTTAAAGAGGACAACATTATTAAATTTCAAACTCACAGAGATGGCAAAACTGTTATTACAACACAAATAATAATAATAATATTATTATTTTTTTTTTTTTTTTTTTTTTTTATTGCTTCAAAAATTACACATAAATTACAAAAACGACATTCACGTGGCATTTCCACAAAGCCCCATAAGGGCTTAACTGTGGCGTTCTAACAGATTTAATTGAATGAAAAGAAATGTCTTCCTTCGTACAAATTAATGAATTATGTGAATCATATTATATGGATTTAATTAATAAATTATATGAGAGGACGTTACTTGACTTGAGTACACATCAAATAAAAATACAAAAATATAATAATACACTGGATCATAATAACTATAATATGTCGGTGATGAATAATTATTAAGAAAAATAACGAAAATAATACTTGAGCAGCAGAATAATCAGAAAACAAATAAATACAAAGGTAAAATTATTAGGATCAACTATATGAATAATTCAACAATGGTCGGTACATGCACCATCCATATTGGAAAGAATGAAAGTTTTAATTTCTCGTTTAACTTCAGAAAATTTTGAAAAATTTCTTAAATCATTAGGCAAAGTGTTGAAGAATAATGGAATTATATAACTAAGACTTCTCTTTCCATTTTTGTTGTTCCATGTAGGGAGAACAAAATTGGAGAGCGAAGCAAACCGAGTATTAGCTGAATGACTGGAATGTATTTTAAATTCTTCTGAAAAATAATATTTCAATATAACTCGATATTTCTACAGCAAAGGAACTGGAAGTAGACTACAATAACGAAAATACTCGGGAAGACTGTGGCTCAATTGATCTTTTATATGATTGGGCACCAATGTTGAAATGATACGGTTTTGAATAGATAGTATTTTATTCAAAAGATATTGAGAAGCATTTCCCCAAGAAAGGATCCCATATAAAATTAATGATTCTGCTAAAGCGCAATAAACCGATCTCAGTAAATTGAATGGTAGAATAGTTTTTAATTTATAAATTTGAAAAGCACACGAGCGTAGCCTATTGCATAAAAGATCAATATGACCTCGCCACGAGAAGTATTTATCTATAGTTAAACCCAAATATACGTGACTGTCAACATTACTAATCTGAACATCACAATTACAAATATAACCAGGAGAGCCGCAATTTAAAGAATGTAAACAAAAGTTGGAATGGAAAATAATATTGACCGGATAGTTCTTTGAATGATTCAGGGGTGTACATATGTGAATAATTTTAGTTTTAGAAGAATTGATAGTTAATTCATGATCATGAGTGAATTTTAAAACGTTAATGAAATCATTTTGCAAATTAACTTCTGCAAACTCCACTATTCTATGAGCTGACAGAATCAAGGTGTCATCGGCGTACATATAAACCTGACATTTAGAGACACAACTCAACAAATTATTTACATAAATCAAATATAATAATGGACCTAAAATAGATCCCTGTGGAACGCCAGATGTGCAATTTTTGAATTCACTGTAAGTATCATTGATTTTAACCGTAATATGCCTATCTGTTAGATAACTCGAGAACCACCATAGCATTGGGCCCCTAATACCAATATTTTCAATCAAGGAAATTAATTTAGTATGACTCAAAGTGTCGAATGCTTTCGAAAAATCAATGAAGAGAGCTAAAATATGCATGTTATCGTTAAGTTTCTTATTAATATAATCTGAAAGTAACACTAATAAGTCCGAGGTGCCTTTCCTCTTTTGAAAACCAAATTGAAGATTATTAATGATATTAAATTTATCTAAATAATTTGTTAGAATATTCGCGACGCATCGCTCCATAATCTTATCAACTATGGGTAGAATAGCAATAGGTCGATAGTTAGAAAAATTACAGTGATCGCTTTTTTTATATATAGGTCGAACCACAGCTACTTTCAAATTGGTAGGTACTATCCCCCTTTTGAAAGATAAATTACACAACTTAGTTATAATAGGACTTGGAATATCTGAAAGCTGCTTCAAATCCTTTACTCTTATTCCATCCAAGCCCGGTTGCTTATTAACATCTAAATGGTTGATTATAGCGTTAATATCACTTACAGAAATAGTAGGCACAAACATGGATTGCATTTCAACGATGGGATGGAAATTATGAAGAGTAGATATGTTACAATTATGTTGTATACCTTTAACCTCATCAATGAAAGTATTGACGAATTGATCAGCAATATGAAGGTCAGAATAAGTTTTCCCAAGATGTTTACATATAACTTCATCAACTGACATCTTATCTCTCTTGCCAATAATTTGGTTAATGTTTTGCCAAATATTTTTAATATTGCTTCCTGAATTTTCAATCGATCTTCTAAAATACCCTTGTTTAGCTCTCCATATCAGTTTATTAACTTTATTTCTACACCTAACATAATCGATTCTGAAGTATTTTTTTATTACATTGTTGTTACAATTCTTCCACTTCCTAAATTTAGTGTCCCTCTCCTTCAGTTGAATCAAGATCTCTCTTGTCATTCAAGATTTATGGATTTTTACTTTTTTTGAATTAACAGGCTGTAAAATAGAGGCAAAATCATAGCAATCTTTCAAAAGTGAAACTAATTTATCATATAATTCATTGCAATCATCAATATCTAATAATACTTTCCAATTGCATGTTTTGAATTTACGGCTGAGAATTACCTCATCTAATTTATATTTATAAGCTAATTTGCCAGCTGCAGTTTTACTCACTGATACACTTTCAACAGGTATTAAGACGGCTAGAACCATGTAATGATCAGCTAATTTTGTAGTGAAAATGGCTGAGTTAATAGTGAATGATTTACACCTAATCCAGATATGGTCAATGCAAGATCTTGATAATTTACCTAATCTCAATTCTTCGCGTGTGTAGTTATTAATACAATTAGAAAAACCGTTTGTAGCCAGAATATTCTTGTACGTCTCAACATTACTATCGTTTTCAACCAAAATATCCAAATTTATATCACCAAAAATCAACGCATTCTGACTTTTAATGCATTCAACATACTGTCCTAATTCTTGAACAAAAAAGTGCTTGCTAAAATTAGGAGGTCTATAAACTGCTAAAATTGTAATTTTAGTACAACTATTATTATTAATGATCAACTCCCCAGATATACCTTCAAAAAAATCAAACTTACTTATACAGTCAGAAACAAATCCATATGAATCTTTAAAATAAAGAACCAAACCTCCTCCTCTTTTATCTACACGCAGTTTATGAATGGAGTTATATCCATGAAAATTATAAATCTGATCTAATTCGTTAACAGAGACTTCACTCAAAAGTAATACATCAAAATTGCCTAAATGATTTGAAAGAATAATATGCAGTTCATCCCAATTTTTTTTTATCGACCTTATATTAATGTGAATGATTGATATTCCACTTGTTTTATCAAACCATATATCTAGATCATCGATTATCTCAGTATTTACTGTTTCAAATTCATTACCTATATCACCAAGCCAGTTTGTCATAAATCGCAACGTTAACTAGGTTTAACTAGATTAATTTGCTTTCAATGTCCGCGAACGAAGAAATTGTAACAACAAATCTACTGCTTATAATTTTATTTATAATAATTATAATGTATATCAAACCTATATCGTACCAATGACCATAACATAAACACAATAATATATGTATATATATATATATATATATATATATATATATATATATATATATATATATATATATATATATATATATATATATATATATGGGATAATATAGTTATGTCGAAAAAGATACGTCTCGACCGGGATTCGAGTCCGGGACCTTCTGCTTGCCGGGCAGGTGCTCTACCACTAAGCTACCAAGGTATTATCTTTTTCGACATAACTATAATATCCCAAATATCTTGTTATTGGATCGTATCCAAGAAGTTTAATCATCATATATATATATATATATATATATATATATATATATATATATATATATATATATATATGTATATATATTCGAATATGTGAATTGTGTTTTTGTAACAACAACTATATCTATGTAATCGATCTACAGTTAGAATTAAAATATCTCTCTCAAACCTAGATAACCAATTAAATTGAGTCATCACTCTTTCTAGGGCAGACTCCTTATATTAATCTGTTCCTGCCAGTTCCGACTTCTTCCTCCTCTACTTCACTACTACATATCCTCTGCTCCTTTTTCTTTTCCCACGAGTAATTGCTTCACAGTTCTCTATCCTCCCACAATATCTCGTCTACCACTTCCTCCTATTTTTCTCCTCGGTTGATTACCCCGAACTTGACTCCCTCCTGCCACCATACTTTTGGTTTTCCAACTCTTCTCTTAGCGCCATTGTTTTCTGCTATTTCAAACATCGCTGTCGGTATTCCCTCTTTTTCCATCCGCCTGTATTTGCAATGTGAATGAATAAACTAGGAAAACGCCATATATGCGTTGTTAGACGAGCAGATAGTAATAGTATTTCGACTTTTTTGTCAAACCTCTCGTACATTCGCCAATTGGGTGACATTTGAGTTAGAAATGGGTAAAAACTGCTTCGAGTGGTACCAATTTAGCACATTTTATAGTTTTTATTCAAAATGGCTCACTCGATCAAACTGAAAGTTTTCAGAAATGTGTATCAAAATGTAACTCAACTTCACGCGAAATTTCATTCTTTTTGAAAATTAAAATATTTTCTTTTTCTTCCGACGTGTTATTCTAATGGGTATTTTTGAAATTTCTAAAATTCATTAAAAAAAAAGTTATCACCCGATAATGCCACAAAACTATACAGATCTAAGTTAGATGAGGAACCATGACGAAAAAAAGTTTGAAGTTGATAGCTGTAGCCGTTTGACCTGTGGAGAACCGACAAAAAAACATGAAAAAAAAAAAAAAAAAAAAAGAACACCAATTTTTTTCAGTATGTCAAATTGAATCCTCGCTAAAGCTCGTCTAATAAATGAAACCACCAGCGCGCTAGTTTTGTGAAATGGGAGATACCTCCTACGAAACCTTCCTTCGTGAATGCAACTTGCAAGTATAGAGTGGGCCCAGATCCTAACATTCTATGACTTGAATATCCTTTGAACACCATGTATTAATGGGAGAGTCAAACAAGCCATTACACACGCCATTAACTAATTACAGTCTTGTATCTACTTCCCAAGACCCACTTATCTCAATAATAATTGTGACTAGGCAATTAGACGAGAGCATGCGTAGATCACCGATCACTGTAGTTGACTGTTAATCAAGGTGAGAGATCCTAAAATTAACAAATACATTAATAAATACCCTTATTCTCGAGATTGTGAGATTATGAGATGAGATTGTTCAGGTGGAATTCTGGTAATCTCACTGAAAATGGCTGATTGATATTCTCGAAACACTAATTTCTTTCATGGCAATCAACATTTCACTTGAAAATCTCACCACCCATTGGTTCACTCGACATGGCTCTGTATCACTGCCACTACGATAATTAACTAGGGAAGGCAGTGCATCCTATTTGTTTACACTTTCACGGGCCGCTATATTACCTATAATATTTGCTATAATCTGCTAGCCTCTTAAAGGGTATCTCTCATATAATAAAAACAATTCCATTTCATATTTCACGATTTTTCAACTAGGGAATAGCAAAACGGTGAGAAGTGAGATAAAATAGCGGAATTAGATAATAATCTCATCTCATTTCACTCATCTCATCTCATAATCTCATAATCTCAAGAATAAGGGTTCTGATGCAGAAAATATTTGTCGAGAATATTGACTCAAATTTCATTAGATGAGCGAATGCGAAGACTTCTATTTTGTCTCTTTATGGAGCTTTGTCTTTGTTTGTTTGTTTGTTTGTTTGTTTGTTTATTTGTAAGCACTTCCCAGGTCGCAGAGTTTGACTGATCGATATTACTTTCTATGTACACGCAAATTTATCCAACTTGGAACTGTATAGTTTTTGAAATAATCGGTTCCACCAATTTTGAGAAATATCATCTCAAAGTTTCTAAAAACCCCATAAGATTAGGCCGGGAAAGCAAATTTGAGAAATAATATCTCTCCAAACAGAAAAAAAATCTCTGAATGTGAACAAATACAAGATACACATTATCACCATTTTGTATGCAATTCGAATCGGCCGTTTTGAAGAAAATAATTCAATTAACTGCTTTTATTCATCAAATATATGGAAATAATAGCAGAATTATGTTGCCAAGATTCACTCCTTTCTAGATTCGATATTTTCCCAACAATGAAGTATATTTTATATTACGCGTCAACTCCCGTCAAGGTGTTTAGAATACCAGAGTCGATAAAGTAGCAAGGGCAGAACTACTTTAACGACTATTATACCTTATTCAGATATCTCGCTCATCTTACAACGCTTATGCAGCGTTTGCCTAATATTGAAAAATTTGGAAAGATGACAGCAGAGCTTGTAAATACTTTTGAATCTGAAGTAAAATGCTATCTCATATAGAGAAACGATTTTATCACTTACGAGATTTTTATGTAAGGTTGGAATAAGCGAATGGAATGACGAAACATAACATGTAATGTGTATACTGTGAATACATATTATTATTATATTATTATTATTATCATTATAATAATATTTATAATTCTTATGGTAGACAAGAGAAGCAATTCCTGATTCCAAAATTATTCAATAAAATCCCGGCTGAATTAAGAAAAGTATCAAAAATATCACAAGTGAAAATTGACCTGAAGCAATGGATATCTAAGAATGTGCAAATACTTGACCAGAGATGAAAAATAAGAGGCACACTAATGATGCTTACCCAACATATATAATGCTTCATTCCCTTATTCACTTCTTTAGCCTATTTACTTTTTCAATTGCATTGTTCAGAAGGAAACATATATATTTATACATTCAACTATTTTTATTCTTATTCCGCGTAGCTTTCCAGATGTTTATTTTTATGACCATATGTGTAATATGTTAACAGTGTGTAGACCCACAGACAAGTCAGATCTTAAAAAATCTGTAAGAGAAAAAAAAATTATTATTATTATGTAACAGTAACACTCGATATTTTTGCGATCAATTTTCACCTCACCGCGTACCGTTACGTGCGAATCAGATGTTTCCTATTGTGAATGTAGATTATTCTTTGCATCGACAATATTTCAAGAAATACTTCCCTGAATGGTATCAAGCAGTTAACATGCTCGAACAGGAAGCCATTACGATCGTTTATATGCTAAGTTAACACTGAACATGTTTTTCTGTAGGTAGGTTTCACGGAAGACCATTTCTTGTGTCAGTATAATACGCGCTTAGGGAATGCATGCATGGTCCTTATACAAATAGAGAAATTAATATCTACAACTTTTTTTGGTGTGTTTTAGTACCAGTATAATTGAGAAAATAGTAGACCTATATCAACTCCAAGATAATTTTATGCTCTTAAAATTATACATTCTATTTTTGTGGCTTCAACCAGTTTTGAGATAACAAATCAATGAATGTTTAGAATGTGATGAAATTTATCGACGTATTATCTTAGAATTGATTTGATTCACAATGATATAATGTGATATTATTGAAGAACATAACATTGTCTTGGAGTTCGTATACTTTCTTGTTCAATGACACTGCGGTTCGTGAACATATAAAAAAAAACTGCTAAAGATAAATTCTCTATTTGTATAAGTGTATAGTGCAACCCCTTCCCTCCTTAACATCAACAAAATTGATTTTTTAATATAAAAACATAAACTAATGGGATCGAGAATATATATAATATGTGAAGTAGATCATTTTGATAAGTTTGAAATAATCCATTTTTTCGTTCATGTTTTTTCAAGTTGGTGTTGGCAAGGGCTAGTTGAACACAAACTTCTGTATCATTTCGTCGTTGTCATAAATTTCGTTTTCATTGTTGTGGTGCATTAGCTAAATTGACCTTAACCAACCAGATTTAATTCTAGAATTACCGGTAGTGCTAACTGTGAGTTCTTAAAACCGCTTATCACCATGGTTACCCAATCTATTTGGATTCACTAACTTCCAGAATAAAAATAACTAGACTTGATAGTACTGGGCCTTGATTAACAAACTAACTATACAAACTATAACTACCGTGGCTCATTCAGTTAAGGCAACACTTTTGACAACGAAATCAGCAGGGGGGTGTGATTAAATCTTGCGTAAGACATGTATTTTTGTGAATTTGAGTAAATTGAGTTTTTTGAAGTTATTGTATAGCACACGAGAATCAGCATTAGTGTCATATTCGTTAATTTTTAATGTATTCAATAATCATAATTATTTCCAATCGAATGTATATTAAGGTATACAATCTAATACAATCATGAACATTAATATTAATGAAACAAATGAGTTTTAAGAATGGTTCTCAAAATAAAATAAAATAATTTCACATGAACATTACTTCAACATAACATCATAAATTCAAGACCACAACATAACTTCACAACTTCAAGAAATTCGCAGGTTTAATTGCTACCAATTCTCAAAATTAAAATAACTAAACATTCTGTAACAAATGAAATACATGAGAGAAAACCTCATTAAACATGTTTATGAGTTCGATTTAAGGCCCACCGCCTGCTCGACATGTATATGAGTTGAATTAAAGACCACCGCCTGCTTGATGAGAAGAACGCGTCACGGAGTTTATTTGATTTGAATGGACGTTGTTTGGGTTTAGTCTAGAGCTGGAACAGCTGCGTGGGGCGCTGTCAATGTTTGAAGTTCTACCCGTCCGATAATCCTTCATTCTGAATGATGGAATGATGGAATATATATATATGTATATATAAATATATATATATATATATATATATATATATATATTATATATATATATATAAAATGACAATGATGATTCATCTCGTCTATTTCGATCACAAATACTTGATATAGACCAGTTAATATTCCACATAATTAACAAAGGAGTGTAACGAATGAGTCATGATATGTTATAAAATGTAATGTTGAATAAAACAAAATAATCACATGGAATAATACATGTTTATGTGTGTATCTATGTATTTATATATATATATATATATATATATATATATATATATATATATATATATATTTATATATATATATATATATATATATATATATATATATATATATATATATATATATATATATATATTGGCGTATGTGTTATCTCGCATACTTGAGCGACTGAGACGAGTGGCCGAGTGGTAACACACTGAACCGTCATTCAGGATACAGGAGTTTGATTCCCGCCATGGTCGACCATCCTGACAGGGGTTTTCTGTGGTTACCCTCTGTCGTTCAGGTCAATACTAGGATGATTCCTTAACAACAGGCCATGACTGACTCCAAAAAACACCTCATAGAATAACCTTTCATCTCACCATCTCAGCATCATTAGACGAGCTTTAGCGAGGATTCAATTAGACATACTGAAAAAAATTGGTGTTCGTTTTTATGTTTTTTTTTTTTTTATGTTTTTTTGTCGGTTCTCCACAGGTCAAACGGCTACAGCTATCAACTTCAAACTTTTTTTCGTCATGGTTCCTCATCTAACTTAGATCTGTATAGTTTTGTGGCATTATTGGGTGGTAACTTTTTTTTTATGAATTTTAGAAATTTCAAAAATCCCCATTAGAATAACCCGGAGGAAAATACTTGAAAAATCAAAATTTTTCAAGACCTCTCAAATTTTCGCCGAATATAAAGGAAACTATTAAGCACATTTTGAGAGATTTTTCGCATCAATCGGATGAGAAATAACGAAGAAAACGCATTTATAAAGCATTTTCCCATCAATTTAGGCTATTACGGGAACCAATTAAATCTATAGCAACAAGTGTCACCAATTAATTCAAAACGATTGAAATGAATGAAGAGGAAGGCCGTGACATAACTGATTCTCGTAAGGTTTTTGAACGTTTGGAGTGATCCAAGGTCTGTAGATGTAGATTGGGTTGACAAATTATTTTTCATTCTAGATTTCTATACCCCTAAGCTCGTCTAACAACGCGCATCCCGCGTTTTCCTAGTATATATCATTCACCGACGCCAATAGATCGTGGACAACAGTAGAATGCGTCGTTGAATTCAGCAATATAAGTAAAATACAGAAATAAATACTTGAACGATTCAATTACGTATGTCAATATTTATTACAATATTTAGTCAATATTACGTACGTTTCATGGATAATACAAGTCATTTAATGAAGGAACTTTCAACACATCATACATACTATGTATATAATATCAATAATTACATTTAACTGCTCAATATAAACTATATGATATAGTCATATACAGCTATATATCTATAAAGCTATCTATGAAGCTACATAACTTAATGCTCAACTTAATGGCAGTTCAATATCAAAATATATTCATGGTAATATAATGTGTTGGATGGTTCTTTACAGAACAACTTGAATTATTCATAAGACTCAACGATTGACTCACATGATGAGTCGTTCAAATATGTGAGATATCACATTTAAAAAAAAATAAAAATAAAAATAAAAAGAATAATATATATATATATATATATATATATATATATTTATATATATATATATATATACATATATATATATATATATATATATATATATATATATATATATATATAAATATATATATATATATATATATATATATATATATATATATAATATACACATTTTTTTCCTTCTGTGTAAGATGAACCCAATGAGTGAGGGAGAAGATCACTCGAGACCATCGTATTGAGGACATATCACATTTTTTTATCATTACCAGATGTCATTGTCATTTCATTATTACTAGCTGTCATTCCATTTTTTCACTAACAAATGTCATGTAGGCCTATATCAGATCTTTGGCATAGTGGAGATGACATTACAGCTGACAGACTACATAATTTTTTTCGTGGTTCAAAATATATTTTCATCGTTATCGAAATACAAAAGTGTATTCGAAGTTTGCCATCGAACAACGATTTATCGCCAGTAAAGGTCGTTTACTCTTTATTCTGTTTATAACGAGTTTTCTGATCAACATCCGCCGAGTTCTCCGCACCGCATATTTATAGACGTGTGAGGTATTTGTCATAGAGTAGAATACTCCGTTTATTTGAATAATTAAACTTTGATTTCGATTCCGGCTAACTCGCTATACGAATTTTCGTGAAACTAATAAACAATCTCGTTTCTTGTTGTAGTTCGTCGGATAGTATCCCTACGCGATAATCACGTTAATGACTACGCGTGAAAATAGTTTGTTTCATTGTTGATGAGTTTACGGGAGTCGTTTTAGCGAAATATCAGAGAAACACAGATAATTATAATAGCTTCAAGATGATATAAGTTATAACTATTCAAGTCATGTCGCATAATTGTCAAGCATATACAGCTAAAAAATGTGTTTCTTCAGCTGTATTCGCTTGACAATTATGCGACATGACTTGAATAGTTATAACTTATATCTATGAATACCAATAAGGTAACGGGATAAGCAATATGGCGTAAGTAATCAGCGCGCTTTCGAGTAAATTTCTGAGATTCGCAATTTCAAATCAAATCGTACGTATTAGGCTCGTATTTCATTGTATAGTACATAGTTGTATACTTGCATTGTTTCTGATATTTCTCGTAAATGATGAGTATAATTATCCAGTTATCAAATGGTAAATATAGCAGTAGGGCTCTTGACTATAGGGGTCTGAATGCTTTTACAGACGTATTTTGAATATTATAGATTGGTCAATTCCAATGAAATTTAACCCAATATTGTTTAATGCAGTTGGGAAGAGCTGGATTTACAGATTACATTACATCAATTACTGGTATAGATCAACATACAATAATACCAGCAAATCATCATAACATTTGTGAGGCGGCATCCCTTTGATATACGCATGGTGCGAAAGGAAACCGCCATGTTGCTTATCCCGTTACGTTATTGATGATCATAGCTTATATCACCTTGAAGCTATCATAATTATCTGTGTTTCTCACTTATTAGAATTCCGATATCTTATACGGTTCAAAAGTTATCACCAAAAACTGATATTTCGATAAATCGACTCCCGTGGACTGTTGACGACTTTATTTGGCCATATTTAGTAAGGGAGCCGTTCTTAGATCTAACCTTGCTATACTATAACAGTGGCAAACTAATACAAAGAAAAATACTGAATCTACGTACTAGGACTAGGACTAGGTCCTAGTCCTACGTACTAGTACTAAATGATACAACTATCATGAGAATCATGAGATATTCCTATGATAATGCAGCCAAGGAGACTCAGCTGCCCTCGCACCGAACTGTCAGAGTTCCGATAAGCCCGGCTGGAGGATATCAACATTTTTGTTCTGTGTTTTTAGCAAACTCACGTGTGAGACAGAATTTTCAATTAAAAAATAATAAATATTCATATATATATATATATATATATATATATATATATATATATATATATATATATATATATATACACATATATATATATATGTATATATATATATATATATATATATATATATATATATATATATATACATGCATATATATATATATTTAATTTATATATATATATATATATATATATATATATATATATATATATATATATATTATATATATATATATATATATATATATATATATATATATATATATATATATATATATATATATATGTTCATATATTCATATATATATATATATATATATATATATATATATATATATATATATATATATATATATATATATATATATATATATATGTTCATATATTCATGTCAACGTTTTATGATCTTCCACATTTCTAGAATCACCCTGGCGGGAACCTCTTACCCTGAACAGACTGAGGACGCCTTAAATTCAAATTTTAATTTCTGAAAAAAAATCATTTTCCGTGGCCGCAGATGTACGAGCGTTATCATGCATGTATGTAGGGCGCATGCGCGTGGCGACTACCCCTGCACAGTGATAGGTGACCGCTTGCTGTAAGGCTTGTTCAGATACTAGCTGACTGTCGCACGGTAAGCGTCGTCCCAAGTCACACCCTACTAGATACTACGCGAGGTAAGCGCTACGTTTATTAGATCGCTTTTACAATGTTCTGACTAACTTACAGAGAAAGTGATTTTATGTCATTTGAATTTTTATTTTTTTTCATCTAGAGACGGATTTACGAACTCTTGGTTAAGTCATGGTTAGTTAAGCATTAGTTAGGATACGATAATAATGATGATTATATTTATTGTCATGAAATCTAAGTAACAATGGTATAGTTTGATTTAAATGTTTTCTTTAGGATGTACCGAGAGATATTGAAAAAACTGAATGGAATGAAAAATTGAGAAACAAATTATTAAGCTAATTGATAATTATGTATTGAAATTTATATTTTTAAATTTCAATACATAATTTAATGAAATGTTAATAATTATGAAATCAGAGAGTGTGAATATACGTAACTAAAGGGTGATAACAAAGTTTATTCACTAATTATTTTTTAATCCATTAACTATCAGTTTGCAAGATCGGGTGTTACATCGACAACTTGAACTAATTTACATTGTTTCCCAATCAAGACTGGGATAAGTTGGGATCGTTTGAACCGGGTACCACAAAGGCGATCTTACCTCTAAAAAACGACAAATTTTGACTATGGGTTGATAGAACAGTATGATAATTTTAAATAATAAAAAGCAAATAATTTTCATGTTTTTCCCATAGGAAAGAACGATAAGGTAATAAAAAGTGTCAAAATTCATTCTGGCGTAATTCCAGTCGGAACAACGTCAAATAATAATTTGACGTTGTTCAGTGGAATAAAGTCAAATGCACTTTTTGATTTCATTCCTACGCTAGGTTTTCATGAAAATAAAATACGGAAAAAAGTCAAATTTCTATTTGACTTTATTCCAGTCGAAACAACGTCAAATATTAATTTGATGTTATTCAGTGGAATAAAGTCGAATGCAATTTGACTTTATCCCTATATTCTAGGTTCTCATGAAAATTAAATACGCAAAGAAGTCAAATTTCTTTTTGACGTTATTCCAGTCGTCAAATTGATATTTGACGTTATTCAGCGAAATAAAGACTTTATGCAATTTGACTTTATTCTTATGCTAGGTTTTCATGAAAATGAAATACGGAAAAAACCCAGCATATAGGATTTAAGTCGGACTGCATCTGACTTTATTCCACTGAATAGCGCCAAATTAATATTTGACGTTGTTCCGACTGGAATAACGTCAACAAATTCGACTATTTCTCTCACTTTAATTTTTCCGGGAAATGAAAAATATGTTGGCGACCTTTTTTAGAATTTTCTCATCCATTATTATATAAAAGATTTACATTTTATTAGGGAATTTGTTGTTTGACGCTATACCGTGGCATAACGTCAAATTGTTGTTGAACCATGATTTCTTAGTGGGTTAAAGTCAAATCTGATATTTTGACTTGAATCCAGTAAAATAATATTTAGTAAAACACATTTTGACTTTATTTCACTGGATTAAAGTCAAATCGCTTTTAAAACTTGAGTTTTGCAAAGAAAATGTTACATAAATGGTTTGACGTTTTTCCATTTGACGTTATTTAATGTCGAAATATCAAATTGTTCCAACAAGAAGAGAATATTGGAAATATTTATATTCTGAGATTACTTATATATTATTATGAAATACTGAATACCTGATTGATAATAATAATGTTACTTCCCTCAATACGAGCAGATCTGTTGTCATCATCAAGGATTATATATACACACATATATATATATATATATATATATATATATATATATATATATATATATATATATATATAAATGTATATATATATATATATATATATATATATATATATATATATATATATATATATATATATATATATATATATAACTTCGATGAATTATTGAATTTTATAGAACTGAAACATTGAATCGTTCATGTTTTTTTCTCTCAAGCTATACACAGGAAACTGTCTTGAATTTCATATATTTCATCCGTTTCACTCTCGACTGATCAAAAATTTGAAAGACTATTCAAAAAGCCTCATTAATATTTGAAGAAATTCGTGGAAAACTATATAATGAACGTTATTGCTAGAAAACTAAATTCTCAATAATGTTGGTATAGGGTCATTAAAGCAAACTATCAACCCCAAGATTCCAATTTGAAAATCATAGATTTTCCTAAAATTTAGAGTCCATTATCTCATTATGTGAATATTCATATATTATAAATAGTGTATAGATCGTTCTGTCGACTAATGCTAACTTCTACCGGTGTCTTGCAGTCATGCATAAGACTGTTAAGCCATCTTCCAGCAGAGATAAAAACCATTGATTCATCACAATACAAAATTCACAGTAGGCCTAGTGTATAAAACACTATAGTGTTATGAGTATTATTGAAGTCCTACATGGGAGTCGATTTTGCGAATTCCAAGATTTTTGATGATAACTTTCGAACAAAATCAAAATCTCAAAATCAAAATCCAGATATCATCAGATATCAAAATCCTAAGAGGAAACACAGATTTTATCAATAACTTCAAGATGGTATGAGATTGTATTATGTAACTCATGTCGCCTGATTGCCAAGGTTTATATACGGCTGATAAATGTGTTTT
>OZ023337.1:8225396-8232896 GCA_964007535.1 Brachyptera risi | reverse complement strand
AAAAACTGATATCCTGGTTTGCAATATTGAATATTTAAAATATATCAAACTTATTCAAAACATAATATAAAATTCAGATACGGAGGAAATACAGCTTTTTTTTATATCTCCAAGATGGTAAAAGTTATTAACTTATAACTTATATTACCTTGACTCATATATTTTTGTAGCCGTAAACGCTTAATTGACAGTTATGAAGTATGAGTTGAATAGTTATAACTTATACCATCTTGAAGGTATTAAAAGTAACTGTGTTTCTCACGTATTATAATTTTGATATCTCATACCGTTCAAAAGTTATCACCAAAAAAACTGATGTTTCGGTGAATCGACTCCCGTGGACTCTTCAGTGTAATTTCTAAAATAATTTTTGTCTTTGTTTTTTGTTTTTCGTCTCTTGTCCAAGAGTTTCATGTGAAGCGGAACAATTGCTTCACACTAGAATACAATCAATAAAAAGTAATTATTTCGATGTACGGTAATAATTTATGTCAGTTCACAATTAAGTGCAAACCCATTTATATGGTAATAGTTTTAATATGGTTTAAATGAAAATTAATTGAATTTGAATCGTTTAAATAGACATAGTGAAGCGATATATCAGTTTTCATTACTAATTTGTTAAAAGTGCATGTTTATGTATAAAACGAATGGTCATTTTTTTATGAGGCTTTTCATTAGATAAAAAAATAAATTTTTTACTGTACATGAATCCATGAAACCTTAAAAGGGTTCAACTGTGGGATGAGTACACATAAAAATAAATCAGATAATGAACAGATATGGTTTTTAAATTATAGGCATTCATATAAATGAATTTATATATTTATGAATTATGAATGCATTCAATAAATAAAAAATACAATCGTTAAATTCAAATGAATGTATAATACATTTTATAATCCCTAATGATTTTTTTCAATGTAATAAATATTATAAATACATTAAATTAATCATTATATATACTTATTGATTCGTTTATATTAAATTCATGAATGAATCATAAATGTATATAAATATTCATGAATATAAATTTAATAATGAATTATGGGGATGTAATTAAATAACAACGGGACAACACCTAAACGTCTACATTGAACAAATACATATGCAGCTTTGCTAGAAAATATATTTTAATTTATTCGTACTAATTGGCCTTCCTATACGACGCCTTTGATAACAAATGTCCAATATGTTCGAAATAACAGGTCGTTATAACTAGACAAACTACGCCGATAATGTATTTACAATCACAAGGAACAATAATTGAGTATATTATCGTCAACCATTTATGATATTCCATTATCTGATGGGTGGGACGTGTAGATAGTAATACCATTTAGTAAACGTTGACCACTAAAACCAATTGGGTAATTAAAACTAACAGCTGTACATGAATGACATGTAACCAGATAACTGACACTGGTAGCTCAGTGGTAACACGCTTGACACATAGATTGGCCTCAGTTCGATCCCCCGTCCATTTTACATGTTTTTTTCATGGTTTCCATGTGTATTCTATAGGGTAAATCTCGGGTTGGTTCCTATACAATATAGGCTACAACCACTTTCTTCTCACCATTATTCTTCCCATTATCCTTTCATCTAATCTTCCCATCACCTTACCAATCCCGACACCAATAGATCCTGAAGGACATCCTGACCCTGGAACTAGATTTTCATGAATAATGACAATATTTATTCACCTATTATAGAAGACTATGGAAATCCTGAATTCAATATCAAATTCAAATTTTAAAATCATTCTATTCTTTACATAAGAAATTACAGTTTATGTATAGTGAGGTAAAAATCGATGGCAAAAATATTAAGTGTACTTTTATACATATAACTGATCTTTCGCTTTCTATTATTATGGAATTACAGTTACATCATTTTCAGCAAATGTTGTCTATATCTTATGATGTATTTTTTAATTTTTAATCTTGCTCGGTGAAAGTTTTATAAACATTAATATGTGAAAAACTCGGGACTTTTTATCCACATGGAGATTGGGGTTGCCTTAAGCAATAATTAACGAATTCACTTTCTACCACCTTTGGGTTTTCGTTTTATTTTCGTACTTTATCTGATAGTGAGATAATCAATATTTAATTATGACTTGGAACAACAAGCTCGAGGTATTAAACTTTGTTATCTTATACCTTTCTGAAATCATCCCCAACAAACCCTGATATTTCACTAAATCTACTCCCTTGGGATTTCCATAATAACTTCTCAACGGGAGCATAAGCCCACAGTCTAATATTTTCAGTGTCAACATGACATATAAACGACGTGGCGGCTTTCCGTCTGAACTTATTGTATTGAAACTGCTTCACACCATGCAATGAAGTATCTTCTAAAATATTGTTCATCCAGAATAAACATTCACAATATGTTACGTGTTATTAATATGTAACGGTACGCTGTGAGGTGGAAATGGATCGCAAAATATCGAGTGTCACTGTTACATAGGAAAACGCGGGATGCGCGTTGTGAGATGAGCTTAGAAATATGGAAATCTAGAATGAAAAATATTCTGTCAGCTCAATCCACATTTACGGACATTCGATTACTTCAAACGTTCAAAAACCTCACCTGCAACTTGTTGATATTTATAGTAACCTGCAACCTGTCGCATAAACACTTTGCAAAACCAATTGATCCAAATATTCAATAAAATGTACACCTTTGATGCGTTTTCTTTGTTATTTCTCATCCGATTGTCGCAAAAATCTCGGAGAAGGTGTATAATAGTATTTTTCATATTCGGTGAAAAATTTGAGAGCTTTTGAAGAATGCTTGTTTTTCAAGTATTTTTCCTCCGGGTTATTCTTACGAGGATTTTTCAAGCTCTTACGATTTTTTCCGAAAAAACTTTCCGAATAATTTTTCTGAAAAACAATCCCAGCCTATTCTGGTATGACAGAAATATGTAGAAAAAGTTTCAAGTCGATAAGTATTTTCTCCTGACCTGTATGCCGCATACAAAATTACAAACAAAAAAACAAACATAAAAACCAAGCCCATTTTTTTCGGCATGTCAAATGGAATCTTCACCACGCTCATCTAACAAGTAATCTTTTCTTCTTTCCCATTATGAAATTAGTGAAATTAGTAGGCCTATTTTCGACATAATCTTGCCTGCATCTTTGATGTATCTGTTAATTTTGTATCTTGCACAGTTCAGTTTCTGTGATCATTTATATCTATATGAATTCGCTTCGACGCGAACTTTTTGACCTACATGGGAACAGGAAACACCTCGAGTTTCGTCATTTATGTTTGTATTTCCCCCAAAGAATCAGTGAAATGCCAACTGTTTAACTGTTATTCATGCTTATTAGTCGTAATGTTGGTATGGACATTCTTGTACAATTTGAAACTGTTTTAAATTAAGCCTGATTCACAATTGTAATATGGAATATAGTGATTATGAAATAGAAATAGTGTTATAGTGTATAGTGACGTAGGTGGGCCACTAACCCACAATAGAATCTTATTTCACTAGTTCACCGCCAACCTGAACAGCCTTGCACGGTTCGAATTTTAGTGACAGTGGCAACAACCCAAGGCCCTCCAGATTATTATATTATTATTCCATTATTATTTTAAAATAATATATTAGGCCTTGCAGACTTTTTTGTCAAAAGTAATTTTGACAATTATTCCTTAAGAATGCCTGATTTGAGTCTCGGAGAAAAATAAAATACCCGACATACGTAACGGTAAGACACTTGACTACAGTAGTAATATCATCTGATTGGTCAGAATTTGGCTCGTCATAAGGGTTATAAGGAATAAGTCATAAGAAATAGATTTTTTCATTTCTTATTACTTATCACCTGAAGCTGGATTCACAATGCGAACTAATGATTAGTGACTAATACTAAATACTAAAATTAAGAAACTGACCATTCACATAGGCTTGAAATAAGAATTAATTTTCATGAGTCGTAGCTTTCTTAAGATGACAGATTTAAATGGAAATCTACATGTTAGAAGGCTGTAAACGAGCGGTTCATCGAGCGGGAAAGCTTCCTTTTGCATCGACTTCCTGTCGTTTCGAATTCACGACTCCTGATTGGTCAGACTAATGATTAAAACTAATGATTAATACTAAAGTTGAAAGTTGGTTAACTTTCAAGGTCAGTCACTAATATTAAACACAATGTGAACGTCAACACTGATTCCGTATCTGCCAACTTTAGTTAATCATTAATCACTAATCATTAGTTCGCATTGTGAATCCAGCTTAATACCGAAAAAAAAACAGTAGAAGAGCGGTATCATATTATCCTATACTAAAAGCGTGGTCACAGCCACCTCGAATCTCGGGTTTATAAGTTAAGACTGGGTTTATCTTGTAAAGGAATGCATCCTTAGAGGATAAACTAGCTTAGCGAATCCGTTTTCAGACTCGTTAAATGGAATATTTTTGTTTTCTCGAAGAGTCAGATTTTATTATAGAGCTAAGCTCCCAACTGTCCATTCAACTATCTTCTTCCTACGGGTCTCGTAAAACTTTTCATGGTCTTTTCCAGAGTGTTTTTCTTGGAAATGAACTCTGTGTTCTCTTTTATAATCAATCGTGCCGACGAATTGGAAAAGTTCTGATTTGATAATATTGTGGATTGAAAGTGTTTTCCACCAACCAAGTTGTCCAATTGTAATAACTGAGGTAATTGAAGAAACACGCTTTGCAACTTGGATCATTCAACTCTCTTGAAAGATGTAGTTTTTTCATAATCGTAAATCTCGTACTGAAAAAAATACTCAACTTTGACACATGAAGGAGATCGGTCATTCAGCAGCAGTTTTTTTGACTAATTAAACCTCCCCATTCGTAACTTAATATACTTATTCTGATGGCCAATTATCAGTTCTGAAATTGAATAAATTGATAATCCATTGTCAATAGCAATTAAGTAACTAAAAACTTACCTAATACATTACAAAGAATGAATACTAAAAAAATTGTCGACCATGTTTTTGCCAAAGGAAAAGTCCACGGGGTGTAGCCACGATGTAGTGACACCAACCTATTTTATCATAATATAAAGGAGGTGCTCCAACTTGGGTCTTGAAAGTAAAATATTTCCCGGGTCGGTTCACGAGTCGGTTCACGAGTTCAGGGTCCCGATTGCCTGTAGCGCAACTATTGCTTTTAGATCAAACTAAGTTCATATAAGACAACAATGCTATACACGGCTTTGTGGAATTATTATATCAGCAGTTGCATTTGTTTTGCAAGAAAATTATAGATTTGAGAGCTCAACAATGCTACCGGTACCGTATAGCCACTCTTATCTACATCTAGTTCACAAGCGAATCCGCTAAATCGCGACAGGCAACCGGGACCTTTGGCTCTGAAGTGACCGCAAGAAACCACAAATGCCTTCCATGTTATCAGTATGTGAGTTTCAGCACCTCTTTATATTATCATACAATAGGTTCGTATCACTACATATCATATAGCCATTCGATCTCGTAGTTTATAAATGAAATAAGTAAATTCGCGATTGAAAGCAAAGTGGCTGACATCTGGTGACGTTTCAATGAACTGGGCGGAGGCAGATACTTTCAAATTATATACAAATTAATTAATGTTTACTTACAATATTGAATACAGAATTAAAATTACTGAAATTATCAATTATCAAAATACAATATTATTAAAAATATAATGCGTGTAAGCATAACCAACATGACATCTAGGCCTAACTGTCTCCGGACGGCCATTCGCCCACTTCGACAGTGCTGCCGCCTGGTTAGCTCTTATTCACGAATACAGATAGTACATGTTGAAATGATGTGACGTAAAACAGTGGCCGTGATTCGATAAATACAGTTAAAATGCTTCTAATCCAGTTCGAATTGACCGTGAATTGGTTTAGTGACGCTTTCCTCCGGCTTCCTTGATCATTACAACCAACATGCTCATAGTGTTTACATTACTTGTCCCAGAAACCAAACAAGACACATTAGCTTATACTTAGTGGATGTTTGAAGCTCTCACGCACCATCTAGCGGTGAAGCGTGCAAGGTAAATCGACTACGTGAGTTATGATGTGCATTGAGTGGGACATTGAATTAATACTGGATTGTGAATATTTTAGCATCTGGAAGGTTGTAAAACTCGATGAGAACTACGATATATATATATATATATATATATATATATATATATATATATATATATATATATATACATATATATATATATATATATATATATATATATATATATATATATATACATCTATATATATATATATATATATATATATATATATATATATATATATACATATATATATACATATATATATATATATATATATATATATATATATATATATATATAAATATATATATATGTGTATATATATATATATATATATATATATATATATATATATATATACATATATATATATATATATATATGTATATATATATATATATATATATATATATATATATATATATCTATATATATATATATATATATATATATATATATATATATACATATATATATATATATATATATATATATATATATATACATATATATATATATATATATACATATATATATATATATATATATATATATATATATATATATATATATATATATATATATGTATATATATATATATTTATATATATATATATATATATATATATATATATATATATATATATATATATATATGAATATATATATATATATATATATATATATATATATATATATATATATATATATATATATATATATATATATAAATATATATATATATATATATATATATATATATATATAAATATATATATTCATATATATAAATATATATATATATATATATATATATATATATATATATATATATATATATATATATATATATATATATATATATATATATATATATATATATATATATATATATATATATATATATATATATATATATATATATATATATATATATATATACATTTACCAACAATATAGATATAACCAATCATCAATGCATCGTTTCTACGTCAGCCCTTCATTCATATTCTCCCGTATAGCTTGAAGGCTAATTCACAATGTAACACGATAGGACTACTAACATCAATATGTAAAACAACTTTTGTGACGAGAGTTAGAAATCCAAACCGTCAATTCACAAAACACACCAACATACGTAGAACACTGTAGAATATCGGTCGATAAGAATTCAAGGTTATTGCCATTGTTACTGCACCCTTAAGAGTACATGTTCAACCACATTCTCACAATGTTAAATATGCACTTTTTCGGTACCTGTGTTTCTCACACACTATGAAAGTAACAAGCACAAACTTTTCCCGTTTGTTACATACAACCTTTGTACATGTGCACTGGAAAAAACAAGGGAAAAATGTTCTTATTTCAATTTCGTTCGAAAAAAGTTTAAAAAATACTACATTTTTAGACAACAGTTTTAACTTCCAATT
>OZ023337.1:8221645-8225196 GCA_964007535.1 Brachyptera risi | reverse complement strand
GACTAAAGATAGGAGGTTTCTCTTTTCTCTGAAGTTTTAAAAGGTTAAACCACAGCCTTCTTTATTCATTCTTTTCTTATCAGAGAAGAATGATCTGATTAAAGAAGGCTGTGGGTTAAACCTTAATTTTGATTCACAAGACCAATGTTTTATTTTTTGTATTGTTTGATCATAATCAAACGCTTGTCTTATATCTCAACACTACAATTTGACGCCCTTTTTTTTCAAGAAGTGGGTCCTATCTGACCTAGCAGGGCATACGTTCGGAAGAAAGACAACTGTAATGAAGTTGGCATACTGATGAAACCGTGAATTAATTATTCATTAGCAGCCAGTAATACTCAACTATTGATATAATAGTATTTATTATTCATATTCATGAATTATGATATAATTCATATATTCATATATATTATTATTCATATGAATTTATATTATTCATAATATTATTATTCATAGAATAGAATAGAGTATTGCCATAATATTTTGGTGGTTTCAATGATAAATGTGAAATCAATGTGAAATGTGTAAATCATTTTATATTATAAAATATATGATATTAAAATATATGAATATAATATATATATATATATATATATATATATATATATATATATATATTTATATATATATATATATATATATATATATATATATATATATAATTATATATATATATATATATATATATATATATATATATATATATATATATATATATATATATATATATATATATATAATTATATATATATATATATATATATATATATATATATAATATTATATATTATAATATATTATGATATAATATAAATATATAGCTCTACTATATGAATCAGATTAGTCATATTCATAGTTATTCGGAAAGTGAAATAAATCCACTAACACGTCTTTATTTTAAAACTATCACTTCACTGCCTTCCCATTATTTTAATCAGTCATCTATCTCAATCGTTTGACGTACCAATTGATTTTATCTTTGGTCTTATTAAATAGCTTTCAGTGACGAGAAAAGTTACACTGAAATATTTTTTCATCTTGAAACTGCTGATCTGATTCATGTGAAACTCTGAAATCATATAATATCATCCATATTATGCTGAATTTTTTTTCACAGTATCATTTCTAGGTTATTCTTATATCGGTTTCAAAATTTCAAAATAATTTGTCTTAAAAGTGTTTTAACCAATTGTAGGCATATCTTGAAATTACAAAAAATCGAGTTAGATGATGACATATGTGTATGCCAAGTTCCATCAAAATTTGAGCTTTATTTCGACCTGTAAAGCGCGAAACCAAAACAAAAAAGACATTTTTTTTCGAGTACGGTGAAATTCAGTGATCGCTTAGCTCTTCCAATAAATATATTATTCAGAGTTTTAATGTGTAGCTAGTACAAGTTGGCACAGTACATTATTCAACAACATCTGTTCGAGCTTCCATTCTTTCCATCATGACAATTCATTGTATCCTCTTTCAATTTCCCATTTCCTTCTCTTGTCCGTAATCTTGTCTCCATCACTGTGACTGCCTCTCAACCATCCAACTCCACTCTTTATTGGGAAACTACGGTGACTTATTCCAACGAACTAAAATTCGTCTCGACTGAAATTACCGTATGAATGAATCAATTATTTATGAGCTCAGCGTGAAAATTAATTTTGAATTATTTATATACGAAACATTTTAATATTCTGATGAACTGCGGTGTCTATAAAATGTGAACATATATGTCTCTTGTTTAAAACTACAAGACATGATAAAAAAACTAAAACAGAACGTAAAACCAAGAATGAATATTTTATGAGTAGCCTGGAACATCAATATTGATTTTTAATATTGAAATAATCAATTTAATAATTCAGTAGTGTTGATATTATTCTGATTAATGAATGTAGAATGATTGGATTGAATAAGCGGTATTCTTGTACAAGGTAAACCAGTCTTGACTTGAACCTATGCTGAACGTATATTGAGAAACCGGAAGTAGCTCGCTGAAAACGGATTAAATCGTACGGAAATACAGCCCTAGGGCGCATTTTTATATTCTGTTTGTTTGTTGTTTTTGATGTTCAACAACTTTTTCCTCTCTTGGATCATATAATATATACCAATACATTGTACAGACTATAGTATATGCTAATAACTCTCAGGGGTTCAATGTGTATTCTCATTAATATGAGATGCGGAGTTTATTGTGATAATTTATTGTATTATTGTTGTAATTTATCTTCCTTCCCAAAAGTATCAACTATGTATCACATTATTTTTGATATGCATATTCATATTCAATATTTTGAAAATACTGTATAACGAACTCCTTTTTTTTTTAAGAAACTGAACAAAGATTATCATAATCATTATGATTCTCATCATTATCATTGTTAACATTATTATTATCAACTTGATTCCTTGAAATTAATATTCATCAAAGAAACCTTACACTTTGTAAGTAGAATGTAACAATTTAATCACTCAATGTTCTTCTTTTCTCTCTTCACTTCAACTGCTTTATTACTTTTAATGTCTGAGAAATACGTCCGAAATTTGAAATTGTACTTATAATTCACTATTTTAACCCACAGTCATGCCTTTTATTAAGGGCTTTGTGTATGTTTTTTTTGCTGTAATTGTGTTTTTCTTTCTGTATCAGTGTATTTCACCAATAAAGAAAAAAAAACAAATTGGACGATCTGTAATAATTTATTACAGTGGAATACGACTTATATTATCCATAGCAGGAAAACAGCTCATAATCTTTTCAAATACGTGACGTCACACATTATTTTAATAATTAAACAAAATGTTCCACAAATTGTGACCTTCAATCACAACCAGAGTTTAGTTGATATCCCCTCATTGTTTCAGTTATTATGATACCCCCAAAAACATGCTATCGAAACATAAAATAAAATGACTGCAAAGAAACATGATCCTTCTATGATAGTCAACAGTGTAATAAAAAATAACACATTTCCATTGGCCAGTTGTTGTTGCTCTATACGTATTTATCGATCGATATTCTGCCAGTCTTAGTTCTACGGAGTATTAACAAGTAGCAAAAAATAGTTAGAGGGGCATTATTACTTGTGTGAAAGCTGGTGATAGACATTTAATATATTTCTGAACTCGACCAACAATAAACACAACAAATGGAAATGGAAACTCGAAAGGTCACTAGAGAAAACTTACGATGGCAAAACACGCACACGGTGTCGTAAAAAATGTTTTCGAAATGGGAATACGATACCTGAGGTGTTGTAAAAGAAGAAAGCAGCCGAGCTCGGTAGCTCGGTCACCGCTTCAGAAACTGAAGACACCGTTGGGCGTGGGTTTGAGCTAATCGTATAAGCATAGACTAAAGATATAATAGAACTATATCTTTAGTCTATGGTATAAGGCATGGGTTTTTGTAGACGTCCTTTCACTTATCATCACTTTATGGTTTCATAATCACCTGCTCAATCGTATCCCCGTATAACCTAGCTGTTGGTGGGGTCGTTGAGCAAACAATAATCATCAGGAGAAAGCATATGTATATATGAATA